>CM068346.1:17996205-18443705 GCA_034769755.1 Odontamblyopus lacepedii | reverse complement strand
TTATTTTTTATCTGAGTGGGCTTGCATCTTCACAAACCTTTCATTTTATTTTATTGATTTATTTGACAAGGACAGTGTACATTAATGAACATTTCTGTAAATGCACCAGATTTAGCCATAAGGCTAATTTTCATCTGTAGTCCCTTGACAGATGTTACATTGTCACCCTAAAAGAAAACAGGTTAAAAATCAATGTATATATACAAATCTATTTACAACCATTTGAGCACATACCATTCACACTTACTTAGACAATAATGGCAAGACAAACATTTAAGAGCCTACAGAACCAGACAGACATGAACTAAAACATGAGACAACACAACCACAAAGAAATTCAGTGTGCACAGAGTTGGTTCTCAACTAGCCACTTTTTAAAATTATTTTTAAAA
Organism: Odontamblyopus lacepedii; assembly: GCA_034769755.1. Classification (NCBI taxonomy): domain Eukaryota; kingdom Metazoa; phylum Chordata; class Actinopteri; order Gobiiformes; family Gobiidae; genus Odontamblyopus; species Odontamblyopus lacepedii. The sequence continues at coordinate 18,443,313 of CM068346.1, read as the reverse complement.
AATATTGTACAATGTTGCTTCTCTAATAGTGATTGGTAATGAGTTCCACTGATGTGCTGCTGTGACTGAAAAGGATGAGTGTCCAAAAGAGCTCCTCCTGAGTGGGACTATGCAGTCCCCTCTAACTGCCCCCGAGTGGCCCGCTGTGTGGAAGATCTTATTGAAACAAACTGTGTGAGAGGGGGTGAAGATAGATATTTATGACTTTAAACAGAAGACAGAGATTTGTAAATTTGATCATATTGTCCCAGTTTAGGAGTTTGAGTTCCTTAAGCATTGCACAGTGATGATAATGAATTGGTTTCCTAACAAGAGTTTTTATTGTTCTTTTGTATAAGGACTCAAGCGGTTTGAGGGTGGTGCTGTTTGTGTGACCAGGTAGTTAAACAGTATTTCATGTGGGAGAGGATCATGCATGTAAACTGTGGCGGCAGCTGTGGTCTAATGAAATTTGAGAGATGGAATTTAACTTTATTGCAGACTTTATGTACTTGTGATTTAAATGTTAGATTTGTGTCCATTTGTGCTCCGAGATATTTGTATTCAGACACAACCTGAAGCCTTTGTCCTGACACAGACATCAGGTTGTGCAAAGGGGGTTCTGGATTTAGTAAAAAACATTGCTACAGTTTTTTTAACATTGAGTTGTAAACACAATTGATTTAACCAGCTTGAGACATGAACCATAGAATGCGTGAGATCTTCTTCTTACACCTACTCTGGAGAAACCTTCTTCTCCTTTTTCCATGGGAATGTTGCCCATTTGCCTATTGAACAGTATGGCATAAAACATATCTATCTCCACAGAAACATTCCAAATTATTGTTTAACTTTCTATTTCCATGTAATCATGCTGTCCACCTCTGGAAAGTTACATATATTATCACTTTAAACTGTACCAAGAAATTTGCTACTCAATATTAATATAATTTATTTAATAAAATCTCAGTCATAAAATTAAAATTATACTGCTACTCTGTGATATGTCATAAACACATTTGTTTCCCATTAGGAGCTGAAGAATACCTGTGATCTTCCAAAGTTGCTAACTCAACTTCCTGCACAGACCTCCAGGTAAGTGTGTTCCTCCAGGTCGGCACTTCTGACCAGTCCAGACCCAGTGCCCCAAGCAGATTATCGCAGTAACATTAAGGATGGGTCAAATGAAGAGGAAGTGCCTTAACAAAACTATTTTAGATTTATGGCTTAGAACCACATCTGTTTCAGTTTGCAGTTGTGAGATACTTTTTCAGATCAGAGATTCAGTCATGTTTTTACTTTCTTTTATGTATCTGATGATTTTATCTGTGAAAAGTTTAGTTACTTGAGGTTGAACTTTAAACACACCCACAACTGCCATAACGCCCCTTTCATTTACATTACCTAAACAATGAATGGGTGAGGTTACATTTTATTCATGTTTTATTCTAAAATGAATTAAATTAATCAGGATGAGAATGACTGTAGCATCACTGCATTTTAGTGTTGTAAATGTGTACAGATTTTGCTAAATTTAAAGGTGCACTATGCAACAGTGGGAGATCCACCTCATTTCTATGGAGATATATTGTGTTGCATGGACTGCTCCACAGTCAGTATTATACATACACTTCCAGTCAAAATCAGCATCAAGAAATGCCCAAGGGTGGCTATTTTGACTATTATTTTTAACCTCTTACCACCCAACAAGTTTTGACTTATTTTAAGTTTAATTTTTGTTTGTTACATTCCTTAAGTGTCCATTCACATCATGTGAGAATCAAGAAGAAACATGAATGAAAAAGTGTGTTGAAACTTTTGACTGGTTATGTACATAAATTCACATTGAAATACTTACATTCATACTGTGCAGGGTCACCTCTCCACAGATCTGACCAGTAACTTGACCTGGTTTAATGAGATACTGTGTTAAATTCCTGTGTAAATCAGGTGTCTTACACTCCAAAAAAAGTTACATGATGCACCTTTTAAGATTATTCAGCATAAAATGAATTTCAAATAACTTCATGAATTTTGACGCAGTTATTTTGAATGAGCTTTTCTCACTTTGACATTTCCTTTGCTTCAGTGTGCTGTTAACTGATGTGAACTGTGAGGCGCGTAGTTCACTGGAAGGTGCAGAGACATGGTCGCCGTGCTCTAGTTTAGCTCGATCTGGAGAAATGGGTTACCTCAATCTCACCTCCGTCCACAATCACTCTCTCCTCAACACCACTGGCTCCTAACACAATCGACTGAACTGTCTACATTCAAACTATCAAAAACAATATACTGCAATGGTTAAAAAGAAAACAGTGCCCTGCTTTACAAACAGCTAGTGCTGAACAAAGTGATCATATATTTTCTTTTATGACACTTAAACAAAATCTTAAATTGATAAAGTGTTTGTGTTATGTTATGACAGTAAGGGAGACGGGGGCATGTTGTCACTCTAGTTAAGTTTTCACAAAGACAGAAATGAAAAAAGTGTGACAACATACCCCAGTCTCCTTTGCTAAACATTTTAACTGGATTTTATTACTTGTAAAAATGCTTGATACTTTTATTTATTTTGATACCCATTGCCCCCAAAGCACTATTTTTAGACCGTAACTATAAAATGTCATTTTCAACAGAAAATACATGGTTTGTTTAATGTTACCATGTGGTGTCATACTAATTCTAATTCTAATTATAAAAACTTATTCTAATATAGAGGCCTTACTAAAATTATTCAGATAAGGTCAGACCAATTTTTATTTTTATACGTGACCACTCTGAGGAAGCCCGCAAATGAGCAGTCAAAACTGTCAGATATGAAAAGAAAATCTTGATCTGAAAAAAGAATCTATTCAAATAAATTATAGGAAGATTAGATGAATCTCAGTGGACAATTAGTATGAGGGTATCATCAACACTATTATTTGTATGAGTACTTGTAAATATAATGTAAAAATGTTTTATTTATTTTTATTAAATTGTGTTTATATCAAAACTTGTATATAACTATTTTCATATTTTCTAAATACCCTTCATTTTTATTTTCCTGTAATTTAAAATGTAAAACTTACTTTACACTTTACAGCTGATGTCATCAATATTCTGCAGGAGTGTGGAGCTAACTGAAAGCACTACTACTTGAGCCAGGGGCAAATCTAGACCCTAAAAATATTTTCAGCACCCCCGTAAAATTAAGAGGTCTTTATTTTATTGAGCTGACTGTTTTCTTAGTATGAGAGGATGTCAAACTTCAGTATCTGCGCTGAAATGTCCTGTGTTTTGCAGTGGTATCAGCAGTTTAAACATTTAAAAAACTGTATTTAAGATAGCTCTGTGGTTCTCTCCCCCTCTCTCCCCGTCTGCCTTTCAGCTCCATGTCTTGTCTCTAATGTGTGCATTATGCCATTATGGAAACTACTGAACACCCCGCCAATAGAGATGCATGTAGAACACCCCCAGTGCGATATCACTGCAGTAACTTGTATCAACAAGTATCAAGACAGAAAAAATGTATTCTTGCTGTACCAATAATATCCAATAACAAGCATTCTCCCAATAAAGATTGCAGATAAAGGATATTGCAGTAAATATAAAAGTCTGATTATATGGCACTGAATGATTTAATCTGTTTTGGATGTGATTTAAACCATTTCAAAAGTAAACATCAAACATAATCCTGGTTTAGTCTGATACTTCCTGGTTCCTGGTTGTTAGTAGTTAAGGATGTCTCTGTTATATAAAACTTTACAGACACAGTGTAATGCTACAATGATGTCAGGTTAGACTTCATGTGAACAGTTTTTTCACTAGCTTAGTCCTTATAAAGTTGAAGTTCCATTTGTTTCTGTTCAGTTTAGTTTAGTATGATCAAAAGCACATTTTCTGGAATGGGATTTTTATGAAATTATTAAGAGTCAACCCAAATTATTGTATTTCGTGATCCAAAAATATGTAAAGTCATTTGAAAAACAGGAACTGGAGGGCTGCAACAGTAAAGCAAGAAAGAGAGGGAACCTGTTTCACCAGAAAGCCAACTAACGGCTGTTTACAACTATTGTCAACTAAATCAGGTACTAGAAAAGCCAATAATAGTACATATAGGGACTCACTTTATACACCAGTTCGTAACAGGGACAAAATCAAAATGAAAATCAGAATCTATCCCTGTGCCTGCTTGTCACCCTGGAGATGTTACTGATTAGTAGAATGTTCCACAGTATGACTTTATTTAAACTTATCCATCTTGCAAGTCTCCAGTTACATATGTTTTTATTGCTAAAAATACATGCATGAGCAGGGTCGCCTCTTCACAGAGCTAACTCATTACCTGCTCGTCTCCACATAGACAACTTTAATGCTATACTGTGGAACATTTCAGGAAAGGCAAGCAGATGACAGACTTTCGATTAGAAAAAGTTACATAGTGCACTTTTAAAGCACGTTTTGTGTGTGTAATCCAGTCCTGGTACTATAGGGTAGATATTAAGCCTGGTTATAGTAGTAGGCGGATAAACATTTGGTATAACGTAAGGATGGACTCCACTCTACCCTTTCGTTTTATATTTGGTGCAATATTGAGATGTCACACAATATTTAGCACAGATACTCTTTCTAAGCAGCTCCAGTGTCAGTGCTTCCCGATTTGTTCAGACTCGTGTACCGAGTTCAAATGGAAATAGAAGAGCAATGAAGCGTTGAGGCTGCATGTTACACAACCATTAAAAGCAGAGAGCCCAGAGAAAATACCAGTCAAAAGGTTGGACACACCTCTCATTCAAGTTTTTTTTTTTTTTTTTTTTAAACTTTCTACATTTTATATTTATACAGAATACATCAAATATATGAAGTAAGATATATGGAATTATGTAGCAATGAAGAAAAGATAAATAACTATTCCTTTAAAAATATATTAGATTCAAATTCTGCTTTGTCGAAAAATATGTCATCGTTATCACCTTTTTGTTTACAACATTATTCCATATACCGGTACCTTATTTCATATATTTGTTGTCTTCTGTATAAATATAAAATGTAGAAAGTGGTAAAAATAAAAAACACTGATTGAGAAGGTGTGTCCAAACTTTTGACTGGCAGTGTACATTTTTATATATTTTTTTGACAGAAGTAACAAGTTATTTGTTAATTTTACTGACAATTTTATTTTAATCTGTGTAGAATAGATATTAAAATGTTGGTAACAATACCAGCAACAATCCACAACAAGAACAAAAAAAAAACAAAAAAATGAATGAATGAAAATTTGAAAAAAATTACTGAACCATCCCTAATGTGCATTTGACAGATTCATATATTTTTCTAGTTTTACATGGTTTGGTTGGATATTACCTGAGGTTAAGAGGCAGTTTGTGTAGATGTAGTTAAAAAAATACAGGAAGTAGCTGTGACTTCTAAAACATAATACCTCTACATATACATAATTGTTAGTTCCGTTAGTAGTATGCACAGAAAAAAATGATTGCTTTGAACACACAACATTGTTATCAACAAAAACACAATTTAGGACAGAAAAGTAGAAAAAAAAATTCAAAAGACTGTAAAACTCAACATTGTGTATCTCAGTGCATTTGTTTACTTTTACCTGAGGTATTCAACAAGCAGATTTAAAGTTGCAGACGGAGAGAACATTTGGCAAATAAATTATGCAAATTACTTCTTGTTGCTACTACAGTGCAAGTAAAAGTGCAACGAACAAAGAAACAGAAAGGAAGAGCAGCTTTGGGTTTCACACAAGGGCCACTGTGGTAATTTGGCAACAACAAAATTATTCTTTATTATACTACCGTAAATTTCTATTTATACTTTGCAGCAGATATCAACATTCTCTGGGGGTATGTCGCTAACTGAAGCTACTACTCTATCTGAAGCTCTGTAACTCAAGTTAAACTTTAATCCGAGTTTTGTTTTAGCACAATCTGACCATACAGAACTGATTTAGATGTAACTACAACATATGAGCTCATTTGTGCAAGTCTCTCACTCATAAAATTAGTCACTAACCAGCTAGCATTAGCAACAGTTTCAGCCTAAACAGGATAATGAATGATCACAGGCTCCTGAAAATGTGCTGTTTAAATCCATTTTGTAGGCCCATTTATTCTTGAGTTTTTTGATAATCAAAAACTTTTTTGTCAATTTTGCTAATGTTACATTGTGTCACCATGGTAACTGCTGAACATTCCACCATAGAGATACATGTGGAACACCCTCAGCGTCACAAAATATCAATTGGCAACATTTGGTTTACTAAGCAAATATTCCATTCTTCATGTTTTTTCCTGGAATATTTCATAACATTTAATAAAACTACCAGGGAGAGTCCACCAAACCAAGTGTTGGCAGTAAAAAACACATTAAAGATAGATACATTTAAACAATACTGTGGAACATTCCTGGCTAAGCAATACTGTTTTAATGAGAAGTGGGTGATGAAGCCTCCACCAGAAAAGCTACAATGTGCATTTTAGATGAATTTTGTCTTTAATTCTTCAGCTAAATGTCTCTATTAAAAACTGATTGTTTATTTAGCTTTAAGAGCTAACTATCAAGAATTTCTAAGAATTTTACAGCATTAACTATTCACAGAAGCTGCTGTCTGTTCTACAAAACTTGCTAACCTTGTAGCTTAGCAATTCCAGTCTTCTCTCATGTGAATAATTCTTATGTTTTTATTTTGAACTGATTCTTGATTTTAAAAGAAATTAGGAATATAATCTCTTTGAAATACATAAATATTTGGCCTGTAACAGATTTTTGATGCGTTGTTTTGTTCCTAAATGTGTGCTTTACTATAATCCAGTTCTTTGTTACTTACCAGTACCAAAGATGAGTGGTAAGATAAATTTACTTATGCAATGTGTTACTACTTGAATGAGCAGTAATATAATTTATATTGTATTTGAACCAAAAATACAAAAACGTGCACATTCTGTATTTTGTTGGACAAGACACCAATAAATATGTTTTTGTCACCTTACTTCTTCATCTATTCTTTCTGTGAAATATTTTTGAAGTGCACGGTAAAGAAATACGCAACTTACTGTAAAGGTAGCTTTTCTGGTCTGGCGTGTCTGGCGTGTCTCCATAACGTCACTTTTCCTGGAATCTTGCACAGTATGGCATTAAACCTACTGACCTTGCAAGTCAGTTTAAAAAAATCCCTGAAATGCATGCAGTTTTACTTCATCTGTCACCGGGCTTACCACAGATCCTACCTGTAACTTAACCACCTTGTACCTAGAGATGGAGGTGGAAAAGTCACACTGCTGAACATTCTTTAACATCTCCATGGTGATGAGAAGTTGGCTGGCCCCCCACTGGGAAAGTGATATACTGTCCCAGTAATTATTATGCACTTCGAATCCCTGAATAGATAGTTTCCAGCTACACAATAGTAAACAATAGCGATGCCCTTGATAAGTAGCGGTGAGTGTCCACACAGTGCAAAATACGTTTCTCACCCTTACATTTAATTATTTATCCTGAGGTTTTCGTAGTCTTTCGGTGCCCATAGTAGCCTCTTCACTCGTATGTCAGTACTGTATCTGATACTGTCATCCCAGCAGTATTCAGGGGAAAGCAGTCTACTTGGTTTATTCAGCCAAAAATATTTATTAAGATGGCTTTCATCGTGCCATAGCGCCTCTACATTGTTCTCCTTGTCCTCCATGATGCCCTTGTAACACGCATCAGTAATAGCTTTAACATTTTTCCATGTACCTCCAAAGACAGCAGCATGATAGTAGAAATCTCCAGTCTCCATGTAAGCTTTTGAGTTGGGATTGCGGTCATAGGTAAACATGTGTTTGGGCAATCGGTAGTAGTACGCATGGAGGAGAGCCACAGAATCGCCCAGCGCCTCCGAACCGAATCTCCCAGCGAACTTTTGATCAATGTCAAAGCAAAAAACATGGGTAAAATTGTGACTGATTTCTGTCTGGATGATGTCAGATATTGTTTTCATTCTCATCATGGAAATATCCTGCCAGCGGGAATGACGGTCAATGCTGAAGATTTTTAAATGTCGTTTGGGACCGAGTACAATGCGTGGGACCTTTTCAGGCATGTCCGTGAAAACGTAGTAGGTGACAGGGAGTCCCAACATGAAGTGCTGTTCCGAGGAGTAAAGGAAGGTCTCCAGGTAAGCTTCAAGGTACCTAAAATGAGACAGCAAATTTATTACAGAGATGCAGAGGCAAATTGTTGTTCAGGAATCTATGTAAAACAATATAGGCAATGCAAGTTGGAGAAATTTAGTTCACATTCCCTGTAACATCCAGTCCTATGGAAACTAACTGCTGTGCTCAATGCCAAGTCTTTATGTAACAAATTATTTTTAATTCTTGATTTTATTTCTTCTTTTAATCTTGACTTTGTTTTTAACTGAAACATGGCTTGACAAAAACACAGGTAATGCAGTGCTAGTGGAATCAACTCCTTCCAACTTCAAATTTGAATCTGAAATACGAGCAAACAAAAAGGGTGGAGATGTGTGTGCATTTGAGATCATTTCACTAGCAAGGACTATGCCAACAACACATGTGCGAAGAGAAAAGAGTTTGTTATAGGGAGACGAGGAGGGGCAGGATGGCTGGATTGAGACTATAGGGTGGGGGTTCAGTCTCAATCTTCCCAGCAAGAACAGGACCCCCCTCGTAGGGGTCTTATGTCTGGAAGACGACCTGATATGGGTTGGGAGGGTGGGGTTCAGTTCTTTGGGACAAACTGGGTTGTCAGGATAGGCTGCTACAAATAGGCTTCTGGGAAATTGAGGTGTGGTAAGCGGTGATTCGCTGGAGAGGAGGCGAGGGCGGTCGAGGCGTGGTCCTGCTCGCTCCTGAGCCTAAGTTAATCATATTAAGTTAATCTTAAGTTAATCATATTAACTACATTTGGTTACACACAGGTTGTCATTTGGGGTGTTTTCATCATCTGACTAGGTTTCCTTTAAAATGGAGCTAAAACAATCACCCTCCATACTCTATATGGTCAAATACAGACGTCCTCCGTACTGTCAAAGTTTTATTCATGATTTTACCGAGATGCTTTCAGTCGTTTGCACAGACTTTGATGGTTTGGTCATTACAGGTGATTTTAATGTACATGTGGATAATGTGTTTGACAAAAATGCCAGTCTTGGTCTGAGTCAGCATGTCAGTGAGCCCACACACAACAGAGGGCACACTCTGGACCTGCTCATTACAAAGAGTGTAAATACTTAAAATGTCAATGTGGTTGATGTTGCTCTGCCTGAGAATTTCTGTCTCCTTTGACCTGTATGACTGGCATCAAACCCACAAAGACAGAGCTGAGTCAATTTGCACCAGTAACTGACAAAACTGTATTAGAGCTCATCCACATGTTGCCTCGATGTGTTACCCACTAGATTTCTAAAGTCGGTTCTCAACGGTCTGCTTACACCACTCGCTCACTTAGTTAAGATGTCATCATTTCTTCAATTTGGAACATTCCCAAGAGCTTTGAAAACGATGCCACAGTACTGAACCACGTCCGATCCATCTCAAATCTGCTGTATGTGTCCTACCATGACTATGCAGACGACACTCAGATCAGTGGGGCACCAGTGGCATAACCTGCTGTTGTGTGCTTAGGCAAGACACTTCACCCACATTGCCTAGGATGAAAGTGGAGTGTGTGTGATGGTGGTGGTTGGAGGGGCCAATGGTGCAGATTGGCAGCCTCGCTTCTGTCAGTCTGCCCCAGGACAGCTGTGGCCACAATAGTAGTTTACCACCACTGAGTGTGGATGAATGAATAATGATCTGTAAAGTGCTTTGGGTGTCTTGAAAGGTGCTATAAATGCAATGACAAATTAATTAATTAAATTAATTAATTCATCTACTGTATGTCTCACTGGCAGCAGGGGACTGTGGACCAGTGGACTCACTCTGCCACTGCATCCAACAGATCATTGTGTGGATGCAAAACAACTTTCTCCAGCTAAACTCAGACAAGACAGAAGTCATAGTCTTTGGCTGACAGAAACAAAGAGACAGTGTCAGCAGTTACCTCCAGTCTCTCTCTAAAACCTTAAACTTTAACAGCCACATCAAATCAATAACATCTGCAGCATTTTACCACCTGATAACATACCAAAAATCAAAGGTCTAGCAGACCTGGAGAGACTTATCCATGTGTTTGTCTCCAGTAGGATAGATATTGTAACGGCCTCTCACTGGCCTCTCCAAACGAGCTGTAAAACAGCTACAGTACATCCAGAACGCTGCAGCTCGGGTCCTGACTCAAACCAGGAAGTATGAGCACATAAGTCCTGTGCTCAGGTCTCTGCACTGGCAGAGAATAGACTTTAAAGCAGCTCTGCTTGTGTACAAGTCTGTCCATGGCCGAGCACCAAAGTACATCTGTGACATGTTAGTGCCGTATGAACCATCTGCACTCTGAGGAGCTCAGGGACCGGCCTCCTGCTGGAGCCCAGAGTTAGGACTAAACATGGGAAGTCAATGTTTCAGATTCATGCGGCTAAAAACTGGAACAGTCTGAACATGCGAGACAGGCCTCTACTTTGGATGTTATGTACGAGTATGTTTAAATCCAGGCTCAAAACAGTTCTGTTTAGCTGTGCATATGACTGACAGGTTGTCATTCTGCATTCATCTCTCTCATTTAATGTCTCTCTTTCGCTCTCTTTTTTAATTTTATGATGATTTATGTTTAGATTTGTTTGTATTATAAAATCATAGTACAATGTATTTCTTATTCTGTAAAGCACTTTTTTACTTTGTGTACCAATTGGGATATACAGATAAACTTACCTTGCTTTGCAAGCGCATGTTCATGGAGAAACACAGTTGGGTTACTAGTGTTGTAGTTGCCTAAAACTATTGCGTACCTCTGTGTATCTGACCCAAACTGCATTCACAAGACTACATCTGCATTTGAGTTCATGCACAAACAGCAATTTATGCACTAAAATTTTGCCTTTTACATTTATGCTCTACATGTGTGTTCTATTTTATATGTTTTCTGATTCTAAAAGGGGAGGGAGACATTTCTGTATGAAAATATACATAATTTCTAACAAAATAACCAAATTGTTATTTCAATGACCAGGTCTATTATCTTACTTCATTACACTTTTAACCACAGCACAAAATCCACTCAAAATCTACAACTAATTTAAAGTGTGGTGAGGTCAATTGAAACCCAGTAGAGACAACAAAATTCCAACTTGACAATCAGGTTTACTCGCACAGTTGTCTGTGCAAGAATAGAGCAGGACACAATGCATGTATTGTTTGCAGACATTCTATATGTTTCAAGGTTTATCAACAGGCCATACAGTTAAGTTAAACAATGATCTATATCACTCACTTTCCAACCGCAAACACAGTGACAGCTACAGATGACTTCTTCCTTTTATGAGCCTCGTCGTAAAGGTATGCATCAAACATGCCCTCCCAAATGATCGGAGCTTTCCATGTAGTGCAGGTTTGGATGTCACCTCTGGATCTGAAAAGACATTTTGTGTATATTTAATATTTAGTCGTGGACGTAAACAGACTGTGATAAGCCCAACCGTTTGTTATTGATACTTTGCAGTGATGTCATGCTGGGGAGTGATGAAATGTTTAGCAGTGAGTTGTGACCATGATGACACTGACACAATGCCCACGTTGGCACTGTCAAAAATACACTCACCTGAAGGATTATTAGGAACACCTGTTCAATTTCTCCTTAATGCAATTATCTAATCAACCAATCACATGGCAGTTGCTTCAATGCATTTAGGGGTGTGGTCCTGGTCAAGACAATCTCCTGAACTCCAAACTGAATGTCAGAATGGGAAAGAAAGGTGCTTTAAGCAATTTTGAGCGTGGCATGGTTGTTGGTGCCAGACGGGCTGGTCTGAGTATTTCACAATCTGCTTAGTTACTGGGATTTTTACGCACAACCATTTCTAGGGTTTACAAAGAATGGTGTGAAAAGGGAAAAACATCCAGTATGCAGCAGTCCTGTGGGCGAAAATGCCTTGTTGATGCTAGAGGTCAGAGAAGAATGGGCCGACTGATTCAAGCTGATAGAAGAGCAACGTTGACTGAAATAACCACTCGTTACAACCGAGGAATGCAGCAAAGCATTTGTGAAGCCACAACACGCACAACCTTCAGGCGGATGGGCTACAACAGCAGAAGACCCCACCGGGTACCACTCATCTCCACTACAAATAGGAAAAAGAGGCTACAATTTGCACGAGCTCACCAAAATTTGACAGTTGAAGACTGGAAAAACGTTGCCTGGTCTGATGAGTCTCGATTTCTGTTCAGACATTCAAATGGAAGAGTCAGAATTTGGAGTAAACAGAATGAGAACATGGATCCATCATGCCTTGTTACCACTATGCAGGCTGGTGGTGGTGGTGTAATGGTGTGGGGGATGTTTTCTTGGCACACTTTAGGTCCCTTAGTGCCAATTGAGCATCGTTTAAATGCCACGGGCTTCCTGAACATTGTTTCTGAATATGTCCATCCCTTCATGACCACCATGTACCCATTCTCTGATGGCTACTTCCAGCAGGATAATGCACCATGTCATAAAGCTCGAATCATTTCAAATTGGTTTCTTGAACATGATAATGAGTTCACTGTACTACAATGGCCCCCACAGTCACCAGATCTCAACCCGATCATGTTTGAGATGTGGTGGAACGGGAGCTTCGTTCCCTGTATGTGCATCCCACAAATCTCCATCAACTGCAAGATGCTATCCTGTCAATATGGGCCAACATTTCTAAAGAATGCTTTCAACACCTTGTTGAATCAATGCCACGTAGAATTAAGGCAGTTCTAAAGGCAAAAGGGGGTCAAACACCGTATTAGTATGGTGTTCCTAATAATCCTTCAGGTGAGTGTAATGATACAATAAAAATAATTTAATAATAATTAAAAATCACCTGAAATAATAAAAAAGCAGCACATTTTCAGGAACCTCTGATCAATATGTGCATTCATGGCCCCGTTTAGATGTTTGGCTTTTTTAAGCCATTTAAGACTAACTTCAATAACAGTGTAGCGGCTTTATGAAACCTGTTTTCCGGAGTAGCCGCGGAGAGGTAAAATTGGGTCCAGTAAAAACTATGACGCGCTGAATGCTGTATCAAACAAAGAGGCTAGATCCAGTGAGATATTTTACGATGATTTAATGAATGGTTAACTGGCATCACAGCAGAAACTTATGAATGTGGACACAGAGAGCAGGAATATTGCAACGATGAATACTGTATTGATAACGTAAAACCATAAACAAAGCAATAGCGGTCAACAAAAATTATGGCTACCCAACCAACCTCTCTCCTCCTCCCTGGCCCAGGTGAGTGCACGCCCTTTAACCCTTCCACGCCTGCACACACCCACGCTCACGTGACCCCACTCTCTCGGGGGTGAGGACACACATGCACATGCACATACACACACACACACACCGTGCCCAAAAAGTGTCTCCTATACACCAGCCCCTAATTATTGAATCTGACAATAATTACTCAAACATGAATAATATAGGAGACATAACAATTAGCATTAATTATCATACCACTGTCCTGAGAATAACAGTCCATTAGAAATCTTCACTTCTTTCAGTCACTAAGTGACCTACAGTTCAAAAGTCACTAGTCCAGAGTTGATAAAAATTGTCCATGAATATTCCAGTCGAGAAAAAAAGAAAAAGAAAATCACTGAGGCCTGCACCGTCCTTATGCAGCCTCAGCCTCCATCAGCAAACAGACCTTGGAAATAGGTCGGTCCAGGCAGTTAGTCTTAGTTTTAATCCGAACCTGGCGGACTAATCCTTTTTTGTCAGAAAATGTCTCCAAAACTCTTCCCATGATCCAGGAGTTTCGCGGAGCGGAACTGTCCATAATGATCACAATATCCCCGGGGATGAGATTCCTTTTCACTTTAGACCAGAGCTGGCGTTCTTGCAGTAGAGGTAAATATTCTTTGGTCCACCGTTTCCAGAACAGGTCAGACATGTATTGAACCTGTCGCCATCTTCTTGTAGCATATAGGTCAGCAGGCTGAAACTCCCCTGGAGGTAAAGACGGTAAGTTCTTCAAAAGCAGCAGGTGGTTAGGTGTTAACGCCTCGAGGTCATTCGGATCTGAGGAGGCCTTTGTGATAGGCCGGCTGTTAATGATTGATTCCACCTCACACAGCACTGTTTGAAGGCCCTCTTCATCGAGATGTTGCACTTTGAGAGTTGAATTAAGCACCTTCCTCACAGACCGAATGAGCCTTTCCCACACTCCTCCATGGTGGGATCCTGCTGGGGGGTTAAAGGTCCACTTGATGCCCTTCTGCAACAACATGTCATTAATCTGTACGTGATTCCACTGTTCTATAGCCAGTTTCAACTCTCTTTCAGCTCCAATAAAGTTTGTGTCATTATCAGAACGCAGTTCACGAACTTGTCCCCTCCTGGCTATGAAACGTCTAAGCGCATTTATAAATGAGTCAGTGTCCAAGGACGGGGCCACCTCAATGTGCACAGCTCTTAAGGCAAGGCAAGTAAACAGCACACCATACCTCTTTACTATGCTTCTCCTGCTTTTCACCTCAACCGGGCCAAAGTAGTCCACTCCAACATATGTGAATGGAGGCTCATCTGACTGGACTCTATCCTTAGGCAAATCCGCCATCTGCTGGCTGACTGGAGGAGAGTTCAGTCTCCTGCATATGGTGCATTTTGACAGTACCCTTTTGATCGCTGTTCCTCCACCCATGATCCAGTACTTTTCACGAAGTTTAGACAGCATATGATTTCGGCCACTGTGACCAACTTCCTGATGGATATGTCTGAGCAACAGAGTGGAAATGTGGAATTCTTTGGATAGAATGATGGGATGTTTTGACTCCACTGGCATAGATGCTCTGCTGAGCCTGCCACCAACTCGCAGGATCCCATCTTCCAGTGTTGGACACAGCGAATGCAGATGACTGGTTCTCTTAATGCGCTCTCTCTTCTTCAAACTCTTGATTTCATCTGGGAACCTTCTCTCTTGGCAAAATTTTATAACTGTGAGTTCTGCATCATTTATGTCTTCAACTGTAAGACTGCCCGACACAAGAGTTCCTTTAAATCTCTTGAGCTCCTCATCCAGGCTTCTCCGTTCATCCACACTAAAGCAGCCTTGAGCACAACTTGCCCACAGCTCCTTCCTCTTCTTGTAGCAGTCCTGCAACCATTTCTTATACCTCAGCCACCATGCCACACATTTCTTTAGGAGGACCCAGGAAGAAAAGTAGTGGATCAGGTAAGTTGTTGGATCTTCTCTAGTCACTGTAGCATTGACTGTGGTAGTGTTTTTTATCTCTGGGTCATCTGGAAAAACATCATGCAGTGTCTTGGGATTCACAGGCCACTCACTCTCAGGTTGACAGAGAAAGTGAGTCCCTGATGCCCAAACTTTATCTTTGAGGAACTTCTCCACCTTGAGCCCTCTAGAGGCTACGTCTGCGGGGTTGGAACCTGTGTCCACATCTCTCCACTGGTCCTGATGAGAGGATTTTAAAATCTCAGCCACACGATTTGCCACAAATACTTTGAACCTGGTTGTCTCGTTCCTTAGGTACTTCAACACTGATACACTGTCAGTCCAAAACACTGATTCCTCTAGGTTCATGTGTAGTTCCTTTCTCCATAGTGCATCGACACGACTGGCCATCGTGGCTGCCACAAGCTCCATTCTGGGAATAGTAACAGCTTTCACAGGTGCAACACGAGATTTTCCCATTATGAAGGCACTATGCCTTTGATGGCACTCATTTTGCAGCAGCAGGTAAGTCACTGAACCGTAACCATCCTCACTGGCGTCAGAAAAGTGATGTAATCTGGCCTTTGTTACATTCCCAAACTCCTGGGGCTTTATGCACCTGTCCAGCCTGAAGTTATCCAACAGATGGAGTCCTTGCATCCATTTCAGCCACTCCCTAGAGGCCGTCTCAGGTATCTGCTCATTCCAGCCGATTGCCCTTCGACACAGGTCTCTCAATATCAACTTTGCCACCAGAACAACAGGACTCGGCATGCCCAGAGGGTCGTAAATGGAGCTTACAGTCGAGAGGATTCCTCTATGGGTTAGAGGTCTTTCTTTAAAAACAATTCTGAACTTGAACATGTCTGATTGAATACACCACTCAACGCCAAGTACTCTTTTGACTGGCAACGATGGTTGCTCAAAGTCCAGCTTCATCACACCCTTCGCTCTGCTCTCATCTGGAATGCATTTGAGGACACTGGGCTTATTGCTTAGCCACTTTGTTAGGCAAAACCCACCTTCTGCACACAAAGAGACCAGTTCTTTATACAGTATAACTGCTTCCTCTTCAGTTGGAACTGACACAAGGCAATCATCCACATAAAAACAATGAAAGATCTTAGTCACTGTCTCCTCTCTGAACTGATGTCCAAAATCTTCAGCACATTTCCTCAAGGCAAAGTTGGCACAGGAGGGGGATGAGGTCGCTCCAAAGAGATGAACTTTCATCCTGAACTCTGCTGGTGCTTGGCTTAGATCCCCCTGTGGCCACCACAGGAACCTCAGCAGGTCAGCATCCTCAGGAGGGACTCGTACCTGATGGAACATGGATTCGATATATGCCATAATGACAACTGGCTCCTTTCTAAACCGAGTCACAACTCCTATTAATGAACTGGTCAGGTCTGGGCCTTGTAACAGCTGCTCATTGAGGGAGCTTCTGTTAAAACTGGCACCACAATCAAATACTACCCACAGCTTCTTCTTGGTAGGATGGTAAACACCGTGATGTGGTATGTACCAGACTTTACCGTCACACCGGTCCAACTCCTTTTCCGGCACTTTCTCTGCATAGCCCTTTGCAAACAGGTCATTCATGAAGGTAGCATACTCTGAGCGGAATGTTGGGTCTTTCCGAAGCTTCCCTTTCAAATAGTTCAGCCGCTGTTCAACCACCTTTTTATTGTTCGGCATGCTAATTCCTGGCTTCCTCACTGGTAGACAGATCTCATAGTGACCGCCGTGATGTTTAGCGGATGAAGTCACCATCTTGAAGAACCTTTGGTCCTCTCTGGACAGTCCTAGCTCTTCATCCATGGTTGACTCGGGAAAATCGTGCTTAACCTGTTGTTGCCACAGCTCATCCAGATTTATGATGGCCACCCTGTTGACTGTCACTGGCCCACAAGCAATGGCCTGCCCACTGTTCCCTGTCAGTGGCCCATTCACTGTCCAGCCCAGCACAGTCTTTATAGCATATGGCCCATCATCGATGCTGCGAATAACCTCCAGTGGCTCCATAGCTTTGGGGATGTTGGTTCCAATCAGCAGGTCAATTCCTGCATTTATCTGAGGTAAGGAGAGATGTTTGAGGTGTGGCCATTTTCTCAGATCCTTTTCTGTAGGAATGTTACTTTGATAAACTGGCATTGACTCTTGTGTATAGGTGATCGGCAAATCGATAAAGTTGTCACCATCAAGCGCAGCAACCTCCAGTTCTGGCACGATGAAGCTGCTCACCACCTTTTCTTGCCCCATGGTTCTAAGGAGAATGCTAGTCCTCCTTCCTGTTAGACGGAGCCTGTGCATTAAGTCTTCTGTGCAAAACACGGCTGTGCTGCCTTGGTCCAGGAATGCGTAAGTATAGATGATTTCACTGCCCCTTTTGGCCTTGACCTGGACCGGCACAATGGGCAGCTTGCAGGTCTGTTCTCCAGCCCCTGTAAGACCACTTGAGACCATGGTGTTGTCCACAGACACAGTAAGATTCTTCTCAGTCCAGTCAGTATTACTCACATTGTCCCTGTGCAGTACAGTAGGATGCCTCAAGCCACACTTTGAACAGGAGATCCTCCTACGGCATTCCTTACTGACGTGTCCTTTACACAGACAGCTATAGCAGAAGCCATTCTCTCTCAAGAAGCCTATCTTCTCTTTGTGTGGCATCCTCTCCAACTGTGCACACATCTCTAATGTGTGCCCTCCTTTACATCGGGGGCAGGGTTTCTTCATAGTTTGGTGACTATCTCTGACTTTATTTCCGGACTGATATTTTCTCTCAACAGGGTCTACAGTTGTGGCAAAGCTGGAGCCTTTGATTCCGGAGCGGGGCTGTGCTTTGGGTCTGCTCACACTTTTATTGTGTACATCTTGTATATTTCCAAACACTGGGTCAGTGAGGATCTTCACCTGTTTCTCAATGAAGTTTGTGATGTCAATAAACTTTGCTCTCCTGTTTTGCTTTTCCTGTAGATCACAGGCATGACTTCTCCACCTATCTCTCATCTTGTATGGCAACTTTTTTATAATGTCAAGCATGTTGGAAGGGGTATCCAGGTCATGTAGGTACTGCACATCTTCCATTGCATTACAACAGCCACGGAGGAACAAACTGTATTCCTGCAATGCCCGGACATCTTCTGTTTTAATGTGGGGCCAGGCTAGAGCTCTTTCCATGTAAGCAGACGCCACCTTCAACTCATTCCCGTAATGTTCTTTTAATAAAACCTTTGCCCTTATGTAACCCCTTTCAGGATCAATATGCTGGCAACTTCTCACAAGCTCTTTTGCATGTCCCTTCGTGTATTGTTCAAGGAAATACAATCGATCACAGTTGTCCTTTGTGTTGTACTCAACTCCATTTTCAAAGGCTCTCATAAAGGTGTGATACTTCAGTGGATTACCGTCAAACGCTGGGATGTCTCTTTTCGGGAGAGCAGACAAGCACTGCTGTTGTATGAGAAGTGATGTAATCTCATTTTGCCTTTTCATTATTTCAAGCACGCCATCATTGGAGGGTCCAACATCTTGACAAAATGCATCGTCGTGCTGCATCAATATGGTCCCAGGTCTTTGCATAGACATATAATGGTGCTGGGGCTCATGAAGATGATAGGACTAAATAGTGGGTCCAGGTGAGTGAGCAAATTTAGGGTTAGGTTCTGCTGTTTGTGCATTTCCTCGTGGGTGACCCCTGGGTCTGGCTGAAAGTGTTGGAAAGAATTCTGTGGCATGAGCATTCAATAGTGGCTGCGCTGGGGGCTGTGGCTGCAGTGGTAGCTGCGCTGCGGGCTGTGGCTGCAGTAGTGGCTGCGCTGCGGGCTGTGGCTGCAGTAGTGGCTGCGCTGCGGGCTGTGGCTGCAGTAGTGGCTGCGCTGCGGGCTGTGGCTGCAGTAGTGGCTGCGCTGCGGGCTGTGGCTGCAGTAGTGGCTGCGCTGCGGGCTGTGGCTGCAGTAGTGGCTGCGCTGCGGGCTGTGGCTGCAGTAGTGGCTGCGCTGCGGGCTGTGGCTGCAGTAGTGGCTGCGCTGCGGGCTGTGGCTGCAGTAGTGACTGCGCTGCGGGCTGTGGCTGCAGTAGTGGCTGCATTTTAATTCCCTGGTCACAATGTTGTTACTATTGTAGTTTATATTAAAGGTACACTGGCTTTATGGAGGGTGAACTACCTGCTTATTGTTTGTAGGGCTGCAACAACTAATCGATTAAATCGATTAAAATCGACTATTAAAATAGTTGGCAACTAATTTAGTAATCGATTAGTTGACTAGTTCACGTGACAAAGTCCAAGCGGGAGAATCGGGGGGGAAAAAAAAAGAGGACACTTGAGAAATGGCGGAGGTGAACGCAGGCAGTAGTGTGGACTCTCCTGCTGAAAATGTTAGCACAGACAAACACAGACGACCCAAGTCCTCAAAAGTTTGGGAGCATTTTACATTAACACCGTCAAAAAACAGTGTTAGGTGCAAAATGTGCACAGCTGATCTGGCATGGCAGCACAACATCACTGCGTGAGCATCTGAAGAGGAAGCATGTTGGAGCCATGGGTGAAGGAGATTCACGGTAAGTTCATGTTAAGATATTACGGATTCATCTAAGAAACTATTTGTTTTTAACTTGGCCAGAGATGTGTTAGCTTTGAAATCTATCATAAACTGTAGATAGTGCTTTTATACCTACGCTGAGAACCATTCTCCAGAAATTAAACCGAGGGGCAACGTCTTTTTTAAACCGATACATGAAAGCCACCAGAGTACATCGGTCTCTCCCCTTTAAAATCAGTAGGACTCTGGTGAGATTTCACCAACATATTGGCAACCTTTTTTTGACATGAAAAGTAGTTGGGTTGCATTACTGGTACAAGTTAATAGGAACGTTTTAATCACAACGTATTGTTTGACACTATACAAGTTAAACCGAAGTTGCTTGGTGTTAGCTAGCTAGCACATATTAGCCGCGATTGCATTGGAACAATGTGTTTCTAAGACAATATTAGCTAGTCCAGTTAACCACTTGCCACCCACCTGCCCGCCGGCCGGCGGGCGATTTCACAACATTAAAAAGTCAAGCCAGATATTCACCGTACTTATTTTTCCGGCCGTGTCTATTGTTACGTGACCGTAATGAACTGTCGGAAGGATATTCTTACGTGACTTCCGCTCGGGCATGCATGACTTCCGCTCGGGCATTATTTTCACTGAGTCTGCTGCTAAATTTTATTTTTATACTGGTAATATATTCTTTTTTCTGAGTTGTGGGAAGGACTCCATGGCATATTGTTAAAAGGTCAGGAGTGTTTTATTAAAAATGCCAAAAATTAAATGTTTTGTTTCCTTCTTTTTATCCAATTAATAATCGATTCGTTGAAAAAATAATCGCCAGATTAATCGATTATGAAAATAATCGTTAATTGCAGCCCTAATTGTTTGCCTCAAATATTCCACAGTATGATATCAAACTTACCCGTCTTGCATTTGTTCAACTGCATTTGTTCCAAGACTGATCATTTATTTTATCCATCAATAGATCAAATACTGAAATAAATTTATTTTTGGAGCATCAAAAATCACAACAGAAATCACCTTTCAGGGTTTTACAAACTTGATTTAACCAACTATTTAACTTCCAAAAGGTGAAACAAATATAGCCCAAACATTTCCCTTCAACTGGTCTGGGTTCTTTTAAATGAGTCATATTATGCTTAACTGACTTATAGGGATAGTTTGGGTTTTTTGACATGAATCTGTATGGCAACCCCGTCAGCAGTGTTGACAGCGTCCGGTGAGTCGAGTTCTTGCTTGGTTTTGGTGCTGACAAAAGTAGCCCTGCAAGTTGGCTGGGGTCATGAAAATAAAGTGTTTTTCTTATCAAAACAATATGTGTTTTGGTTCACAAAATGTGAACCATGAAAAAGTCAGACCTGATAGGGATATGAACCGGAGAGAAAATAGTACCAGGCAATTACAGGGTCTGACTTGTATTTTGTAATTCACATTTTGTGTCGCAAATGTATCACTCTTTTGAACACATATTGTTTTGAGAAGAAAAATGCTTTATTTTCATGACCCCAGCCAACTTGCCGGACTACTTTTGTCAGCACCAAAACCGGGCAAGAACTCGACTCACCGGACGCTCTCGGGAGGTAAGTCAGTGTTGATGCATGACACTGCTGACGGGGATGCCATACAAAAAACCCAAACTATTCCTTTAACCATATCAACCGTAAATGTTTTCCCTTCTCATTTACCGACTCAAAGTTGTATTGAGTGGATAGAGTGATCTGTGCATGGTTCTGCACTCAAGACACCACTGCTCTAAAAACTATGTATTCCCCTAACCCCACACAGACCCACTGCTCGTTACTTACTCATTCTCCTATTTTCTGTTTTCCTAAACATGTAGAATTCTGCAGCATCACCTAGCAATTTTGACACAAGTGGGAAAAAAATCCACTGCTGCCATGAGCTGGAGCTACTCATTAAATAATTTTAGCTCAATATTAAGAAAATGATAGGTGTGTGATTCATTATAACTATATAGCAGTCAAAAGATGTACTCTTTAAATCCTATAATGCCACCTCCACAGTCAATTAGCCACAATCATTGTATCCCCAAGAGTCATTAAATCAACTGCTAATCTAAACTAATCCAGCAGCCTACACACAAATTCTACATGTGTGTCAAAGGCCTTAAAAGTGACAAAACACTATCCTCCTCTCACTTATTGCTACAGAAACCCAAACAAATATCTACATTAAGTTATTTCTGTATTAGTGATCAATTATACTAATGGATCCTTGTTTCACAATCTATCTCAATACTCTTCCACTGAGTCAGATGCTGTTTCCGAAAGTAACTCAATTGAAATGACTTGTAACATCCATTTATAATGAGATCTGCGCAACACAGAAAGTCATGGAGTAAAATGAAGAGGGTGGACAAGGCTAAGCAATACAAATATTATTATGAATTTGCATTAAAAAACAAGTTTTTTGCAAACTATGTTGGTTTTGATTGTGCTAGTGTGTGGAGAAGAGTGATACGTTTCCATGGGTTTCTAACCAATGAAAAGTTTTCATTGCATCAAATGTTCTAATAATAAATGCTATTCTAGAACGACTTAATAGTGAATACAAAACAAAACCTAGATTTTGATTTGTAATGAGTGTGATTATTAAGATCCAATAATTTGGCAATGATCAGTGTGTATACAAAAGGTCAAAGAAACAAGTATTGTATACCAAAATTTATTTTGTGTCAGCAAAACCCAAGCCAAAATATGATTAAGAAAAAACCCATCTGGAGACCAAGGACTCATATTAAGAATGCTGTTCATAGACTCCAGTTCGCATTTACCAGCATAAGACCACAACAACTCAGGCAAACCACTGAGAGCATCCTTTCCATGTGGAATCATTGTGTGGGGCAGAAGCTGCACTGACCACAATAGGAGATCCCTGTAGCTCAGAGTGAACACAGCCCAGAAGATCACTGATGCACCACTCCACTCCCTGCAAGACATATACACCACCCGCCTCACCCACAGCCATCACAATTGTGTGTGATGCAGGTCACCCCGCACACAATCTGTTCAGCCTCCTGCCCTCCGGGAGGAGGTACAGGAGCCTCCGCTCCCACAACACCAAACACACTAACAGCTTCATCCACCAGGCTGTTAGGATGCTGAACTCTCTCCCCTCTCCAACCACCAGGCCGTCTCCCTCAGAAGAACTTTGAACTTTTCTTTCATTTTATTATTATTTAATTTTGCTTTGATTGAGAGTGTGAAACATTATTTCATTTTTTCATATGTGAATATGAAAATTTGACAATAAACTTTTAAAATCTTGAATCCTGAATGTGTGATCCACAGGCAAGGAATGGAGAAGCAAACTTATGTTACTCAGTAAGATAGAAGATGAACTAAAAGGTGTCCACTGCATTTCTAAGGATGCACCAATCCAGATTTTTCAGTTCCAATACCAGTGTCAATACTTTGGGTTTTAAGTATCTGCCTGCTATCAACCAATACTAGGGCAGAGACCGAAAATATAATTTATTTTCTTTAAACACAAACAGCATGAGGTAAAAAATTCGCCAAATTGTGTTTTCTAACTAAGGAACAGCATCATAAAAATATAAGTTTAATAATATGATGAGTAAAATTCTCAATATCTGCGCCACTATCTGATACCAGCATCGTACCGGTGCATCCCTACTAATTTCACTACTAGCACTACAACTACTAAACCTTCTCAACAACTACTAATGCATCTATAATACATAAAGTACTGTGATTCAGGACAAACATTAACTCAGGTTGTATTTAATATAGGACAGATTGAGGCCAATGTGATTTGTCAATTATTAATTTCTGGCTAATCTCAAGAGGTAAACAGCCAGTCATAACTCAGTAAAATATGTGGTCTGAATCATCTGGGAGGATGATATTTTAAGATCAGTTTTTTAGTTCAAATGAAATTTTAAATATGTGACTTCAATCACAGTATTTAAAGTTGTGATTTAAATCTTAATGCATTTTTTGACATATTGCACACCATCTATACTGTAAGGTCTAGTTTAAAGTTGAATAAATGTAATAAAAATAATGTAGACTAAATAAAGATATGTAAAGCTTTTTGCTAAATATATCCAACCATTTTGCGAATTGTTGGATATATTTGTGAACATATAATAAACTTAAAGTTGTACCATGTCATTTGTCTGGTGTCCCCTAGTCTACATGGAGATGTCATCATTTTACCTGGAATGTTCCACAGTATAGCATTGAACATATCCATTTTTAAATATGTTTTACTCCAAAAAAACTCCACTGTGACGGAGCACCCGTAGCTGCCCGTCGGTTTCCCCGACCGGCGCCTCTCTCCCGGCCCGAGAGTGCGCCTTAGCTAGCGGAGCGCGCGGCTCATTTCCCCTGGTTTTTCGGAGCCAAGCTCCGGTACAAACTGTGACCCACAGGACTTCTTATAAACTGTTTCCCCGCTGCCTGGACTCTGTTCCCCCCCCTAGTGCGTTCGAGGGTGCACACTCGGCGCCTACAGGTCCACAGACTCTTCTTACCTTCCGCTGTCTCCGCGCTGCTCTCTGGTTCAGGGGCCAAACCGGGGCACTTCCTGGTTGTGCGATAAATAGCGCATAGTGGCGCGCAAAGGGGGCCACATGACCCCGGACTTTACCATTAGGGTTAATTTGTGGGTTTATTCTGTTTTCTTGAGTTTATTAAATAATGAAGTCATACCATATGGGGGGTTATTCAAGTATTTTCATTATTATGTTAAACTACAGATGTTTTATTATAATGGTTACAATTGGGCATTGATTTCAAACTTAAATACCCCACTGTGTTAATTGGTTAGCCCAAAGGGGAGGGGCTAAGGGGTATATAAGGGAGAGCTTTGCTCAATCTGGGGCTGTCTGTCCTTGGCCTGACTATGTGGGTGCTGGCTGCTGTGAGCTCTATTGTAAATACTTTCTTTTTGTTTGACGTGTTTCACTGTAAATATTTGCACTTTGCACATTGGGCTGTGGTGCGAATAAAGTAAAAATCAACTTAAGAAAAGTATCCGACTGCGCCATCATTTTTTCTTCTATTTTGTCCGAACGAACCCGTGACATCCACTGAAAATCAAACATTGTGGCCTAGTCTCCACATGTTTAATGTTATAGTGTGGAGCATTCACAGCAAAACAACACCATCTCCGTGAAGGTAAGCAGGTAGCAGGCCCTCTACCTGAAAAGTATCGACTTTTAACAATCAGTGAGTTGATTAACATCCTAGAAGTACTGATTATATTATTCTAGAAGATACGCACACAATATATCATTATTATAACCATATGAATACATATCTCACCCTAACCAACCCCTGCTAAAACACTCCCTACACCGCTTCTATTAGTGCTAATGTTATTTTTGTGAGCCTATAAGTAACACAGTTGTTGGGATAAGCAGACAGTGCATCTTGTGATTATATTAAGAAGGAATCTGAAGAATGAAAGCATGTTGCAGAGGTCTCACTTACTGCAAACTGAGGGTAGCATCCACATGGTTGTCCAGAGAGAGCATCTTTGCACTCTCCAAGGTGCATTTCTCCATCGGAAGAAGCCCCATCACTATCCTTAACAGAACAATAAAACAAATGTTTTAGCAAATATTTGGAGCAGAGACAAGACTCCTTTTTCAAACTATTAGTGTATAAAATTTTTGCTTACCATATTGACGGCACAGTGAAGTAGAGCACGCAGACCAAGAAAGGGAAGAGACACAAACACTTCTTGTGGCTGCAAAAAACAAGCCAAAACATTTACGCTAAATATGTTCCCAGGAGGTTATGATGAAAAGCAAATGTGTAGTCTTTAAGACAGTATATGCAATTAGAAGTTGAACTAGTATAGAAAATCAACATGAAAATTGTGAATGTTTTAACTTTTTTTTTTTCTTTTTGAAGTAAAAAGGTTTTCCCAGCTATACGTTTCACAAGTTTTACAATAAGCAACAACTCTACTGTCTAATCTGTAATAAATAATCATTTTATTGTGATCCTGTAGCCAAATATATTTCCAGAAATTGCAAACTGGTAGGTAACACTTGCCAGTCAAAGGAAAAATATTAAAATATGTAAGATAACATTATGATACAAATTATATGGAGCCAACTATTTTAGATAAGCTTTTCGTTTGGTGCTAGTAATACGGATACACTTTCACTTACCTGAATTTGGCCCTTTTACATATTGAATACAGCAAGTTCATGTTGAAACTGACGTCTAAAAAAGCACAAAAGATTAAATTGGTCACAGCTGAAATCTGAAGACAACTGAAAAGCGTGACTCATACGGGACCAGTCCATTTTCCAGACACTAGTCCAGTTAGAAGTGTTGACTTTCTCTAATAAGCTAACACGCTGGTTTAAGTTTAGCCACGCAAACTAAACGCTTTCCGGACACCCCAAAGTACACGAATTATCTTACAAACGTTGCGCATGTCTTGTATGTGGAGGCTATCTTACCATCGTTTGCGTTTCCCGTTTGTTTGGCTAAAAGTTCTCCAAAGACGTAATGGTTTGGTGGTCGTGCGCACAAAGCCATATCTTCCAGCTGTGCCCAGTGCGTAAAAATAAAATACAAGTGCAGACGTCAAGTACACGTGGTTACTTACCAAATATATATGAAGGAAAAGCGAGTAGCGTCGTGGAGAAAAAACATTCAACGCGGCTTACAGTAGTTGTTGGAGGCTAGTCCCAGTGGAGAAGAATGGGAGTGGACAATCCGAGAAAAGCCAGCTACTCTGCATAACAGGTAGCGCGTAATGTTGACTGTCTTTTTACGCAGCCTTTTTGTCTTCCAGCTCCTGTTGCGTATGAGCTAAGATTGTCCATTTGATAACGCATATGATTAAGGACTGACAACTGAAAGCATTTCTTAGAGCTGTGAAGAGAGTGGAAATGAATAATGTAATGGGAGGAACCGAAATTTGTGTATTCATTCTTAGTGGTGTTTGATCATTTGCGAACAAAGGGAAGCCTGGAAGGCATGAACTGGCAACTTGAGTAAAGGATTAAAACATTCATATCAGTCTTTAAGATTAAATGGGCGTGTTAAGGTTAAAATAATGAGCAGGAAAATGATTTGGGAAATTCATGATGAAAGTGGCTATTATATTAAAACATTTGAATGAATATTTTTTGGGTTTTCATGGAGTCAAACAAAACTAACAAGTAGAAGTAAACTGTAAGATAAATGACTACATTCCTAGGCTGTTTTAACAAAGAAAATACTCATGAGCTAAAATATTTGCTATGTAGGTGCCAAGTATGGCTTACAAACATACAGTACTTTCACTTATCATATGGAAGCTATGGGCTCAAAAGGGAAGGGACTTTTTTAGTACGTTGCTTAGTACCATAGGGTATTTGATCAGCTGTAAACTGAACAGATAAATAATATTGCCTGTCAAACACTCCCTTCTGCATTTAGTCAAAGTATGTGGTATTGACTGACCAGGTAATTAATCTAATAGAATTAGATCCACTATATACAAGTAAAACATAAAAAACAAAATCAAAAAGACATATGAATCAGCCTTCATTTTCCTTTATTCAAAGCTTTGAGTGTTAAAAAAATAGTTTTCACCTACCCCCTATCCCTGCCTACTGCTCTTTACTTGCAATTATTTAAAAAAGACCTCATATCACACACACCTCACATAAGTAAGGAAGAATTTTCTGTACAGGAACATCCAGTGTTTGCTATGGTTGAATTTCATTTCATTGAACCATTTATATTTTTAAAACAAAATTTAAAAGAATGATGCATGATAATAATGGAACAACACCAGGATTTTGTACAAACCTTTGCTGTTTGTACCTCTGTGTTGGAAACTCAGGAAAAGATCTGTTTAAAGCAGGGGTTTCTTGGAGTACTTTGTGCTATTTGACCTAATTCCCCTAAAATGTTTGTTAGCAGTTAAAATATGATAATCCTAAAAATAAAAGGTCCTTATGCAAAATTTTGTATCATTCACCCTGGTTTATGAGTCTGGCTGTATTTCCCAGGTAAAGTTGACAGCTAACGTTCACTTTTTGTTCAGTAGATATTACAATTCCAGAGCTGAATTTATCCAAATAATTCTAGTGAAGGTGTATGGAGTTTAAAAACACAGTGGAGCACTTGTATTACCAAATGACATCACAAGGTGGAACAGAGTGTTTTTTGGTTGAGAGAAGAGGTTCGTGTGTTAAACGTGTGAATGAAACAAAAAACAGTGTCATAAGTTTGATCAGAAAATATCACAAAATGGGCACTTTAAAGAAACTTGAAATAACTATACATATATCAGTTTCTACAGTCAAGTACTGTTGTTGTGTCCCTGAGTAGGATTGCTCATTCCTGATGTGGCTGGTTGGAAGGGCATCAGGTTTGAAAAATAAATAAATGATTAAACGACAATATTTGATTTGCACATGCTTCTGCAAGTATTCAGGTGTTGATCATTTAAATGTATGTGGTGGACTAACCAGCAAACTGAAACAAACAAAATTAAACTAGGACATCACCTGCATAAAAAAAAAAAAAAAAAAAAAAAAAACAGCCGAAACTAGATTGTAGCCAAAGGACTAAACCAAATTAATCATGGTTCTTCTCTGTTTACTCTTGCATTACTCATAGATTATGGTTTAATCTAGTATTGATTGTAGTTAAAATTCTATTTATCAGATTACTTTTATTTCATTTTTATATGGATTGATAGATACAGACAGATATATCTTATGCTCTTGCGACATCACAGCGTATCATAGAGTTTGTACAGTTAATCCAAACGTAAAATCTACCTCTCTGCTGCAGGTTCAAAGAAGCCGCAACATTCTTGGTCTGTGGTCGGGGTCAGAACTCAAGTTAAAGATCTTCCCAGAAATGAACCACATAACTTCAGGTAAACGGGTGAGTATCTTTAAATCTCTCTTCAGTTCAGGCCACAGGAAGTAGTCGAAACATGTAAAGCAGATAAACAAATGCTCCTGTCTGACAAAAATAATGGCTTATTCAAAATATTGTGAAAAGCTGGTTAGTCTCAAGTGCTGTATGTTTGATTGATAACTCTACATGTTGTTATGCTTGGTTTAAAATGGTAGAACATTATATTAAGTTTTCACAATTGAATCACCCATGATGCCATTCACTGACAGGTTAGACCACTCACCTACCTAGCAACCATAATGTTAACAAGGATCAAAACTTGCACCATGGTTATGAATGGATAAACTATAACTCCTTCATTTTTGGTAAATTAATGTTTAAATTGCCAGAAAAGTTTGTTTTTTGTCCATAAGTATTACGTTTTAGAAGTCATTAAAACTGGTATTTCTGTAATTTTCTTGTCAACTTTTCCCACAAACTACACCTACCATTTAACTGATGTGCTGCAAGTGTAATTGAAGACAAAATTATATCTTTGAATTGAAAAAGCTAAAAATTCAAATAATCTGGATTTTGGCCAAAACAAACAAACAACAAAAAACCCTCAATAAATACATTGATTTAGCATATTCAAATAGACAAACCACCCGAAAGTAGTCTGATCTGCAAGAAATTGAAATCTCAACATATCTAGTTCTGCTTTTAAAAAAATGCAGTTGAAACATTGTTTGAATGCCGGTATTGATGAATCTCAGTGGCTTAAACTGGATCTGAATCTTCGGTTAGCCTCTCTTCCGTCTTTCTGATTATGTCCGTACTAATCATTTCCTCTTCCTCATTTGATGAACACGTGTTTGTCTGTCGCTAAGGATCCAATGATCTCTAAACAAAAACGATAATCCCACAACTGTTCCTCAAATACAGACAAACACAAGGAAGACATAGACAATGAAATACCAAAATTTAACTGACGTATTAATTGTAATAAAACCACACTTGAATGGCCAAAATTATCAAACAAAATTAAAATCTTCTGCTGAAATCAGTAAAAACATCTGCTGTAGTCTACACAGTTGCAAACATATTCTTGTAATAGTTTGGGAATTTGTTCAGTGTTTCAGTACTTTGCTCTGCTTTCAAATGTTAGTGCTTCTTTTAAGGTGCCCTATGTAGCTCCACCTGCTTGTCTTCAGGGAAAGGATGTAGCTTTGCCTGCATTGTTGCACATATATCTGCCTTCACAGAGACTGGCAGATGAACCAGGTCAAATCTGTGGAGAGGCAGGTCTGCTTGCCAATTTTGCATTTCAAATTGGCTTTTATGAGAGTTAAGTCATGTTATCAGAAAATAGTGTAATATGGGCCCTTTAAAAAGTAACTTGATCTCACTGCATGGTTTTGCAGGACCAATGCAGGATTGCAGGAGCTTTCAACATATTTATAAGTATTTATTAGTGGGATAAAGTGTTCAAAACCAGTTGGTTAGGGGTCTCATCTTTTTTAAAGCATGCATACATACAAAGAAGGTTCAGACTTTACATACAAAACATTCCACGCTAAATTTTGAAATTTGTAAAAATAAAAAAATCTATTTGGGAATGTGTGGACATGTGTAACCATGCGTGAGGAGTTTCAGAGGTTAGATGGGCTATTTTATGCTGCTGTCTGATCTACAAACATGCCTGGATGTGTTTTGTTTCATTCACACGTTTAACACGCAAATTCTCCAAAGAAAACATTGTTCCACCTTGTGCTAGCTATAATAATATAGAATTTAGATATAATCTGGCATGGAACATCTCTAAACTAATTTTTTAAACTACATACACCTTTACTAGAATCACTTGGATCATTTCAGACCTGGAATTGGCCATTGCTACTGAATAAAGGTCAAAGGTCGCTGTTAATTTGAAAACTACCACTACATAATGTCACAAGGTGGAACAGAGCATTTTGAGCTTTGGAGCTGTAGACAGACGAATAATAATGGGTTAGTCAAACATGTGAATGAAGCAAAACACAACTTCAGATATGTTTTGGATGAGGAAACAGCATTTTAACATGGCTTAAAGCCCACGAGAGGATAATTATACAGGACTTAAAAAGGAGAAGAAAGAGGAGAGAAATGATACCAGGCTAATTAACAAAATCCTGCATATAAATATTTATTATAAAACAATAACAGATATGATGTATTTACACTATAGCATGCCATGTCATATGTCAAAGGCTACTTTAAAAAAGTGGACAAAATGGTAGAAAACATAAGGCTTATATGAAGGATTAATATTAATACTGAAGTGGCAAATTTAAAACAAAAAATATTCAGACAGCTCAAAATAATCTCTAACATTTCAACATAAGTCAAAAAACAGTAACATGAAAAAAATACAGTTCCATTGTATAAAAAGCATTTAAAGAGGATTAATACGATGTTTTGGAATTGGAATACAACATGATTGAAAGACTTGGGAAAGAATAAAACGCCAATGTCGCTGTAATGTAGACTTGTTACATTCAGTCTGTTTTCTATTTTAACATATCTATTTGGTCATCTTTGGGCCTAAGGCAGGAAATATTTTGAATAATTATCAGCGTTTCCATTTTTAGAAGTGCTATAGTGTACCTAATGATCATGATCTTGTTAAACTAAATAGGCAATTCACTTTAATCGGTTCAGTGCACTTGGAGGACTTTAGGACAATCTCGGGACATAGAATGGACCATTTTAAATTGTCAGGACAACATTAAAGGAGCCCATATTATGCTATTTTCTAATCCATGTTATAATGTTGTCTCCTCATCATTGGTTGCCCTGCATATTTAGGCTGAGTTCTCTCTCAAACAGAAAATACCATGTTCCACCTTGTGATGTCATGTGGTAATGCAGGAAGCACTTCACCTCCATACATCTTCACTAGAAACAAATGGGGAAATTCCAGCCCTAGAATTGCCCATCTTTACTGAACACTTGGCTACATTGTCTTAGAAAGGAACCTAAGAAGTTAAACCATCTTTACTGAACTAAAGGTAAAAGGTTAACATGAAAACTACCGCTTTGTGACATCACAAGGTGGAACAGAGCATATCGAGCTTTGGAAATGTAGACAGACTACTAATAAAGGTTAATCAAACATGTGTGAATGAAGAAAAACACTACTACTGGTATGTTTTTGATGATGTACCGACATTATAACATGGCTTAAAGCTCACAAGAGTCAGCTTTTCATAATATAGGACCTTTAAGACATGCCAGTTTACTATATATGTACCTCAGAGATATAAAAATGAAAGGAATAAAAAATAAAAACAATAAAATAAAGTGTGCATTTTGGCAATGATTAGTAAATTAGTCCAAAAGTGTCTATTATATACTTATAGTACAATACTCTGTACACCATTAACAGTACATTCTCTTTTCTCAAGCCATTTACACAGCCTGAGGAAGACTTTTCTTCTTTATGCAAATATAGTATATTTAATAACTAATAACAGGTAGTATAAAAAGAGTTATCATCACACAAAATGTTAGTTCTACTAGCTGCCTTGGGCATTTTTTACTTTTTTCAAATGTACATTAAAATGTTTAAAGCCTGTTTTTGCAGGCTAGAAAGTGCTGCAAATCATCTTTGGATGTTAATGTTAATACGACTGGAATATTGTGGAAAAGTCTGACCCATATATTTAAATGGCAGGTTTTTGCTGGATGTCATTCCTGATGCAGCCCTCTCCATTCATCCAGACTTTGAACCAGCACAAAAAAGTCTTCAAATAATACAAAATACAGTTAATCATTGTCTACAGTCACTATCATCCTCATAACAAATACATAGCTTACAGTTCAGTCTAAATTGAATCTTTATACTGCGGTAGATGTTTCACATTTTGATTAAACTACTACGAGTCCACAGTATTTGACACGTGCCAGTACCGTTTATCAACAAATACAGAAATGAAAGTAAATATTAAAAGAGCACCCTTTGTTACTGGTAAAATCTGGGAATGTTTCTGGAGCTAGTCAAACCTTAGGGCTGCACAATATATTACAAATACTTCAGGTTAAGTGTTAGTTCAGTTTTGTTTCTATGCTTAGATTTGAACTCTAAGTGCACTGCATTGCTTCATAAATGAAAAGTTAATTTAAGCTTTTACTTTACAGTTGTGATTTACTTAATACAAGGTGACATTTCTGCTACTTTGAAGTTAATTTCACAGTGCATTCACTATGTATGATACTTCACCCTCAACAAGACATTTAGGCATGTTTTAGCACAATTAGGATAGATTGCTAATATATCTATCAGGAGAATATCAAGAGAACCTTCTGTAATGCCTAGTTGTTTTTAATTGCTATAAATATGTATTGTATTGTGCAGCCATGGTCCAGGTGAATCCTTATACCAGAGCAGAGTTGGCTGTGTCATGGCTCAGATGAGGGCGATGCGAATGGGGATAGAGGGAGACTCTGTCCGGTGGATGGGAGAGTGGTGATGAGAAACTAAGTGTTCAACCATTGTGTGCTTCGCCATGTGCTTCATAAGATACGTCTCCTGTAACAACAAGAGAGAGAAGGGTAAATTAATGCCAAAAATGATTATATATTAGGATACCGACAAAGACTACTGTCCGTTTTACTAATTTAAGTTCATCATCAAAATATAAAATTGATGTGATTTCTGTAGTAGTTTCTTGTTCAGGAAAAGTAGAATTTATTTGTGCAATCCAAGTTCTAATCAGTTAGAAAAAAGTAAAATATTATTATTACAATATTATCACAATACTTTTTGCTTTTAAAATACCTTGGCAAGACATTGGTGTGAATCATTTCTGTCATAACTCCAACAATTAAGATATAAAAGATATTTATTCATGGTCTCTGCACTGAAATTGACCATTTTCTGTGTATTTCCTTATGTTTATTAGTGGTTGCAATGATAAAACTATGCATTCAAGAAAAAAAAAACTTGCAATTTCATATATTATGACAGCCCACAGTATTATTGTGAGACTTTTGACGAGACAATACCACGGTATTTCGACTATAGTTACATGCCTATTAACCAGTAGGTTTTTAATGAATTGTTCATGTGAAAGAAAATGTATTTCTGGCAGGAGAAGAGATAGGAAAATAGAAGAATAGGAAAATAGTGAATCTGCAAATGCTTTTCAATTTTCTTATCACGTAGGCAAAAAATTAGTCTTGGTATATGCATGATTATCTGGGAATAGTCAGAGCGCAAGTTTGTTTCTCAAACAAGGCTAAGGAGACTCCTGTAGGTGGCGCAAGATTAAATTCAGTAGATGTTATGCAGATGAGATCACAACCTTTGGAAGTTTATTAGGGAGTGGCAA
The DNA here is from genome assembly GCA_034769755.1 of Odontamblyopus lacepedii. Classification (NCBI taxonomy): domain Eukaryota; kingdom Metazoa; phylum Chordata; class Actinopteri; order Gobiiformes; family Gobiidae; genus Odontamblyopus; species Odontamblyopus lacepedii. Next base: position 18,409,244 of record CM068346.1, on the reverse strand, counting down.
AGATATATGAGTCTCACTGATGATAAATAAATAAATCGGTCTCAAAGGAAATGCAATTTTATGTTTATATTTAATATGTAAAATGTGAAAAAGCTGCTCCTGATTAATAACAAATATAAAAGTCTACTTCTCTGCTAAATGTTTAGTTTGTCTGTGACATTTAAAACAAGTTAATACTAGTAGAAAACCAGTGTACCACTGTAGGCTATGGTTACATTCATCGCTGATACAAACTTTTGGATTAGAAACAGATGAACTGAACCTTTCTCTCCTTTAATAAGATGTGTCTGAGGCTGTGTGTTGAATAAATAATTATTCTGGATGAAAACGGGACAAAAAAGAAAAGAAACCCATTTTGTCTGTCATGCTGCCCATAGTTCTGCCATTCAGTGCCACTAACAATGTTAAGGGGCAATTTTTGAATTAAATGGTGTCAGTGCATAACCTCCATAGCATTTGAGTAAAACTAAAACTTTAGTAAGTTTTATTCCTTGGAGGTGCACTACGTACCATTTCTAGTGGAAGGTCTGCCACCTCTTTGTCTCCATGAAAATGCTACTGTCTAGAATGTTCCACGGTACAGATTAAACCTCTCTATGAGGGAGAGAAGCAGGTTACAGCATTAGCACATTACTATTCAGATCTGTGGACAGCTGCCCTATTCACAGAAGGAATTCATGTATTTTTGAGCAATAGAAACACCCATAATGAATAAAGGATAGATGAATATGTTTAATGTCATACCATGGGACATTCCAAGCAAAGCAATAACATCTTAATGGAGACAAACAGGTGGCACACCCTCCACCAGAAAACTTGCGCGGTGCACCTTTAAAGTTAAATCTTTTGGAGTGTTTATCATTGAAACGAGTAGTAAGTGACAAAGTTTCTTACTGAGGTGTATGAGCGGCCACACATGCTGCAGCAGTAGGCTTTGGCGTTCTTGATGGCGTGGGCAGATAGATGAATCTGCAGGGAGGCGGAGTCTGAGTAGGCACGGTAGCAGTTTGAACATTTGAAGGGCTTATCTTTGTTGTGCTGTCTCTGATGCGACTGAAAACAGGAAATCACATTGTGTTTTTCAGTGCTCCTTTCAAAATCCGTTTTCATTCACACTATTATAGACCACCATCCTTACTAGCATGGATTTGTAGGGGAGTAAATGTTTTACCTGGAGATTAGACAACTGAGTGAATGCTTTGCCACAGCCTGGATGGATGCATTTGTAGGGCCGGTCTCCAGTGTGGATTCTGAAATCAAACAAATATATGACAGACTGATTTTTTTAGGAGGAAATATCTAATTGAAAGTCAATTCTAAATGTGTTAATAATGTGTGTAAATAATAGAAATGTATGCGGTGCTGATGAGTGTTTTGTGTTGGGAGTAATGCCATGTGGTTAGACCATTAAGAGTTATAAACCTGATTGTATTTTATTAGTAATGTAATTAAAATCATTACAAGTATTAAGTATAAGTAGAGCAATACGATGCAATATGATAATAAATTAATACATAAACCAATTAGGTGCACAGGCCAACTATGGGGCCCAACCCAACCTAACCCAACCGGTCTGTCGGGTCTGTTTGTACATGTTGTGTTTGACGTTTAACATCAATTCATCTAAAGACTACTGAAAAAATCTTATGAGGCAAGATAATCCAGGTGACTAACTCTGTGGAGCACCAAAGTTTAAAGGCCAATTCTACCATGCTATCTATGTTATTCCTATTTGCTCTAGTCAAACTCTTTGATGATTAGAGTGGCGGTTACTTTGAGGAGTATTTTCAGACCTGGTGTGTTGCTGCAAATGGGACAGTTGTCGGAAACACTTCTCGCAGTAGGAGCAGCGGTAGGGTTTGACGCCCAGGTGAATGCGCAGGTGCTGGGACAGGTAGGAGGCATTAGCAAAGGTTTTGGAGCAGTGTGAACATTTGTGTGGTTTGGCTTCGGTGTGCGTCTTTGAGTGTAACTGCATGTCTGACTTTGAGATGTACGTCATGGGACACACTTTGCACCTGGAACCACAAAAAAAAACACATCAAGCAAATAGAAACTGTTTGGTATGAGTTGGGTGTACAAGACGGTGCTATTTTAAAAACTATATAAACCAATGTGGGAACTATGCAACTGTCCCTAAGTGACCCTATGTTCAAGAAAATCAAAAGGAGCAACTGGATCTAACAGTTGTTTTTGCTCTCTCCCCTCAGATCTGACCTGCAACTTGGCCTGGTGGCGTCACCTGCTTGTCGCCATGTGGACAGATAAATTTAATGCCAATCTGTGGAACATAGCAGGCAAAGCAATAACATCTCCATGGAGACAGGCAAGTGGTGGACTTTACATAGTGTACCTTTACGAACACAACTTTTTAGATTTGTTTTTTTCTGATAAAACAGTGTAATAAATGAAAGGTTTAACCACAGAAACATGCTTATTGGCTCAAGAGAATGTGGCCTTTTTGATCGACACACAGTGTATTCTGCAACGACTTTTAACATTTTTAACATGACATTTAACCATGTGTCAAAACTCTGAGGAGATTTTTAAAGGAAGTGGTGGTACAAATAGTGGCTAAATTAAAGTCCATATCATTGAGGCAGAAGGGTGACTTATGACAGTGTAAATTACTAAAGGATATTAAACAGCAGCTACTGTATACTCAAAAATATAATATATAGTATATAATATATAATATAGTATAATTTACTAACAATTAATGTTTGCAGTATATTTTCACAGTCTATGCTGTAATGGTATTGGCATGTAACTTACTTTAAGTGGAATTGAAATTGGTATTTTAGTTACTTGACTTGTCCTCATGCCTCAAATTGTTACAAGTTGTGTACGGAGATGTTATTGCTTTGCCAGGACTGTCTCATAGTACGGCATTAAACCTGTCTATCGTACATGTATTCAATTACAGGTGCTCAAAAATATCTAAACATGCATTCTGGTAACTTGGATAGGAGGTGTTACTTGCTAGTATTCATGATAATGTGTTTATATGTTTACTGTCATACTGGCCAAGCAACCAACTTTATTTTATTTAACCTTTATTTAACCATGAAAAAATACCATTGAGATTAAAAAGCTTTCAATATAAAAGCATTTAGCAATATCCCTGCCTCCTAGTGGACAGAGAAGGCCATCCCACTCGTGAGTATAAGTCACAGTGATGCGTCTTAGCTCTACAGTTAGTAATAAACCTCAGTTTTTGTTTCTTCACAAGTTTTTCTATGTGTAGTTTAAAAGTGAGGAAATAGACAACCTTGTTGACATTGCCTCCAAGAGTGGGCACTGCTGGAATAGTCAGAGGAACCTTCTTAAAGTTGGAAACATTAGCTTAGTATTATTTAGTATCTCCATGGAGAAAAGTTACATAGTGCACCTTTATGTTTATAGCTGATTTACTTTTTTTATTTACTGTACATCTACTTTTATATAAATGTTTCATGCATATGATACAGATTAAAGTAGTACAGTTAATACCATTTTTGGAGACTCTGATTATGATGTCAAGAACAGGTCATTTTCAAGTTAACAGCTATCCTTTGTTCAGTAGAGATTGAAGATCAAGTTTAAAACACAGTGGAGCACTTCCTGTGTTACCACTCGACGTCACAAGGCGGAACAGTGTTTTCTGTTTGAGTTTGTGTTTGAAGATCTCACACCTAAATATGCTCCATGGTTTGTGGGTTTATAAAAATTTCTGAATGAAACTAAACAAATCTCTGTGTATGTTTTTAATAAGGAAACAACATTATAACTTAGATCAGAAAGTAGCATAATCCAGGCCTTTTATCTATCACTATTAACGCTTGTATGTCTCACCTGTAGGTCCTTCCCTCTTTGGCTGTGATGGTGACACAGGACTGCTCATTGCCTGAAGCTAAGATGGGGTAGGGCACCACAAACACAGAGGAACCATTCTCCGCTTTGATCCTCTTGTGCCCTTTCTCGACTTTGGGAGGGGGGCCCAGAAGTCCCACCAGCCCTCCAGGGCTCTTCCCAGGCTCCATGCAGTGAGCGGGGGCCAGTCCAGGGATCAGGTGGGCCCCCGAAGCCCCACCCAAACGACTGTAGGTGCTAGAGGGGGGCGTGGTCGGGCTGATGATGTCAGAGGTGTTGAGGTTACCCGTCCGAGAAGCGAGAGCCACACCTACAAATGTACAGAGGGATAATTGCCAGGTGTAGATTAGGCTGGAATGTTATTGTTATTGCTCTCCAAGGACACATGGAGCTTGTATTCCTGTGTCAGGTTCAGACATTTTCTTAAAGGCACACTGCGTAATTTTTCTGGCGGACTTCCTGCCACCATCTTCTGGCACCATCACATAAACATAAATCATAAATCGATGATGTAAATGCTATACTATGTACCATTTCAGGCTAAACTATAATGTCTATGGGGACAAGTAGGTAACTGACACTCTATAAGTTAATAGTTTTCTTAAGAAATGTCCAAAAGGAATATTTTCAAATATTTAACCTAAACATTTATTTTTGTAGCAATGATCTCCCTGTGCATTTAGACCAAATCTGCATAACAAGCAATTCTAAGTGCAATGATGCCTTGATTTAATTGAGTCCACCAGCAGATCCCTCTTCACTGCCTTATCTCTAAATATTTATTCATTTTAGCACAACTTTGCAAAAAAGAAATAGAAATAAAATTGGAAAGTAAGTAGTGACGCTAACAATATAGTTGCTGGGTGCTGCTGTGCAAAAGAAGCAGCAAAGAAAGCAGAATGAGCTCCTGCTTTTGGATTGCCAGATCATGTGTTTTCAGTATTTGACAGCTAATGGCATCTCAGGTCTACTTGTAATTGTATAGCAATGTTTTAACCAGTAGGAGATATTCTGATTTGAATAACTATATTTAAACAGGCGAGCCACCACACCTATGCAAACGTGCACCTCCATATTGGTAGATTATTTACATTGCTTGACATTATTTGGATGAACCCGGAAGTAACAGTATAAAATATTTACCTGATACATGGTTGGTCCGTGAGGGGTGGTCTATGAGTTGTCTCAAATGCCAGTCCTCCCATAATCCTCTGGCTTTTATGGCCGATTTATCATCAAGGTTCAAATTCACGTCTCCAAGAATACGCCCTGGAAAAGAATGTAAAAAAAAAACCATATGTATAAATATTTTTCTGAGAGTAAATAAACAATTTGACCTTTTAATATTGCATTTTAATATTGATACTTATATATGAGGAGTTTGGTTCCAAAACGCAATAAGCGCCATTTTTAAAAAAAACGAGTTAGCGCCAAAATCAGAATTGTATTGATCACTATTGATAAGCCGTTAATAGTTTTTTCGCAAATCGCCACATCCGCCGTGTTATTCAGGCTTTGCTTTCTCCCTTTCTTTCCGAAAAGCCATAAACGCCAGCCCTGTAACTCCGCAGAACGCAACAAGTCCACTCAACACAATACGAATGTAACAATATGAATGACAAAGATTAATGCAATCTGGGAAGTTTAATGTGAGAGAAAATACTGTGGTCTAATATATTTGATATTGTTTTACATGTTGTTTGTTATGAAATTTTGCACTTTTTTTTAATGCAGCAATACTTTTATTTATGGTTGTTTTAACGCCCAATGGCCAAATAATAGATAGGTTGTTAAACTTCAGATGCTGTCATATGTAGATCAACTTACTATGTTGCTTGATATTGTATTTTGCTGTGTCAATCCAAAAAAAAAAAGCTTTTATATTAATGTCATGGATTTATAGCTTTTTGTGAAAAAGCGAGTCATGGATTTATTGCGTTTTGCGAAAAAAAAAAATCTGTTTTTAAAATAAATCTTTAAAAATTAAAATCTGGATTTGAATTTTTTTTATTATTATAATCTTGAGATGTGATATGACAGTTTGGGACAGAAAATAGGGATTTTCATCATACCACTTTTTTGTTACAGAAAACACATTTTTACTCAAATTAATCAAAATGGATTTATAGCGTTTTGGAACCAAACTCTTCATATATTCCCTGGGGTGTGATGCTAACTGTGGACACTGCTTTGTCTGATTTTAATCTGAGTTTTTAACACAATCTGACCAGAAAGAACTGATTTAATTGAAACTACAATAGGTGAGATGATTTGTGCTCTCAAACAAGTCTTCACACATAAAATTACTGTCACAAACTAGCATTAGCCGACAGTTTTTCAGTTAGTCACTCTCACCTTTTTGTTGTAAATAAAACACTTAAACAGGACCATGAATCCTCGTATTGATCACAGGCTCCTGAAAATATGTTGTTTAAATTTGCATTTTCTTTCTTGAGTTTCTTGAGTTAAGTCTTTTTTATCTGTGCTTGCTTAATGTGTGCATCGCCATGGTAACTGTTGAACATTTCACCATACACAAACATTCAGAACACCCCCAGCATGATTTCACTGCAAAGTATCAATATATAGCAACTTTATCAGTTTGATAGCAATATATAGGAGGATCATATTTTCTACTTAGATAGGCTTCACATTTCTGCTGGGCAAAATAAATCACAATTAATCAATTATTTGAATAATTGTCTATTAATTTAATAACATTATAATTATCTGAACTACACAGGATTAAATAACATGACATTTGCATTTACTCAGATAATGCTGTAATTCCCTCAAAATAGCATGTGAAGTTTTTGATAAACTTGTTTCTTTTTTTATAGTAACTACTTCATTTAATAAAAATTATATTATATCACATTATTTTTATCATATTTTTTGTGTACTATGTAACTTTTCTGGTGAAGAGTATTAAACTGGTCTCCATGGAAACAAGCAGGTGAAGCCTCTAGGCCAAGTGACTGTTAAGAGCTGTGGAGACATGCTACCACTCTCTGCAGGAATGTATGTCTTTTTAAAATATATATTTTTTTCATTTTATTAACAATATCTCAATGAATAAGCGCAAGATAGATAGTAGTATAATGTCACACTGTGAAACATCTCCATGGAGACAAACAGGTAGCAAACTGTCCATCAGAAAAGCTACATATATTTTAGAGCACAATTTTTTATTACTTTATTCACTACACTTAACCTAATTAAAAGTGCAGTACATTTAGTTGCATAGTCAAACACATTCCTTCTTGATCCATGGTGTTGGCAAACTCATTTTTTACTGAACAAAAAATAAAAGAAGTACAACCATCTGACCAGGGTCTGATGTTTGCTGAAGAAAGCCTGATAACGTGGCTCCATTTATGGATGTGAAATGTGAGAATCATTCAGACTTACCCAGAGCTGAAGCACTGGAAGGCAAACAGAGCACACCAGGTTTATTGCAAAGCTCCTATGTACACAGTAACTGACTGTACATGGAGTCGGTGTATAGTGCACAATTATTGGGCTCAATTTGGCTGCAGCTACTTGTTACCAGTCATATTAAACCGGATGAATAGTCCACCATCTGGTTATGTCCACTGAGGTTTTATTGCTCTGGCTGAAAAACTTTTTTTTTTTTTTTTGCATCTCCTTAGATAACAACAGATGGTGTACGCAAAATAGACTTCAGAGCCAAACAGCCACTATTTCCTAATAAAACCAAATAATGAAATGTGAACCTAAATGCACCTAAAATTATCTGCCACTTGGGGACTATCATGAAAAGTTTTTTTATTTTTATTTTTATTTTTGTTCCCTTATTTGTTGCTTTATTTATTGTGGCCATGAGGACAGGTGTGTGTCTCCACTGGCTGAACATGCTTAAGAATGAGGTGAAGGAATCGTCTTTACAGAGATATGTGTCTGGACATAAGACTTAATTCTCAGAATTACTCTTAACAAAAATGTGGGGACATCTTGTGGTGGCCAAGGCTATTGCATAATAGAAAATAAAAACAACTTAAAGATAAGCTCAACATGATGACAAATGTGCCCTCAATTGATACTGCAGTTGCAATACAAATCTACCATCCTCTACTACTAGTACAAGACTAATAGTGGACAGTTATGGTGCTCAACAGTGAAAGAAATTTCCCATAAATTTTTCATTAGACCTTCTGAATTATCTAACTAACCAATGAGCACAAGATCTAGTTTTATTTCCAATCTGTTTCTGAAACTTTCTGAAAACATTTAGCCTAATTTTTGGTTTTAAATGTATTTGGACTGAAAACAACCGTGTTATTAGTTACCACATAACTGGTTAGCTTCTGTTGTCAGCGGAACTGTTGATACAAGTTAATTTGTTCTAACGAAATGCTAAATGAATTGTTTTCTATTTCTGTGTACCCTCACCATGACACTTCCCCCTTTAGAGCGCCACAGCTGGAGCAGTACCTGTGACAGAGCTGGCAGCGGGGCGGGCATGCAGGGCGATGTCGGGCTGGGGGGTGCCGTGGCCAGGCAGGATGGGGGACAGCGTCTGGCTCTTGGACGTTCCGTGACCTTCGACCTGAGTGGGTGGAGACAGGAGAGGTGCCTGAGACGCTTCAGAGGCGGGGGGCAGGTGAGGAGGCCGTGTCTTCTCTGCCATCAGCTGTTCCTTGATTTTATTGATCAAGACTAGGTTATCCAGCTGACACAAGAGAACAGCATTTGTGACAAGAACAGAACAGTTCACATTTTAACTTGGCAAACAAGTAACACAATATGTGTTGGGTAGATTAGATGATATCTTTGTTGGATCTGTCCTCACTGGACCAGTAGGGTCACAACAAAATAAAATATTGATTTTTTCTGCCAAGTTTGTATGCAGTGCTGGCTCCCTCTACTGGTATAGATCAGACCTCCAAGATTATCTAACAGATTTTATGTGTGGTCTATATTAGGAATATATTGCTTATATAAACAAATGTTGAAATCTTAATTTTGACATTTGATTATCAGTCAAGACATGTTTACTATAGTGTATAGTGTACTTACGCCACCATGTGAGTTAAACGAAGTACTACATCCTTGTTTAGAAATAAAATCTCTAAATGGGTTAATCTGATGTTGAAAATGGACAGTATTGGCTTTTACAAACATTTCTCACCTGTCCATGAACTGCAGGAGGTGGAGGCCAGAAATATGGACTGTTAAAGCGAGGTTCAGCCATTCTAATAAATAAAACGAAAGGAAAAACGGTTAAACATATTCATGTCTTCTTTACACATTTCTTAGCTTACTTAAAGTTAAGGCACTTAATTGTCCCCTATATGGACATTTGTCCTCTTACTGAAGATTTTCAGCAGTACCAATATTGAATAAAAATAGCAATTTAGTAAATAAAAGATTTGAATTACTTTTGTAATAAAACTCCTTTGGTGAAAAATTTAATTGCAGAGCTTGGAGGGAAAAAAGTCAATTTTTTTCAATATCCTCCACCTCTGCTCATAACTTCCTGTGTAGATGTATTGTTGGTAATGAAAGTGGTGGTTAGAAAGCTGTGAACCCAAACAACAGCTGACTATGCCTTAATTTCTTCTAAGTATTCCCTTTTTGTCTTGTGACCATTTTCAAAGAAGTTCAGTGTTAGCTTCCCACTGTCAAAGGCTAAATCACACAGACAGGCTACGTCACCGCAAAAGAGGAATGGTACTGTAAAATGTGTACAGTTAGCTGACAACGCCCCAACTATTATCAGAAGAAACACAGGTGATCTCAATCTATGAACGTCTACATTTTGTGGCACAAGGGGCCCCAGGCAGTTATTGTGTAAGTGCAGACTTCAGTGTACAGATGAAAAAGGACCAAGCACAAACAACAGGTCAGTACATTTCAAATACTTCCAACGCAGGCACAATTTGGCTAACTGACAGTATGAATATTTCTTATACAAAAACAGATGTGTGCTATTTTTCAGCATTAGATGCTTGCAAAAATTTGATGGACAGACACCACACCATAAAGATGAATTAGCCCCCAAAAACTATTCTAGATGTACAATTACTGGTTAAGGATATTAGGGTAAATACAGAATGAAACCATTTTAATAGTGAAGTCTGTTTCTATAATGAGTCACAGACGTTCATAAATCAACCATCTACATCTTAAATCTTATATTGCTGATATTCATCATGACAGGCTTGCAAATTTGTTTTTGTACTTTTTGTTTGGACGTGTTTCCAAATAGCAAATGTATTTTACCTAATTTAATTATGATTATGATTCAATCCTTCCTTGATCAAACTATTCAAGTCATAATAATCAATTTTTCATGGTAAGTAAAGGGCCTTTATTAAGCTATTTTCTGATGTGTTATAATGCTTTTTCCTCATCAGAAACATGCCTGGAGTTGTGTTTTGTTTTATTGACATGCAAACCCTGCATATTTAGGTTGAGTTCTTCTCTCACACAGGAAACACTCTGTTCTGCCTTGTGACATCATGTGGTAATACAGGAAGTGCTCCGCTGTGTTTTTAAATTACATCCACTCCATAATTCATTAGAATAATTTGGATAATTTCAGCCCTGGAATTGAACAAAAGGTAAAAGGTAGCTGTAAATTACTGCCTTATGACATCACAAGGTGAAACTGACATTTTGAGCGTTGGAGACGTAGACCAACTGATAATAAAGGGTTACTCAAACATGTGTGAACTCCTTGTATGTTTCTGAGGAAGTAACAATATTATAACATGGCTTAAAGCACCCAAGAGTCAATTTTACGTAATATAGGACCTGTAAATCCAAAGCCAACCTCCACTGCTAGAACTATTAGGGCAATTTTGTTATTTACTCAATAAAGTCTTTAATGTAATTGCAGTTGCTTTATTTAAAATCAGGTCATTCTGTCTCTCTCCTTTTCTCTCCTTCAACTTATTTCGAGACATTTTTTTGATTGCGTTCTTTGGCACGCTGCACCATTCCTAAGTCTGTTTGGTTTAGCAGAGGCATAGCACAGTCCACGTGTGAGAGCCAAAAGAAACAAAAGTGATACCTCCAGGGGTACAGGCCCACAGTAAAGCCCACAGAATATTTCCCTTAAGCAGTCAGTTGGGATTGCTGTACTTCCTGGAGCGCTTTAGCCTAAAGAGAACCTGCAGGAGGCCAAGTGCAGGGCGATATGCAAAAATGAAATTTTCTTAGCGAGATCACAATTTGAAATTCATCACACCTCACGATTTGCATTAGTAACTTTATATTGTCTTTAAGCAGTGATCAAAGTTATCTGCTTCTTCTGAGACTTGCCTGTGTTTGGTTAATCCACCTGTCACTCACTCACAACATGACACACGCTGACCATAGGAGGAGTGGTTAGGGAAAGTATTTAAGTAGAGTTGCATTAAACAGAGAATCACCAAAACAGTCATCATCACAGTGATTGTATCAAGATTTTTATCACTATTTCACATGACCCTAGATATATGTTTAGTAGAAATGACAGCTCCCAAAACATATAAATGATATTTAGTTTTAAATGATTATTGTCTCTGAGGACCCCAGCGTAGGGCCCAAAGGTTTTGGATGAATATGCATGGCCCACATATGGTAGCCTAGTGTCACCATGCCTTTATCATCACAAATAATGGTGAATATTGGGACCCAACAGACACATATGTGCTAAGGTTAAATAGGTGTAATTGTGGTTGTAATTGTGTAACTAAGTGTAATCTTCGTGTAACCTGCATCTTTTATGAAACTGCATTGCCCCTTGCGAATGTAGAAATGTGTAATTATGTAAAATTGCGTAAAATTGCTCTTTTACTGTTAAAAGCAACATCTCTTTATAAGTTAAACTGTGGAATAATTCAAATCCTTATTGAGATTTAAGTTAATGTGAACTTTTGAGCCAGTGATTCTTATAACCCATTTTGGAGTGTGCCACTGCTGCGCTCTGTAACTGCGCCGCCTCTCCCACAAACCCAGACAGTTTATTAAAAAATTCAGACAAAAGGAAAACAAAAATGGCAGCCTGGTCTTATTTCTATAAGCTCTGGACGCCATTTTTTGCAGAGCCCAAATTTAGCTCACGTTATATCCCTCCAAGTCGACGTAAACGACCCCATTGCCGCGCATCGTGCCGTATTTGCATTACGCTACGGGTGATTGTTTACTTTGATGCAGGTTTGAATAGCCCGGCTCGAGGATAGAAAAAACGCGGACACTTCCTACAGCTATCAGCGCTATCGTCGCAGCATCCAAAAACGCACCGTCTCATGCATGCACATTCATATAGCCTGCTTGATCAGCTTTACATAGAAAATCACCTTTACGCAGCACTATACGCACATCAGCAGTACTTTTGCACGACTTAAATGACCATAAACAGGAAAATGCATGATTGGAAAGGGAAAGGAGAGAGATAGAAATGTGAGAACGCACTGAGCTCAAATCCTACCTGAACCAGTCCGGGAAAGAGGTGTTGTTGTTTTTTTTTTGGATAATGGATGGATGAAGTCCCGTTGAGGCTGGATGGGTCGGACTCCAAGCCTTCCGGGTCGCCTGCTGTTCACTTCTGGGTGCTGCAGGCGACCACACAGAATTTAACCCATTTCTGCCGAGTGCGACTGTCGTAGTGTGTGCCGCTCTATGCAGAAGATGTGATGTACTGTAGCCTCTTGCGTGCGTACTGCGGCGTCAGATGGGCAGCACATGCACAACTCACTGGAAAAAAGAGGGAAGCAATCCGTCTTGAATTCTTAGTTTTTAAAGGGCTCATATTACACTATTTTCTGATCTAATGCTGTTTCCTCATCAAAACCATACCTGAAGTTGTGTTTTGTTTCATTCACGCATGTTTCATGTTTAACACACAAATCCTGCATATTTAGGCTGAGTTCTTCTCTCAAACACAAAGCCCTCTGTTCCACCTGGTGATGTCATGTGGTAGCCTAATACAGGAAGTGCACCACTGTGTTTTTAAACTTCATACACCTTCACTAGAATCATCTGGATGATTTCAGCCCTGGAATTGCCTATTTGTACTGAACAAAAGGTAAAAGGAGCTGTTAACTTGAAAACTACTGCTGCGTGACATTACAAGATGGAACATTTTGAGCTTCGGAGATGTGGACAGAATAATATAAAGGATTAATGAAACAACACAAATCCAGGTATGTTCTTTGATGAGGTAACAGTATAATAACATGACTTAAAGCGCCCAGGAGGCAGTTTTGTGTAGTATAGGACCTTTAAGCGAGGGGGATTGTGTTCAGCATAGTTAATATAGGCTAAATAATGATATAACTATAATGTCCATGTATTATAGTAACAGACTTGTAATTCTACTTAACTAGTTAAAGGTGCATTATGGAACATTTTCACTTGCCTGTGTCTTGTCTGAAATGTTCAGTATGACGTTAAATGTATCTATCCAACATTTATTTCAAGGTGATTTTCTAGCTCTCCATAGATCTGGCCTATAATTGTACTGTTCTCCCGAGATAGACAAGTTTAATTCCATACTTGAAGCAACATTTCAGGCAAAGCAATGACATCTCCATAGAGACAAGTAAGATGAAAAGTGACAAAGTCCAGCTTTAACTTTGAGTAACTAAGTGCTATCACATTTTCAGACGGGTAAGATTATAACATAGCACCAGTTTGAGAGTGGCAGGAGAGGAACTTGCAATGTGCTGGCAGGAACAAGAGAGGGCGCTGCTGCTACACACTGGAACAGCTCTAAATGAAATCGTCTTATGTTTTCTATACCTTTGATTGTCAATGACACCTGGCAATAAGCCCTAAACCAAATTAATCAAGTCTATTCAATACAATATTACAATACACTCACAACAGCATTTTATTTACAAAACAAACAATACAAAGAAAGAATAAATAAAGAACATTCAAATCAACCTAGGTGATTAGGCCCCTATTTCTTTCACTTTCTAACAGCTCATCACTGTGTCCTTAATAGGCTTTGAACAATGAGATTTGGAGATAATCCTGACAGTGTGTAGTTGCACTTTTGTATCTTTGCAAACCTTTCCAGCTGTCACTGAGATCCAAACCACTGACAGTAGTTCCAGATATGTGCGACAGAAAAGAAGTTGAACTAGTATCAAAAAGACAGTTACCTAAGGGTGCACTTATACATGAAAATAGGGGATTTAAACTGGGAATCAAACCTATAAAAACAAATTAGTACTGCATAAAACAAATTAGTACTGCATAATCGAGAGCTTCGCCTTTCGGCTCAGCTCCCTCTTCACCACAAAGGTCCGATGCAGCGACCGCATCACTGCTGATGCTGCACCGATCCACCTGTCAATCTCGCGCTCCATCCTCCCCTCACTCGTGAACAAGACCCCGAGATACTTGAACTCCTCCACTTGAGGCAGGGACTCCCCACCCACCCGGAGAGGGCAATCCACCTTTTTCCGGTCGAGAACCATGGCCTCGGATTTGGAACAGCTGATTCTCATCCCAGCCACTTCACACTCAGCTGCAAACCGCCCCAGTGCACGCTGAAGGTCCTGGTTCGATGGAGCCAACAGGACAACATCATCCACAAAAAGCAGAGATGAGATCCTGTGGTCCCCGTACTGGACCCCCTCCGGCCCCTGACTGCGCCTAGAAATAAGGACTCATATCAGTCCCAGATCAGTATGAACCCACTTAGACTCATATCATTCAAACAGGGACTGGACTTGGAATTAAGACTAGACCAGGACTAAACCAGGACTAGAACAGGATCAAATCTAATCAGCATCAGGATTAAACTGAGCTAAAACCAGGACCAAACCAGGTTAAGGGTGAACACATACTCGGAAATGGAAATTATTTGGAAGTTGCTTAAAACTTCTAATAGAGAGTAATATAAAACTGAATAATATCAAGGTTCAAATATACATGCCAATTTGGATGTAAGTCTTACAAGTAATACAAATATAATATAGGCTACCACATATACACTGAGGGGGGTGAAATTCAGTGCAGAGATGGAAACCTTACGATCTGAATTCAGCTGTTGACGTAAATATATACATAGTCTCATTTGTTGTGCATGGGAAAGTTATGTGACGGTTGATGATGTGCATGTGTTTCTCTCCATGGTACTTTTGAACATGTCATTACAGTCATTATTCAAAAGTCAATATTCAAAAGACTTGATCGAAGCGGCAAATGCAATGTGCAGAAATTATGCAGAGTTTACATGTCTGAGGGTGTATTCTGTTCACACACATTTGCACACACACCACATCAAAACTAAACACTAAACTAACATTAACACTAAACCGAGACTGGAACAGGATCTAATTTTCTTATGTGCTAATTAAATAATAAATTACATGGCCTAGTCAGACACATCTTGAAAATAAATGTACTCTTGTTCAGGAGACAAAGTAAGGTAAAGTAAGTCTAAGTATGATCCATAGCAATCTAATCTATTTTGAATTCTCTGTTAATTAGACAAAGGTTTTTAAGCCCCTTGTCTAGTTGACTTGATTTTAAGGTATATATAGTAATGACAGGTGAGTCATGCATAGAGTTGACACAATTTTAACATTCACATGAATAGCTCAAAAATGTATACCAGTATCTTAAAAATTCAATTTCAGCACAAGAAAGAAGGTCTTGTGTCACTAAATAATGTGATTTATCTTTGGTTTGATTTTTAAATGTTAGCCATCCAGCAATGCAACACATTTCTTGAATCAGAGAAATCTAAATGGCAAGAAAAACTAAAATTACAAATGAAAACATGCATTTTCATTGAGATTTATGTTCAGCTGTGAACATTTGAATGGGTTTGCTCCTATTTCTCACCAAAATTGTCAATAACATCATCATCCTGTCCCTCCAACAGTGTCCCCCCATGGCTTTTAAAGAGGTCTGGGGGACAACTGGCCCAGATGTGCTGAGTACTGTCTGGTTGATCCCATAATTAACAAGGCTAGTCTGGATAGGTCAAATTATATTTAGAAACTTCCCTTCATGTCAGTGTCAGTCATCTTAAATTCTGTCACTTGCACAGTCTGCACTTTTAAAGGTTTTTAATTTCAAATGAATTACTTTAATTACATTCATTGTTGTGAATCATGTCTTGTCACATTGTCATATCATGTATCATCAATCATTTAGCCAAAGTTAAAATTTGAGCACATCATGTTTTTATTTCATCACTTCTGGATGACTCCAATGCATTTATTTCAAATTTTATTGTTAGTTTTTAAAACTTTTAACCCTGGAGAACCCAAGAACCCTTTTCTTCTTCAGAAAATTATGAACTATGCCTTAAATGATTGCTATAAGTTCACTGAACACCAAAATATCTACTTTTTAAATTTTAACCCTTTATTCCCTGATTTAGGATTTGGGTCAAATCTGACCCATTGGGCTTTAGGTGTATAATTTTAAAGAACGACTATAAGATACACTGTCAATGCAAACTGTTTTAAATTTAGGAAAACAATCAATAATTTACACCAGAACATTTAACAATAGTTATTTTTGCATGTTAGAACTGTATTTCTAATGTTTAAACACACTTTGGCCAACTGAAACAAGAACACAAGGCCATAAACGACTAATAAAAAACTAACACCATTGGTCTTTGCTTATCCAAAATCTTTTCTACTAGAGAGAGGAAATCACACTAGACATTGTGGTAGTCTTTGGGCTTTTAAGGTTAAATTTGACATTTTTTTCAATTTGGTTCATTTTTAGTAGCAGCAATTAACAGTGGTCAAATTTGACCCCGTGGGTTCTCCAGGGTTAAAGGACTGGCCTTATAACACATCTCTGTGGTCTTATTTGTTTTTATAGAGTTTATATCTATTGGTCTATTTTGCTGCTTTTATTGGGGTAAAAAGTCTTTGTTCATAAAATGTGCTATAGAATTAAAATCAACTGGATTTCATTAACATTTGTAAAATACAATTCAATACAATTAAGTATTCAGTGATCATTATCTTTTGATCAGAATAAGATACATGGTAGTAAAGTGATTATTTAGATACCTGAGACTTTAAGCTTCTTGCATTGAAACTGAAAATTTAAGATCCAATGTTTTTGAGAAAATCTGATGTATGCCTCCATCAGTCTGCCCCAGGGCAGCTGTGGCTATGGCAGTAGTTTACCACCACCGGGTTTGGAGTGAATGAAGAATGCTCTCTAAATAAACCTCTGTAAAGCGTCTTTGTGACATATGTCTGTGAAAAGCGCTATATAAATAAACACTTATTTATGCCATGTAAAAGTCTGACTGAAAACTGAGCTAGGGTTTTGTGATACACTCCCACCTATTATATTTTACATTTTATAGCCTAGTTGGAAAAAAATGTCCCAGTTGCAGGCCTAATTTTTCACCTATATAATGGCACATATTGTTTATCTTTAAACACAGTTTTGAACACAATTGAAAATTTGAATATTTTTCCTATATTCTGAAAATTTACTCCAACTTCTTTTTCTTCCAGTGCATCCTTCACATGCTGAGATATGGTGAGTGTGACAACCAATCACTTTCTTTTTTTGGGTTTAGTGAATAATGCTCTATGAAGCGTCTTTGTGACATATGTTTGTGAAAAGCACTAAATAAATGAAAACATACTTAATAAATGTTCAATACTATAACTCACTGATTTGACCTACTTGTTGCCATGGAGATGTTATCCCCCTGCTTGGAATGTTCCACCATATGGTATTAATCAAATTTTTCTTGCATTTAAGGAATACATTTTTATTTATTAAAAAAAAAAATCTTATGGTGAGCAGTGCTGTTTCTCCACAGATGTGACGTGTAACTTGGGCTGGTGGTACCACTTGCTTGTTGCGATGGACATAGATACATTTAATACCATACTGTGAAATATTCCAAGCAAAGCAATAACATCTCCATAGAGAATGTACACAGCCCTGATAGATTTAGTATATTTCTATATTTTTATTTTTCTTGTACATTTATGTCATTTATATTAATTATGCCTCATCTGACACCGTCTCTTTGCTACTTACTTTGAATGTATTATTACCATTTATATTTTTGCTCTTTGTTATTATATTTCATGTGATGAGCTATTGTGTCCAAATCATTTCCCTTGTGGATCAATAAAGTTTGTTAAATCTAAGACAAACAGACCAGAGAAGTTACATAGTGCACCTTTAAGTGTCTTTTCCCCTTGCCCTCTCACCTTCAGACTGCATCTCTTCTTAGGGACTGTGTTAGCGGTTAGACTGGTTTTTGTTGTCACTTGCTCAAACACACACACAGCCTCGCCCTGTTTGCCTGCAGCCTCTCATCCCAGGTGCAGACGGGACAGTGGAGGGGTTGGGCCATGGGTGAGGGGGTGGGGCAGTAGGGCTGGGGGCAGAGACTCAGACCTGAGCTGCAGAAAGTGACTACAACATCTAAGGCACTGTTGACATGCTGTTCTGAAGGCAACACCACAAGGCCAGGTAAGAAAATTTAGCCATTTGTCTTTTTTTAATTAGAAAATGATTTGAATATGAATAGTCATTGTATTAGGTAGTGGTAATAAGTGTTAGTAGTGTTAGTAGTAGTATTTTAGGTTATTAATTCAAAGGCCAAACAATATTAAACTTATCTTTTTAGCAGTGCAACTGCTGTTGAAAATATGTAACATTTTGGTACTTTGGTATATTCTTAGTTACTATTAAATACACTTAAGAAATCAGTGCCTTTTCTACTATGGATAATTCATCTGGTACTAGTAGTATTTGTATCATACTGTTGTTTTCAAACATTGAAATAGGTAAGTTAAATAAATTAAATGTAGGCTACACAGTTGCGTTAGCTATTATTGGTGAAGTAAAATTATTAGTGAAAAAACTTGGCTCAAAGTTGCTGGTACTGGGTCAAGTTGTATGCAATCTTACAAAAATATACACAATCTTACAAAAAAAATGATATTAGCATTAGGTACTATTACTACTACTACTACTACTACTTTGCTGTTACTGCAGATTACACTGCAGATCTACTGTACAGTATACCCAAATAACTCTAAACTTGTCACTTTCTGAAGCACTTTTGATATGACATTGTATGTAAAATGTACTTAAATATCTTGTTACTTCCTGTCTGATCTTTGTTTGGCAGTATTAGTTGGTACAGGTAGTCAAAGCAGTACTATTGTGTAATTTGCATACAAACTCTCATGTGACAAGATTAGGTGGTTGATCATGTTTTGTGTATTGGTATTATTATTACTGAAAGTTTGCTATAGGTAATGTTGACAGTGGAAGGTTTGCACAGCTTGGAAGTCCAGAGTCCCGCAACAGTGTCAAGCAAACAATCTTGTGCAATAAAAGAATACAAGGAATATATTAACCAAAATGTAAAATAACTAAGTAATGTGCATTCAGCTTTATACTGTATCCATTGTAATATTTGATTTAGTGCCTTGCATATGTCTGTTACAAATGCAAAATACCACCAATTCTTTTCATATGGTTTTTTGTACATAAGATTAGACTTGACTGAGTGGCTAGCACTCTTGTCTCACAGCCCACATGGGCCTTTCTATGCAGAGTTTGCAGGTTTATCCTGGTGTCTGAATGAGTTTGCTCCGGACAGTCCGGTTTTCCCCCATCAACCCACATCATACACATTAGGTACAAATCCTGAAGCTTAGGCAGTCCTCACAACATCTGGGGATGGGTCCCAGACCCATGTACTTTACTACCTACTGCTCTAGACAGGTTGCCCCAATGGGTTTGAAGGAAGGGTCAAATGCAGAGGACGATTATGTGTACCTTAACTTTACTTTGTTTTACAGATTCCTGAGCTGCTCTTTTGCCTTCGGGCCAAAGCATTTTCTCGGTGTGTCTCCATGTTGTTGCTGTGGAAGAAGTCATCATGGACAGCCTGCTGGAGGGAGCCACAGTGTTGGGTGTCTGTAAACTGGTCTGTTCTCTGCCCTTTGTGCGCTCTGTGGTCACCTCAACCACCAGCCCCATCACCTTCTGCTGCTACTGCCTCCTGATTTTCACTGATGTAATCCTAACAGGTAAGGGCCATAGGAAATACCCAAGTACAACATGGCTCTGGAAGCCAACTTCTTGGGTTCTTTTAAAGACAATACAGCAGGAGATGCACTTACCTGGGTGACATGTTTCATCTGCTAGGTGCAATTCTAGACAGTTCTGAACGTGGCTTGCAGCTAGCAGCTGAACCGTGTCAACAAGATAAATACATCTTCCACTGAACCCAAGAAGTGAATGTACAAAAGAAGTTTTTCTGGTTATGGCTCTGGATGAGTTTTTGTGTCTTCATGTGTTCATGTGTTATGGATAGACACAATAACAGTATGTGGTCAAACCTGCTTGTCAGTGCCTGAGCTTAGAAACTAAAAAAGACTGGGCCTGGTTAGTAGTTGAATGGAAGACTCATAAATAATTTGGAATAGCGTTTGACACAGAAGCCATCATAAAAATGTTAATTACGGTATTAATCTAGTTTTTAAGAATGTGTTCAAATCGTTTATTGTTCCTTTAGTGAGAGTTTTATAACTTTCTTTTTTATTTGCTTGTTTTAGAGAGGTTTACTCTTCTGAGTGACAGCTACAAAACTGAAATGGCCTTTTGGGATGAGTTAGTTATCTGAATCTGACTAGGCTTTAGACACAAGGCATTTGTGGGTTTCATGCATAAGAATTATTTTCTAATTTGAAAGATTTAGCATGGTTGGGATCCTGTTGTTAGCAAATGAAATAAAAATATTTTTTCCTTTTGAATAGGGAAAGGCCCTCACAAAATCTGATAGAAACAACAAAATCCAAAAATCAGGGTTTAATAATTTGCCTCAGACTCAGGAATAAGTCAGTCTCCAGTCCATATTTCTATTTGTGAACTTGATGTGGGTGTAAATTTGACTTGGCCTTGACTTGCATATAGGCAAGGCAAGTTTATTTTTATAGCACGATACACAAAGTAATTCAAAGTGCTTTACAAAATAAATTAAAATAACAATACAAACACAGAAAAATATAAACAATCATCAAAACTAAAAGAGAATAAAAGAGTGCAGAATAAAAACCCTTCAGTCATTTGCGCACCTAAACTGTTTTGAATCTGGATTTAAACAATGTCAGAGCAGAGGCCTCTCATCCTCAGACTGTTCCAGATTTAGCAGAAAACTGAAACGCTGACTCCCCGAGTTTAGTCCTGACTCTGGGCACCAGCAGGAGGCCGGTCCCTGCGGTCCTCAGAGTGCAGATGGTTCATATGGCATTAACATGTCAGAGATGTGTGTTGGTGCTCGGCCATGGAGAGACTTGTACACAAGCAGCCCGTAGTCTTGTCTACTGAAGAGCTGATTTGAAGGTTTTAGAGCGAGAGACCTGGAGATCAGTCTGATCTGATCCATTGGTCCATATTCACCTGCTGCCAGTGAGACATAGATCTGAGTGTTGCCTGCATACCTTGTGTCCTTGTGACAGGACACATTACATGCTGCTGTTAGTTCAGTTAATATGCAGCCATAGAGGCTGAACAGGGGCAGTCCTGGGACACCCCACAGGTCAGGGACATGATCTGACCAAACCACCAAGTCTGTGCATACGACAGAAAGCATCTCAGTAAAATCATCAATACACTGATAGTGCTCGAGGTTTATATATAACTAAGTAGGAGTATGGACCGTGATTATTTTAGCTCCATTTGAAAAGATACGTACTCCCCAAATGACAACACGTAATGATCTAATCACTGCACACCTTCACTCTTTTTGTTTTCTCATGGCTAAGATTCAAATTTGAATTGATTTGCTGAGTCCAGTAGAACCTGTGAGTCAAGCCATAGATAAAGATCTGACATTGAGCAGAGCAAGTTTCAGATGTGTGGTTGGTCCTTACTTTTTACTAGAGGGGAGAGAAGAAGAGCTAAACTATTAATTTTTTTTGCCACACTTATATTTAGTTAAAGTGCCCATATTACGCTGTTTCTTTATCTATGTTATAATGTTTCCTCACTGCAAACAAACCTGGAGTTGTGTTTTGTTTCAGTCACATGCATTTTGTTTCATTCACACAAATCCTGCATACTTAGGCTGTTTTCCTCTCCAACCGAAAACAGTCCATTCCAGCTTGTGATGACACGTGGTAATACAGGAAGTGCTCCACTGTGTTTTTAAAACCCACACACCTTCACTAGAATCATTTTGGATAATTTCAGCCCTGGAATCGCCAATCTCTTCTGAAAAAAATGTAAAAGGTAGCTGTTAACTTGAGCTCTAGACTGCCACAGGGTTACTCAAAAGTGTGAATGAAACAAAATACAATTCCAGGTATTTTTTTAAGGAGGTGGCAACATTATAACATGACTCAAAGCTCACAAGTCAGTTTTGTGTAATATTAACTGTTATATTGTGTAACATTTCTATTCAATTACAGGTGTTTTATTGTCTTGAAATATATGCCCTCTTTCTGTGAGTGGGGTCACCTCTCCACAGATCTGATCTTTAACTTAGTCTTGTGGCATCACCTGTTTGTCTCCATGGTGTTATGTACATTTAATGCTGTGGAACTTAAGACAAACTTTATTGATCCACAAGAGAAATTACTTGGACACAGCAGCTCCCACATTGCATATTATACTAACAAAGAGTAGAAAATATAAATGGTAATATTAAAATTCTAAATATAAAAATATAGCAAGAGACTGGTGTCAAATAAGCCTAATTATATAAATGTATATGTACAAGTAAAAATAGGATAGGACATAGGGTTATCTATTACATAAGGGTTAGTTGTGGTACATTTTATGGAGTATGGTATGAATGCATGAATGTATGGTACGAAGCAAAGCAGGACTCTCCACCAGAAAAGTTATAAAACTTACCTCTAAAAACACTCCAACTGACTTTACTAACTGTCATATTCTTCCACAGTTTTCTTCAGTTGCCTGCTGATTTTGGAGCATCACCAGATCATAACGCCTTTTGCTGGTGACTCCATCGTCTTGCGCTGCCTGCTCTTCATCTGTCACACATATGGCGCAGTCTTCCTCCTGACTTTACCTGAAATTATTGTGGAAACTTTCATCATACATCTGCAGGAACAAGAAACAAATAAACAACAAAATTCCAAGCAAAACGATGCTGCTGAATGTGACAAAACGGGAAAGAACTTTGCAACTTTGCACTACCACGTTGTTGCATATCTCTTTACCTTGTCTATTTGGATATTTGGGGCTCTTAACATCAGACTGAGGTTTAATTTGGAGGAAATCTGGACAGCAGAATGTTTATACTCCACCAAATTTCTTTTAACATGTTTGCCTAATGCTTACAGCCCATTGATGAGGATTCTACCACCTTACTGGATTATGGCATTGTTGTATTTTGCCCTAGCTCTTGCTATATGCTCGTTCCTACTATGGAGAATATACAGGCATCAGGCAACTCCAGATGTTGGTACCAGCGAAGCACAGTGCACTTGTACAATCCAGATGTGTGACAAAAGTGATGCTGGACTCTCCCCTGAATGCACAGTAATAAACATTGAAAAGAAAGATCATAATAGTACTGAGAAAATAGTACGTTTAGCATTACCAGAAGAAAGAAAAGCACAAAGTGGCAGTAGCCCAGGGGCAGACTTAATGATAGGGGTCGTGTGTGTACTCGCCATGTTCGTGCTTCCTCTTCACTTGACAGTAAATATTCATCTCATCAGTGCGCTGGAGAAAACAGCAGAGAAAAGTGTCAAGTATTTTGTGTTTTCAGGATCTGTCAACGTGCACAATCACATGGACACAATTTAAAGGAACTCTACGCGGACTCACTGTTTACAAAAATATTACAATCATAACTGAACCTTGGTTGCTAGTGCCTTAACGTGCATAGTGAGGATTCAGATCAGAATGAGTCGTTTTAGGTTTAAACCAACTGGATTTCAGTAACAAAATAAGAGACTTGTATGAGGCTCATTCTGCTTTTTGACTCATTATCATTTTTACAGTCAAAATGAATATAAATAAATATAAAGCATAGAATTAATCTGTGATTGACAATTGTGATCAGTAAATTATATTTGATTTGAATGTATTTATGCAGTAATTGGGGATACAGATAATTAATATATTTCTTCTTTGCAGCGCATGTCATCAACCTTCCCTGGGGGTGTGATGCTAACTGTAGGCTCTGCTCTGTCTAAGGCTTTGTCAGACTCCATTCTGAGCTTCAACACAATGTGACTGGAAAGAATTTCCTTAGTTGGAACTATAACACAGCAGTCTCCAACCTTTCTTGTGCCACAGACCAGTTTAATGTCAGACAATATTTTTATACAACAAAATAAAATGATATGACCAACACAAGAACTGTGGTTTTGTAAATATAATAATGAACTTTTCCAAAGACGTCTGTTTTTACTCATTTTGCAGCTTGTGGGTTTAATATTAGCCTTAATGTATCACGTGACTGAGGCAAGTATCCTGACATGCATCAAGAGTGAGTCAAGAGTGAGTGACACAGACAGATGTAACAGAGAATTCATTTTTCAAAATAAAACATTGTTCAGACTCGGATAATAAATAAAATGGAAATAATGCAAGTTATTTATTCTTTCTGTGCTGGACCAAAGGACCCACAGACCGGTACTGGTCCCTGGCCCGGGGGTTGGGGACCGCAGCTATAACAGATTATTTTTACTGTTAAACAGCCACAAGCTAGCTGCCATTAACCAAAAGTTGTTCTGTTCATCACTCTCACCTTTGTTGTTGAAAATCAAACACCTAAACAGAACCATGAACACACATATGAATCACAGGCTCCTGAAAATGTGGTTTACAAACATGTAGAAAACCTCCAGCATGATATTACTGCAAAGTAGGCTTTCAATATGAAATGTAAAATCAGACTCTTATATACTATTAATATAGAGATGGATTTGTTGACATTACAACAAACTTACAAGGTGCCTTTCTTGACACCAAATACTTTTCAACATGAAGAGAATGTAGAAATGTTCCTTGGGGCCTGTTTATCTTATATGACAGCCAAGTTAGTATGGGGGTGAGTAACAGTAACAATAACAGTAATTCACACTTTGACATAAACTAAGTATTTTTTTTACGTAGCCTCTAGGAGTTGTGGGCTGAGTACAGGAGCCTGTATCCGAGTAACATCTTTGTCCTCTGGCTGGGCACATCCAAACTGTGGCCAGTGTAAATCCAGAGTGGATCATCACCTTCACACTCTGTCACTCCATGTTACCAATTTGCGTAAATGTGATGCTACGATGGAATTCTTCAAGATTTGATACAATAGATAATATATGGCTCAAGATACAATGGTTTTGCAATAGGTTGTGATAATATTGCAATAATTTCACCATATAGCAATACATGCATTTTTTTGTACATTTCCTTAACCACTGCAAAAGCTGTTAATAAAAGACACTTTTTAGTCATTATAAACAATGGGGATATCGGTTCTGTATGACCAAATTGACTCAAATCAGAATCAGCATCAGAATAAATTGTATTGCCATAACTCACAATATGGGACATTGGTTTTCTATACATTTACATTCACAAACATTCACACATGAATGCACTGGATACACAAGGGGGTGGTGTATTGCTCAAGTACACAAAAAGAGTATGTGTTAGCCAGAGTAGGAATTTAACCATCAACCATCAGAGTGGTGGTGTTCTGCTACAGACCCATGCAGAAAAGCATGTGAAAGAGCTGCTAAAAACTGACAATATAAATTAAGTTCTATTTTTTATATGGCATGAATAATCTTAGCTCTATATGTAAACTGTAATGACAGTTTGGTTTCAGTGTTATCTGGTGCATCAGAAACAGTAGGACCTTTATACTCATGGGTTTCAGAGTGAAGAGAAACCAAGACCACGACCATAATAATTCTCAATGCATTTTTCACTGAGCAAAGGTCCTCAAAATGGCACCTATAATCTGTAAACTGAAACCCACTGTATGTATGAGCCTGACAGTGAGTCTATGTGAGCAGTTCAGGCTGTTCCTGCTAGTTGGTATCAGAGTAAAAAGGTAGTATGTGTGGAAACATCTGAAAGAGCTGAGCAGGCAGGTCGTGGCGTGCTCCTTACAAAAACTCAGTGAGATAGAGTGGTTAGGTAGAGCAAACAGCATTGTGAAAGAAGGATTAGGATGAAGCAATAAAGTAATGCTAGGACGAAAAACTTTGAACTTGTTACTTCTTCTTCAGTGGTTTTATATATTGGAAATGTTCTTTTATTTTTATTTTTTTGTCTTGCACAATCAATCGTCTAGAAAGTGCTTGGAAAGACTAAATCTTATTTCACTTCCAGTTTTTGGTGAAACAAAGAATTTCATGTGCTCAAACCTGTCTCTGGCTAAATGAATCATTAACGGAAACTCCGGCACGTTTGAAGCTTAAGTCCACTGCTAGAGGTGGTGAATACTGTCAGAAGCCAAAAAACAACACAGATCAGTGTTGCCTCGACAGAGATCTCACTGTGGTAGTGAGTCTGCCAAGACAAAAAGCTAGCATAGTGATGGGGCAAGCTCTTAGCTTCCACATAAAACGCCAATTTGCACAGAAGAGGCTTAATACCACTTTCTAACCCATCTTACAACATAGTCACGAGTCTAACAAACAAAACGCTTTGACTGGCTCACTCATTAGTTGTCTGAAAACGTTATAAAATAACTTAGCATTACCTTAGCATTAGCTTGTTGATTTCCCACTGCACATTGCGAAAGCCCAAAAAACTCGATCGCCGATGACGTTTCTAATCGAGTGAATTATATTTTTTGAAAACGGTAAAAAATACATTCCCGAACCATTTTCTTTATTAAACGACTCTCCATTTCTCTTCTTCTTCACCGTCAGTAGTCGATCCTCACTTGTTGCTCTAGCCGCTCGCCGCCGCTGGAGTCGGCAATCGAGTCTTTTGGGCTTTCACAATGCGCAGTGGGAAATCAACACGTGAATGCTAAGGCTGCTTATAAAGTTATTTTACAACGTTTCCAGACCACTAATGAGTGAGCTAGTCAAAGCGTTTTGTTTGTTAGACTCGTGGCTGTTGTAAGATGAGTTAGAAAGTGGTATTACAAATGCAACTGTGCAAGTTGGCGTTTTAAGTGGAAGCTAAGAACTTGCCCAATTCACTACGCTACTTTGTTACCTTGACAGACTCACTACCACAGCAAGATATCCACCTAGAAAACACTGATCTGTGCCGTTTTTTGGCTTCTGACAGTATTGGACCATCTCTAGCAATGGTCTTTAGCTTCAAACGTGCCAGAGTTCCCCTTTAAGTGTTGCGCAGGGTTTTAGTGCAATGAGTTGTGTTCAGGTTACAATACATGTATTAATGCTGTTCAAAAATAAGTAAGTAAACATGGTTTCCTGTTTTTGTTATTAGTTAAATGGCTATCTAACATAGCTTTAAGCCATAAGAGTAATTCTTTATTATTAGTCATACATTTACATTTTCTTTAGTAGAGATGGGCAGTTCCAGGGCTCAAATCATTCAAATAGCTAGTGAAAGTGTATGGAGTTTAAAAACACAGTGGAGCATATTGTAGAAGTTTTCAGCTTGTCCAAGAAAGGGTGTAAGTAAAAGGCTGGAGACTAACTGAATCTCTTAAGCAAGTTTATTTATCATCAATAATATGGGCCTGGGAGGCCTTGAAAAGTCAACATAATATGATTTCAAAAGTGAACATAGTCTGATCTTTGAGTGTTCAAGCCCCTTGACTATGCTTCCAAAGGAGGAGGTTTATAAAGTAAGTGTGGGCCAGTATGCACCAGTTGGTCAACAATATGCCACAATTTAGATAATGGTATGCCAAAGGTAAGATGATCATGAACAGCTCCTGTGAGTCAATGTTAAACTGAGAGATGTATGTGGAGGATAAATGACTTACATTCTCTAACAGAGCACTTCCTCTATTACCACATGACATCACAAGGGGGAACAGAGTGGACCTGTAGAGGGATTATCATTATTATTTCACTTGGCACTCTACTGCGCATGTCCCCTGAAGAAAGAGCCGCTGTCCTGTCTGGTATCATGTCAGTGTCTTGTAGGATTTCAGCAGATTTCAGGCTCTCCCGCGGGCGGGGCTAGTTGTATTGATCAGGTATGAGTGGATGTCCGGCTACTGAAGTTTGAGCCATTAATTCTCGTCATTTACCCACGTTGATAAACTGTTTTAGTGTATTAACAACAGTATTAGCTAATGTTGGAACTTCATGGTAACTGCACACACAGCAGCGCTTTCTGCACTCAGGCTGCGTACATCCACTGTGTTGATAAACAAATAATCCATTAATATATGCAAGGTTTGTGTGTTAAACATGTGTGAAACAAAACACAACTCCAGGTCTGTTTGTGATGAGGAAACAACATTATAACATAGATCCTAAAGTAGCCTAATATGGGCCCTATAATCTCCCATATAAAACTTATCACTACTACAGTACTCTATGAAACTCTGAATGCAATGAAAAATATTTTAACAGTGCACAGGTTTTGTATACATTTAGAACATTATTAAAACACTGTCATTTTGGTGCACTAATACAAAGTTCCCCACAAGGTTACCATATTTTTTCATTATATTTCCCTTAACCTTGATTAAAGTGTGAGTACCAAATCTATCCAGGACACTCTGTACCTAAAGCTAAAACATGATCCAAATGAGTCATAAAAGTCGTTAAAAAAATAAAAACCTGCTCACCAATAGGCCTATAGCATTTTTCAATATGATAGCCTACTTTTAATAGCAAGTGTAGTTATTCATTTTGGTCCAGTGACTCATTTCTGTAAAGAATCAGCATCATTGTATGCAGTCAATTCAGGACAAGATGGACTCAGTGTCTTGCCCAAGGACACGTCAACAATAAACTTCAGCTCTCTTTGGTTGGATTGAACTACCAAACTTCCAGGAATATGGTTTCCCCCTAAAGCAAAGGGGAGTCAATACACACAGTACACACACACAGAAAGAAAAAGAAAATAAATAATGATAATTATACAATTTCTAAATCAGTAAGGTACAAATGATAAAATAATGTCTATATTCTAAACAATAGAGGGCGCTCCAACACCTCCTGGAGAAATCCTGAAGCCTTTGTTTTTTAGTCATGTGTAAATAAAGTAGGATGAAGGAAGGGAATTTATTTTCTTTCACTAATTGATTTGTTTGAGAGGGGCAGTGCATATTTTCATACTAATTTTCATCTGTTGACAGTTACAAAAAGACACAACACAGAACAATAAAATGGCAGATTGAAAGTGCTCAGACTTGGTTTTCCGCTTTTAATGTTAATGTCTTAATGATTGTTTGTGTTTTTATTTATCTGAAGTGTGATTTAATGTCTTTCATGTCTTTCTCATTCTGTAAAGCACTTTAAATTACTTTGTATATGAATTTCGCTAAGCAAATAAACTTGCCTTGCCTTATCTCTCAGTCCCCTTGAGAGCTGTGACCCTGATGCCCTCCCACTGTTGGAATAGGAGTGAGTCTGTGCACCGCTTTGAATATAAAGTATGAGTTTATAAAATTAACAAAATGGTCAAAACTGAGAAAACTATACTTAACCAAAACAATACAGTGGTGAAATGAGTGGTGGTCCGAGATTTGTATTGCGTAAAAAGAGATTCTCTGGGCAGTAAGAGAAGTGGAGAAATGGTAAAAAATACACATACGGGGGGCATTACTTCAGTGAAACTATTACATAAAAAAGCTATTAGTAAAACTACTGAAACTTTTTTATTTTTTTATTTAAACATGTACTTTAAGAGTAAAAACTAAAAGTATTTTGCAGAGATTTTTAGAACTATTAAAGCATCAAATGTAGTGATTTTGATCAAGAATTTAGCTTATCTCAAGTGATTCTATTCAGTTATTAATTTTCTAAATGTTTTTTGTATTTAGTTTGCTCAAGGTTTGGGTGCTGACTCAAATGAACTAAATCAACAGGTCTCAAACCATAGAGAAAAGTACTTTTTACTTTTCAGTCCTCAGATCTAAAGTGTAGTGGAGTAGACAGTACAGATGCTCTCAAATGTAGTGAAGTAAAAGTAAAAAGTATCCACTGCAAAATGTACTTCAGTACAATTTTTAGGTATCTGTATTTTACTTAAGTACTGTACTTTTACTTTTGTACTCCCTTACCTTCCACCGTTGCCAGGAGGTGATACAGTAAAATCATGGTGTAAAATAGAGTGTAGAAACTTCCCAGCAGCGTTCAGAGTCTTTTGTGTTGAAAATTCTGTACATTAAAATGAACAGTGCAAGCGATCCCTTTGATGTACTTTTCAAAGGTCAAAAAAGCACAAGGAGGAAGTGACTCAGTTTCAAAGAGAAGAGCCATAACTGTAGCGTCATTTGACGCATGGTTAAAAAAGAAACTAGTTTACAGCAGGCCCTTTAGCATGTGTGTAGAAAAAGGTCCTTATTAAAAACCATGATAATAATTATTTTGTGGTTAAAAGTTGGAAAATATTGGGCCAAGAATACTATTCACTAAACATGATTTGATTCTTCTTGAAGGGGGGAATTCAAGAACACTTTGCTGCACTCTCTCACACATATCATTTTTAAGTGGTGCTGCCTTTGTGCCTTTGAGCAACACACTTCAGTGGGTAAAGCTGTATGGGAGAAGGCTAGCTGTGTCACTAGAAGCTTATCAACACTGAGTTGAAAAAGGACTATTTAATAAACCAGACTTGAATGTCCCAAAAGCATCTTCAGCATTGTATTATTTTAGGCTACAGCTTCTGTCCAGTTTGAGGTTCATCTTGTCTCTATAGAGATGCTTTTGTTTTGCCAGGAAGGTTCCACAGTATGACATTAAACATATACATCTTATCTAGTGTTCTCATTAGTAAAAATACCTTGATAAACATGCATTCTTGTGAGCGGGCCTGCCTCTCAACTGATCTGACCTGTAACTTGGCCTGGTACCACCACCTGGAGATGAAAGAAGTTTAAAAACACTGTGGAACATTCTAACAATTACTTCTCCACAGTTAAAAAAAACATATTCATCTGGCAATCCCTCTACTAGAAAAGTTCCACACCTTTAAAAAGCTGAGATAGTTTCTATATGTAGATTGGGGGTTGCAAAAGAGAGTGACTGCAGGTTTAATGAATGAGAAGGTTTGAGGATTGAGGGGGAGGCTGACGACATGAAGGGGAAATGTCTGAGTTACTTTAGGTTTCCTCGGTGGAGCCCAGTTACTATTCAGAGCACACACTTCACAATATACAGGCGCAGTGTAAGAGCTATGAACAAGATGATTTCCCCTGTCGCAACGCGTTAAATATCAGCCAGCCCACAAGCAACTTTACGCTTACATTTTCTATAGCCGACAGTAGTGAAAGAGCCAAGATAAATGAACCTTTTTGATACATGACTTTATTGACACTTTGCAGCCGATGGCATCAATATTCCCTGGGGGTGTGTAACTGTAAACAGTGCTCTGTCTAAAGCTCTGTTAGCTAATCTGAGCTTTGTTTTAACAGACCAGACCAGAAAGAACTGACTTAGCTGGAACTACAACACACAATGTGTTGTTTAAATCCCTTTTTCCTGGAGTTTTCTGACCATCTTAAAACTAAAACTTCATGGTTGTGTTTGCTAATGTGTGCATTGTGCCTGCATGGTAACAGCAGAAACAGTCCATCATAGACACATGTACATGTAGAACAACCCCACCATGATGTCTCTGCAAAGTAGCCTATCAATAGCACCGCAGCCTCACAGCAAGAAGATCCCTGGTTTGAGTCCTGAGCCATGTAGGGTTGTCTTCTCCCTGTGCCTGGGTGGGTTTCCTCTGAGCACTCTGGTATTCCCAATAAAACAAAACTAAAAGCGCAAAAGGCAAAAATCCCCCAGTTTAGGTAGTAATGACTAAGCCTATAGCTCAAAATCTAGGTTCTCTAAAATAATGTACTTAGGCCAACCTTAATCTCATCCATCTCTGTTTGATTAATACTGAATTCTCTAGTTATTTATAATAATGATGCTGCTAGTTAGCTAATTCAATATTCAATGCCTATTGTGGCCAGCAGAGGGTGACAGAAACCTAATCAAACACTTTTCTGTAAAATCTGTTGATTTTATTGTACATTTACTCAACTACAGTTGTATTGCTAAACAAACCATATATTCTCACTATGAAGCAGGGTCACCTCTGCACAGATCTGACCTGTAGTTTAGCCTAAAGTGGCATCACCTGCTTGTGTCTTTGCAGTACAGTTCATTACTCTATATTATTATACTCCTGTAAATTTGTAAATTTTGTTATATTATATTATAGCTTTTTTTTTCCTACTTTATTTTATTCTATTATTTGTTGCATGTCAGTGTTTGTCTACATCCTGCTCCAAGTACCGCAGCAATTTCCTAATGTTGTGAACCTGTTCACTCATATGGCAATAAAAAACATTCTGATTCTGATTCTGATTCTGATTCTATATACTGCTGAACATTCCATAGCAAAGGAATGGCATTTTTATGGAGACAAGCCATTGTTGGAAAGTTACATATTGCACCTTTAGATTATAAAACCTAAATATCAGCATATGGAAAATACTAACATTAACAGTTAAAAAACGTACACACTTGCTACTCTCCTCTCACTTAGCCTACAACATTACACAGACTGCAAGACTTGCCTCTGGACGGTCACCACACACTGCAATCAGATACAGGCTTCTCACACAGGCTTTTAAATGGACACTTCCCTCTGGGTAACTTGGGACCATTACAGGACAGACGTCTTCTCTTTCGGATAAGGATGTCTATCATGGGTTTAAGTACAGAGGGAAGCCCTGAATCTGAGCAGGGGGGAAAGCTCTCACTGTGCCCTATAGGGAATGCTTTGTACGAACAGGAGCTACTGCGGCTAAGGCTAACTGCAATTGTTGTAACTATGATGCAACAGTACTTTGCTTTACTCAACTGTGAGAAAGTGAAAGATAGAAGGGTTTAATAATGGGTGGGAGAGTGAATGTAATGTTAATTGGGGCAGTTATATTAATAGGCTTCATTAGAGCACTTTTCTAAACCATGTAACAAAGTGCTTCACAATGCAATTAAAATCTAATCATAATATCAAAGATCCAAAACAAGAATAAAAATTACAGGAAAAAGCAAGCGCAACAACAAATGAGTATAAAAATAGAAAATAAAATTGGCAATTGGTGCCATGTGAGTAATGTGCCATGTCTACACAGTTGCATACTTTCTGGAGGTGGCACATTACCCATATTCCATGAATTCCAACGGAACCTTTTCCATGGAAATACATGCATTTGTATTTTATGCATTACTGTGGAAAATTATAATCAAAGAAACACTATTTTCATGGAGACTTGCAGGCAGAGGCTCACAGTAAGGGTGCAAGTTTTTTGTAAACACCCCAAAAAATATGTGTATTTAAAAAAGTATGTAGTGTACTTAAAAAGTGACATATTGTAGCTAAAAACTAAAACAGTGCAATATTAAAAACATTTAACCAAGATTTATTTTTGTGCTCCATCATTCATTGTGTGTTTTCATCAACGATAGCCTACACACTATTTATCTTATGGGTGATTATAGCAGTTATTATATTCTCATGTGGGTTTTCTACAGACATATTTGAGCCAGGATAATGGTCTGGATTGTCACCTAAAGGCTTAACTGAAACAAAACCAAACATTTCCAAGTAAGAACAAAGTTTGAGAAATAAGTTAAAATATTATCTTTCTATTATTTTAGGTACACTTTTAAAACTCAAATAACATCAGTAAATGGCTTTATTCAGTGCACGACCTCCCTCCAGCCTTCTGCTCGGAGTATGAATCATGTTTAATAAAATGTCTGGTATGAAAGTGAGACGCAGGTATCGACAAGCAGCGACTGAGCTCTCGTCATTCTGAGACATACAGTGTACATTTCATACACGGTCATATCTCATGTATCCCCCCCGAGTACATAATATAACTTTATTAATATTTAAGGCCACAGAACAGGCCAAATCAATGCACTTATTGATCTACTGGAGTGATCTTTTGACATACCACAAATATACATAGGCTACTTACAGTACATCAAACCATTATTAAATGTTGAAGCAAAAAAAAAAAAAAAAAAAAGACAGAGGAAAAATAATCTGTACAATGTATTGATGTATCAGTCAGCCCATAATACAGGAATGTCTGGATTAATGGATAATGACAATACAGCACATACTGGGGGTGCACTACATGTATATCTAACAGTGGAATGTTTGGGAGTTACCATGGTGACACAATGCACACATTAGCAGCACAAATCAAATCATCTTTTCTAGTTTAAATTACGTCAGTTCTTTATGTTCAGATTATGTGTTAAAATAAAACTCAGTCTAATTTGAGTTTATTTAAAGTAAATGGTGCACTATGTTATTTATCTGGGGGAAGTTCCATTATATGCTCGTCTCCATGGAGATTTTATTGTTTTGCACGGAAAGTTCCACAGTATAGCATTTAATTCATCCATCTTCTTCCATCTGCTTGAGATCTCGGCACTTTATTCACATTTTTTAGCAAGAAGGCAAAGAAACATGTAACTGAATAAGTGATAATGTTTAATTCTATACTCATTCATATGTTCATATGTTATGTAACACTGGGGAAAAGGGCTTGGAATAAATAAGTTTATACTTCCAGCCACTCCTTTTTGAACATGGATATAATTAGGCATATATGAATGCATATACATATTATGAATCCTCATTATCAGTTGGTTTTTGTCTTGATAGTCTTTTTTTTCTATGCATGTTCAAAATAAAGAACAACAACTTCATTATAGCACCAGAAAAGGAGTCCATAATGTGTAACTTTTTATCACTTCTCATTTATTGTACAGTTGAAACAGTTCCCACAAGCCTCCAGCTGCAGGCGCACTAGAGCAAGTCCACACACGGAGCACAATCATCAGAATCATTAAAAGTGTCATAGTAATATTATTTAAGCACTAATTCCATCACCAGCTAACAGTAACACACGTACATCTGTCTCTCTACAATCTCTTTAACATCAAGTCCTTGGGCAGCACACCAGCTTAAGTTTTTCAATACTTAAAATACAAACTCCAACCAGGTGAGTCTTATACAAGTAAACATTCAAATTAAGAAAAAAAAACAAAAAACAAAAAAAAACAACAAAAAAGTTCATATCTTGATTGTCAAAACCTCTTTGTCCAATTTTCTTTATAAAATCTTCCATCATAAAGCATTTTTTTTAAACAAATGTATCAAGGAAAAAATGTTTCATCAGCATTGCTTGATCAAGAGAATTATTCAAAAAGTACTAATTTGGGATAAATTAAGTAAATGATTTGCCCAGGACTAGAATTACTGTTGCAAGATAGGGTCAAAGATACAAACTCTAACCACAAGCGGTCAGTACGAGTATTCTCAAAGTATTGTTGTCTTGGAAATTTACATTGAGCAAAATCACAGGTGCACTCTCTTCATTTTCTTCACCATAAAAGTTCCTTAGTGCCCCTTTAATAACATTGTGTAGGAAATGTGCAACTTAAACAGTAATTTGAAAACGCTTTGACATAGATTTTTCACATAATTAATATCCCACGAAATAAGGACATTCACTGTCCTAATTACTATATTTAACAAAGACAAATTACATACGAATGTAAAGAAACAGCCATTGTAAAACTAGGTCTACACCTGGAGGTCCCTCTTTTTGCAACAGTAAAAATGTGCTTAAGAGCCGGGAGGAGATTTATGACACAAGAATTAAACCATCACATTTAGTTACAAGTTCAAACATGTGGCTCAATTTTGGCGGAAAGACAAAAAGCCTTTTAATGATGGACATGGAAAGACTTTTAGAAGAATCGTGTGCAACTAAAAAACAAAAGGCACGTGGGGCAAAATAAAACTATATGATTAAGATGGAATGATTCGTGGTTTCACATATAACTATGCAGGAATATCAAAGATGTAAAGTAAATAGCACTCAAACATGCAGTATATCCAACCCCATTCCACTTAAAGGTGCACTGTGGAACCTTTAGGAAAAGGGTCAGTCAACTTCTTGTCTCCATGGAGATGCTGCTGTTGTGTCTAGAATGTTTCATGGCATGGTATTAAACTAATATATGTCCAGACAAACAAGCAGGTGATGTTACGTGTCAGTTCTGTGGAATGACAACCATTCACATTTTTTTCAGCAAAAACAAATGCGATTAAATAAATGCAAAATGGGCAATTTTTATGCAATACCAGGCAAAAATGAAAATTAGCAAGTGGCATACCACCCAACCAGAAATGTTACATTGTGCACCTTTAATTATTGCCATTTACCCAAGAAATCAATTAGATTTAACTAAGTAAAAGTGTTGGACACAAGAACATTCATTAGGACTATTTATTTTCAGCAATATCTGGCTTACAGGCCCCAGCTACATGTGTAAGGATCATTTTCTAAAGTACTTTAGCAGAGTGGTTTGTAGTACGGCCAATAAGAAGGTGTAGAAAGAGAAACCAAAAACTCCAAACTCCAACACTTTTATCTACATCGAAAATTTTTGATAAGTGATTGTGATTGAAGTGTTTGATAAATTTAACGGCAAACTGTGGAACATCTATATGATTCTACTGCTTAATTTGTGAAAGAACTTTAGACAGTGGAAGAAAATATTAAAATAAATCCTATATACATGTAGCAAGGGCTCAAATTTGTAGTGTATCTCATGCGACTACCTAAACAAAATAAAATCTTTAACTAAAATATTATGTAAACTTCGGATTAATCAGCAGAAACCATAACCCAACACAAATCAATCTCTTCCTTCTACACACTCATATGTACAAACATGCAGGTCCCATCACCTCCTATAGCAGCATTTCGAGACACTCTTCACCTCCAAGAAAACCGGCAGTGGACAGTAATAAGAATATACTAGAGTACTATATTGTACTATATTAAAATGTCTATAGATGACAGGGAAAAGCTGATGTTTGCTTTTTAAAGGAAAGAACTGACATGACATCTTGGTCTGGGTAAAAAGTGCAGAAATGTCCAGAGTGGGTTTTAGTTTTTTTTTTTTTTTGCTAGAGGGTCAACCAAAAGGAGTCGAGTGCTGTCACATTCCACAAACAGAGAAAAGGCGATTGTACAGCACGGAGAGGGGCCGGAGACGCAAATAAGAAATTTGGGAAGATCATAATATGAGAGTACCGATACCTCTGGCGTTCAACACTTCACAGGCCTACGGAGTCATTCCTACTCATAGACTGTATAGATAAATGGACATAGCTAACCTGCTATCCGTCACGTTCGTAGCCACGTTTGGAGCCTCGCTGAGCTTCCTTTGACTGGAGCCGAATGCTATGGGTGACATCAGACTCCCTTAGTCCACGTCTTTATACAGTCTATGTTCCTACTGGAGAAAAATAATACAGGTAGAGTCAGAATGGGTTTTGTTTGGTGAATGCTAAAGACGTTTCCAATCGCATTTATCTTCATATAATTATCCATATGAGCATCCTCCACCTGCTTGTCTCCATGGAAATGTAATTGCTTAGCCTGGAATGTTCTACAATTTGCAATAAACATATTTATCTCCATGGAGTCAAGCCGGTGGCGCCACCAGGCCAGGTCAGATCTGTGGAGAGTCAACCTCACAACAAGAACAGCATGTTTTACAGGTATTTTTTGAGCCATATAACACCTATAAGGGAATAATGTAAGAACAATTTAATGCCATAGTGTGGAACATTCTAGACAATGCAATAATTTTACCAGAAAAGTTACATAGCACACTTTTAATTTGTAAAAGGTAAATTAAATTGTATTTAATGTATTGGATTTATTTGAAGAACGAATGCATGACAATATATATTCTTATTATTAGAATAGAATTGTATTATATTCCATTTTAGCACAAATTGGTAGTGCTGATTATTGTTTGAATGATTTCACTTTTCATTATTATTACAATTAGCAGCCAAAGCCATAACCATCATTCTGACCACACCAGCACCATATGACTCCAGAGGGAAGGGCCTTGTCCACCTCTTTGCAAAGTGTATTTTTGTTTTCAGTTCCAGGATAAATGGATTGCGTTTCCATTCCAGGCCATGTTAGTCCATCTGATTCAATTCACAAACAAAATAAGACCACGGGATCGAATAGCAACATGACGCACAACTTTGAACACCAAAATCAAACGGAATTAACACCCATTTTTGATTCGTCCTGTGAATTCACCTCTCAGGACTACCTCCATATTTCACCAGTACCAATTAAAGACGAACTGTATTGATTCGTAGAGGCTGTACGTTTTTCCCATTGGCGTGGCTCTGGCCCGGGCTAAAGTACGGGAAGACTTTAGCTGGGAATTTCTCTCGGTAGGTGTAAAGCCAGGACATATCTTCGGCATTGTAGAAGATGAGTAGACCTTTTGGATAGTCCAGGTAGACCCCGACTTTCTCCAGCTTGGACTTAACATTGAGGCGTGTCCATGGCTCTGTGCAGGCGCTGTACTGGTTCCCATCATGCATTACGATACAGTAAAAGCCTCTGCTCGGCTGGATTTGAATGCTCCCTTTGCGGCTGACCATTTCGTTGGCCACCCCTATCATCCACTGGGTCTTCTCGGACACCATGACTTCCCAGTAGTGCACGCCCGAGTTAAAGCCCTCAGCTCCCAGGACGGACACCTCCACATCAAAGCGCCGGGGGGAGTCCTGCAGAGGCTGGGGGTGCAGGTTCCCGTAGGCCACGATGGTGCAGTCATCCGAAAGGATAAGTCTTTGGTGAGCCGTGATGGGGTCAAGGGTCAACGCGGCCGGCACTATAGAAAGCAAAGAGAAGGAATTTACAGGTGTAATAAAATGTACTGAATTTTAAGTAAACTAAAATATGCGTAGTCCTAAATGTAGTCATTAGGCCAGTCATGAAAACACATGAGATATATTGATGCATGATTATTCCCCCCAAAACTATTCTAAATAATTAAGATGTATATTGCTCCAATAAATAAATAAATAAACAGCTGCATGAATCACTTTTGTATCCATAAATGAGTCAAATTATGAATTCAACTCTATACAGCTCAGCTCTTACTGTACTGCCAGAGAAGCGGTACAGTTTTGGTTTATGTGTCTACAATTGTTTTGAGTTTTGAGTCTTTGCTGTTTTTGTTTTCTATTTTATTTTGTTATGCTCCTTATGTCATATTATATCACATATAATAAATAATGAAAAATGTATTATGTGAAATATATTATATAGGTAAAATATGCCAGTTACTTAAAAGCTGCAATTCTGAGGTTAAAGAATTTATGCATTTAAAATTGGAAAAATAAATTAAAGACAAATGGGAAAGGAAAGAAATATAAAATATTAGAGGAAACCTGGGAGGAATCATTTAAAGATGGACATAAAATGTTAAACAGTATCTCATGGAGAGAATTTGAATGGAAATCTAAGATGCAATACTTTATTGTTTCAACAAATGTAACAAAATACAGTGCAAAATCAAAAGCTGGAGGGGTTGTGGTCAGATAGGAGGTTATACACATATATTTTGGGATTGTCCCATAATCAGTGACTACTGGGACGATGTAAAAAAGAAAATTGAAAATATTTGTAAGGAAAACCAAAATTTGGATTTACAGCTATTTTTATTGAATATCGTATCAAGAACTATCTTCTCCAAAAAATTATGTCTCCAAAAAATGATTTTTTGGGAAAATTATTCTAATATTAAGCACAATAGCAAAAAAAACCAAAAACTACTACTACTACTGATAACTGTATCCCAACTAAAACCACAACCTCCTACTAAAGAAAACTGGCGGGAAAGAGTTAAAGATGTGATGGAAATGGAAAGAGTAACAGCAAGACTGCAATTTAAAATGAAGAAATTTGCAGAGTTATGGGCACCTGTAACTCAAGAGGCAAAATGATCTGTACCCTACCTTTGGTGTGTGTGTATGTGTGCATATGAGTGAGTGAATGTGTAAGTGCATGTTTATTAATTTATTATTTATTTTGGTGAGGGGTCACTAGCTAAATAAAATGCGTTTAGTGTTTCAAGAAAAAACCTGCAGCTTTAAGCATATTATTATATAGACAGTTGGCCCCGTGCTGAATTCCTACTATTATGTCTACGATGCTCGATTGCTATACCTGTGACTCTTTCTCCTGGTGCTGAATGTCAAGATCATTTGGAACATGAATTGTACTTGTTCATATCACAATAAAAAAAAAAAAGACGCAAAACATTAAAATAAATGGGATAAATACAAAGAGACATGCTACAAATCATCAACTGTTATTGGATCGTTTCCAAATTTTATGGTTGTAAGTTGCTTGTGCCTCCCAGATCCTCCTGCATGCAACCACACTATTCCTGAGAATTGTTACGCTGTCATTCAAAAGCACAGAGGATGCACTGCCACAATAACAAGCTGTACTTTCCAATGTCCCTGCAAACAAACCGAGTAGAGGGCATCTCTCTGGGTCCAGTGTATTTTTATCAGGCGAGAGCGAGAGGAGGTAGGATGGCAGCGGGCCAGTGGGCAGGACAATACCACCTCCGCTCAATGACATCTCCCGTGTTTGTTACAATGGCCTCATTAAAATTTCATAACTTGAGTGGCTCTTTGCGCAGGACGACAAATCAGGCGGCCGTATACAGCAGTTATGAGCGGAGAGGGTTCAGCAGAGGAGAGGAGACGCCAGTTAGCGTTTGACTCATAAAAGACGGTGTTAGAACATGCAAGGGCAGATGAGTTGCTATGGTGATCCCTGAAAATGACTAATAAGGCTAAACGTAACTTTGTACACCATTATTAGCTAGCAGAAAATTTCCTAAATCTGGCAGCTGAAGTCTGAATTCAAGTATTTATTTAATTCTGACATTAATTCTAATTAGATGTGTTTAAAAAAGTAGGATTCTGTTCAGGGTCTTTATAAACTGACAAGACTACAGTCAATCCTCTAAAAAAAAACATGCAGTTTGGAGAGTTCAAACTTTGGAGAAAGAAATTGGGCTATTTTGAGTTAAATGATTAAAAGTGTTTTGTTTATATTGATGAAATCAATACGGAAAAAAAATAAAAATAAAATAAAAATAATCTAGAATATGACAGGAAAAAAAGTATTTTTTGCCTTATCAGTCGCCCCTACTTTTCTTCTCTATACTCCAAAACTTAGAGAAAAACTTTTTTGAATACATTAAAATAGAAGCCATAATAGTAGAAAATGGAGGGAGAGTCTGAAGCTGTTATTGCTTGGAGCCCATAGGAGACCGCGCTACGATGAAGGATGAAAGATGATGGGAGGAATGTCTTTGTTAAGGCTCTGGCAACAGCCTCTGACGGATCGTAGGCAATTGTTTGGCAGACAGTCAAGGGAGGCCAAAACTCTGCCACAGCTCCCGACAGCAGCTAGCAGCGGGCAGGCTAATATTAAAGAACTGATTGAACAGAGGGGGGCATAAAATTCTTCGGCGAAAAATATTAAATAACGTGGGATGAGAAAGAGATAGAAGAGAGCCAAAGCAGCCTCCTGGGTCTAAACCACAGAAGGGCAACTCTACCCCGCGGCTCTTGACGCCATTTCTCAGTCAGTGGAAGCAGAATAATGTCTCCCAAGTGTCAGACCTAAAGTGGGCCTGGATTAGTCTACACAGGTTTTAAAACATGGTCACGCTGAGGTCGATGTGATACTAAGAATCATTTAGCACTTGTAGTCTGATGTCTATATATTTATATGAGTACATGGAGTTGCTGTGTAAAATTAATATAGAGTTTAAAATCTTCCCCCATAGTCTAAAAACAATCTGCACTATAACTAGTGCATTGGCCTCACAAAATCACTGCTGTACAGTACACATTATTATCATAAACTTTTAAAAGTAACTATAATGGACAACAATGACAGCTCAGAGACTAAATATAGAAAACAAGTAACAATTATACTGCAGAATTTTATGAGGTAATGAAATTATTCAACTCTATTCAAGTCTATGGGAAACACTTAAGTTTGAATAAACCCAAAGCTAAATACTTAACTGTTATCTAAATATGTGCAACGTCTGTGCTAATATCAGTGGTTTTGGGCACAATTTCATATTTCTGTAAGCTATATAATACCGATGACTCTTTGGTAGTGGCAAACTACTTCTATAGCCACAGCTGCCCTACAAATAGATGCTGGCCATCTGTGCAGTCTTACCAGCCAACACAAAATACACACAACACATTCACAGTTAATTTACGATAAACTACATCATTAAAACAATATTAAGTTTCTTGTGTGTTATTTGATGGCTTTAGAAGAACTCATGTTTCTCCAATTAATTATGGCTACAAAACTGGATTTTGATTGTAATTTGATTTGTTCAGCTATTGAAGCCCTCCATGTGTTCACACTATGACACATGTTCAGAGCATAAAAAGCTCATTTCCAGTGATGTTACCCCTACTCTAACTTGATGAAAATGAAAAATGGCTTTCTCCACACTCATGAGCAAATCTGCGGTATCATCAATCCACGGTAATTCATATCTCTCTACATTCAAGTCTGAATACAACTTTACATACCTGGTGATACATCTTGAAACAGAGACTTCCATATAGTGTACTGTAAGGGCCCCATGTATTTGGACGTCGGGAAGTCCTCATACGTCAGATTGGTCTCATGTATCTTTCCCTTGATCCTGGAACAGAAAAACAGATCAATACAAAGTCAGAATCCAATTAGCTGCTTTTTACAAACAATTTCAGTCTCATGTCCTCTCAAGCCTAGATTCTGAGTAATACATTTTGTTGGCTCTTTGAACACTGCAGATATTGATGTTAAAACACTGACAAATAGATAAATGAATTCCCAGCAGTGGTGATAAATGAATTAGGACAAAAGGGTTAGAGGCTTGCCTAACACAGTTACAATATGATCCAGTGGAAACATTTTCATCATCTGCAGAGTACAGCCACAACAAGACAGAAATATAGAGCCGTTTATCATAATGGACACGTCTGCAACACTAAAGTCTATGAATATGATACATCTTAGATGATTAAGAAAAGGGATCAATAACAAACGATAGGTATTCATTAACAAAAATCATTTAATGAGGCAACGTGATTTTGAAAAGATAATTGTATTGTACATAATTGCAATTTTTCTAGTATGCTAGTATTTTCTAGTATTGCAATATGATTAGATTTGGTGAAGCAACTTCACAACCTGCCCAAATACAGAGCGAAATTTAATGTTTTCCATTGCTCGAGCGCATTGTATATCCATGCCTGGAGACAATGGTGGGCCATTGACAACATTACCAATACAACATTTCCTCAATTTCTCTGTTATAATGCATCACTACTGCAATCATGCAGTAAGAGGCCAGACACAGGTCCACACCTCAAGTCCCAGTTCAGGTTCAATTTAAATCTGCATGTAATTCACTCTTTGGTTTAGTGCTTAAATGTATGAATTTGCATCAGGCATATTAGTTGCACATGAAAATCATTGAAAGAGTTAGAATAGATAGATATTATGAAATAGTTTATTTGATGTCTTAAATCAGCCCCGTTAATATTTGTGTCCTTGTGTTTATAATCCAGTCGTGCTTTAAAACTAAAGTACAGTGTAAACTTGGCTGTCTGTGTGACCACAACACACGCAGAGGAAAGAAACTTTTTTTTTTTCAATGCGTTGTGCATAATTCACCATAAAACTTCCACTTTTATTTGCTTTCACAATTTCTCACATTTACTTGTGATTTGGAGTGGTTAAAAAATGTTTTCTTGTATTTAAATCAAATAAATTCACATTGTTCCTTAAGAGAGCAGTATTTGGATATCGTCCAACTCTGCACAATGGATAACAAAAAATAAAAGTTTCTTCATCATAAATTATAGCCATACCGATTATGATAATATGATAATGAACTTGATTCAATCCAGGCTTCATCATTTAGCTAACATATCTTCAATATAATTTCATAACCCAGTATTACAGCGCTCACTCTTATTACAATGCGTCTATCATAACCTTATCTGCCACATAATTTCACTTGCTCTCTCCATACACTGAGCTAAGTACTGAAACATATTGCAAGTTCCTAATCTGTGAGACTAATGCAGTTTGCAGCCTCATTGCTCCACCATATTAAGTGTTCAATTAAATCATGCTTTAAACTGCTCAGATTAGAGACAGCTGCTTTGGTTCAGGCCTAACGCACCATCTGCTCAGGGATTAACAAAACGTGCACTTTCTCCAATGGAATGATCAGATTTTACAACTTTTAGAGTGTGGCTGTCACGTTATGAGCCAATGGTGTCTATTACACAATAGTAGCAAACAGGATGAGTGTCACTGTCACTGTATCTTTGATAATGGTACAGACGTAGTCTCAAATTCAATTAAAAGAACAATTTGACTAGTGTTATATTATGCAAAATTGACCCTTGTGAGCTTTAAGACAAGTTGATATCTTGTAACCTCATCAAAACATACGTGAAGATGTGTTTTGTTTCATTCACACAAATTAAAATAACCCTTTATTATTAGTCTCTCTATATTTCCAAAGCTCAAAATGCTCTGTTCCACCTTGTGATGAAGCAACAGTTTTCATGTTAACATCTATCTTTTACACTTTGTTCATTAAAAATGGGCAATTCCAGGAATGAAATCATCCAAATGATTCTAGTGAAGGTGTATGGAGTTTAAAAACACAGTGGAGAATTTCCTGTATTACCACATGACATCACAAGGTGGAACCTTGTGAGCATTTTCTGTTGGAGAGAAGAACTCCAAATATGCGGGATCCGTGTATTACACAAGTATTAATGAAACAAAACAACTTCAGGAATGTTTTTGATGAGGAAACAACATTATAATAGAATATAATAATATAATTTAACT
Organism: Odontamblyopus lacepedii; assembly: GCA_034769755.1. NCBI lineage: Eukaryota > Metazoa > Chordata > Actinopteri > Gobiiformes > Gobiidae > Odontamblyopus > Odontamblyopus lacepedii. The sequence goes on along the minus strand of CM068346.1, from coordinate 18,364,474 downwards.
CAGGAAATAGTGTGATATAAAACAGGGTGACATGGGCCCTTTAAGTAGCTGCAATTATCAGCTTTGCACAACTCTCACCTGTAGACTTTTAGTAAGACATTGGTAATAAACAATACATTTGGGGATGTGGGTTATTTTCGGTCAAATCAGTCTCAGTAAAAACGTAGGTTCTGTTCTCTAATGACTGAAAAATATGCTTGGCTTATGGACAGTAATATATTTGTTAACAAACATTACAATAGCCAAGAAAAGTATCTGGATAAATATCTTACTCAGACTAGTTTAAATATTGAGTCAGCTGCTATGTTTACACAGGCACCAAAATCTGATTATAATCTGATTTCTGTACCTTTGAAATTATTTAAATGACAAGCAAATTACAGAACCAGTCGTGAGTCCCTCTGATATCTTTTATCTAATTTTTTTTTTTTTGCATGGAGTCACTTAACCCCTTCCAACTTTGTAGATTAATGGCTACTTTACTCTAGTGCATTGCAAAGTATTTAAAACAAAAAAAACAATAGATTAAACAGTGTAACTTCATACCTCTCTGAGGTGACCGCGACTCCCTCTAAAAACTCATGTCTCCCGGTCTCGTTGAGTCTCTCCTGTAGGATCTGTATTCCCTCTTTGACGTCCCGGAGCTGTTGGCTGTAACGTTGGATTTTGTGTTCAATGTCGGCCAGTTTGCGGGCGGTGTCCATCTCCAGCTCCTCCAGCATGCTCTTCTGACGCTCACGGAGGAACCTGTGCAAACGCTCAAACGCATCTCCAATGGTGGCACGCAAGCTCTTGGCCGAAGACTGGAAAATATAAAAATATAAGTGGACTGTTAGGATTCACAAACAAAAGACATTTCGGTCATATGAAACTGAAAACATTTGAAAAACTAGGTATAAATGCAATGGTGCTTTGAACAAAAAGTGTGATTTTATTTTTAAATTCAAACTTTGACTCGAACAGAATAATACATAATAAATCCCATGGTGAATTTTAGAATATAATCTAGAACTGTAAAAGGTTTTATTGCACATTAAAAAAACATTAAAATAGCGTTGTAGCAATACACAAATTTCAAACTTGATTTTGATAATAAGAAACGCCAATGATAATAAAACAACACATTTTGTTTCATACAATAAATTGTAAATAATTTTCAAACTTTCTTTATGCAACCACCTTTATAAACCAGTTCTAAACAATTCTAAACCTTCTTATTCAGTACAAGACCGATTTTGTCCTGTTCATGTAACTCTTTTCAGTATTAATATTTGTTGAGTATTGATACCATTTTTCATACAATCTAGTTTCTGCATCTTTACTCTATATTATACAAATATTTACAAGAAGGCTCCAGTTATTTCAAAGCTAGAATAATTGTTTAAATATAGGAACAGTATAAGTATATTCACCATTTATTTGGGCTATTTGTTGATTTGTAACATTCGGAAAAAGTCAGTGCTATACATAATAGCTAAAAGTTTCAGTACTCCTCCATGGTAACAGTGTAAATGTACTGCTCTACTGACTGCGTTGTTAAGAACCAGAACAGCCATTTAATTAGACACAGGTCAGCGACTCAGAGCTCATATTACATTAACGCTCATCGATTTCACTTGTGCTCATATTGATTCAAGAGGCACCCAGGGACAAGTGTGAGAAAATATTCAGGAAAGGAAGACTGCTTTAGTAAAAAGATCAAAACTGAAAACAATGCTGTGAATGATACAATTTTTAATATAATTTCTAAACACACCACAGAATATGTTGAGTTTGTAGTTGTTGTAGTAAAATGTAAGTAAATGTTAATGTTACCTGTCATGTTTAAAATGTGTAGTGAACTGATTTACAATTTCATCTAAGACATGCCCCCCCCTTGTGTAAACGCAGAATAAAAGTGAGAACGAAAATGCACTTTCGCGTTGTTGCTTCAGACCGTTTCCGTGTAAATGTAGCCTGAGACTGTGCTGTTCTGTGATAAACTTGTTGACATATTCCTCAACCCCAAATAGCAATACATTTTAGCCCTATGAAAGCGTTGATAAAGATGATAACGAAAAAAAACAAAAAAAACATCCATCAATCCAATTTAATCCAATAGTGGCGAGAAGAGCAGTAACATGGAAGAAAATAGACAAAGAAATCTGATTTGTAGCTTGGTCAAAAACTGAAAGACCTCAAACAGAATAAATCAGTTTGAATTTGAGACGCTGTGTGTCGGAAGGAGAGAGAATAAAGGCAGTGCCGTTAAAAGCCCGTAGAAGGAACAGTGGGAGACATTCAATTTGAGACGTCTCCAGAAAGCAACCATCAGACTTTAGAAACGTTACTGAAAACCTGCAAAAAAGTCTTAAAAAATTATTCCTCAAGTGAAAAGCTGCATCAAAAGGCTCATAAAAGAGAAAAAGGGGAAAGCATTCAGGATGAGTAGACCAAAGAGGATTGATCCGAAGTGTCGTTTGAAGTGGACCCTTAAGATGTGAGGCATAATGATGAAAATCTCACCAGAGGGAGAAGCTGTAACTTTTTCTTTTAGAGATTACATTGCCAACATGTGCAATAAGTTTTCTTTTGATTATAAGCAGCCAGACTCTTTCCTTCCACTCTTTTTCTACTGGCTGTTATTATTTGTTGTGAGTGGTCAGTGCCGGCTATCCTTAAAACTTTGGGTATAAGGCAAGAGAGACTAGTTAAAATAAACAGCTTTTGTCGGATTGATTTGGGCTCACATTTGATAACCATCATTACACTTTTACTTCAGACAATCTTTGGCTGCTCTTTCAATCTCAAAACTTTAGACTCTTCATCATGGTAGAGCAAGACTGAATTTTTTATTATTTTTTTTCACTAAGGACCGCATATAGAAACTATCTGAAGACGCACTTAATATAAAATGTTAGTGTTACGATACTAAACAAAAGTTAAATTCTTAATTTCGCTTCATTCCAATCCATTATCACTCCTCTCATATACAGACAGTGTTATAAAATCTAATCTAATCTTCTTAATGCAAAAGTTAAATTATGATGATATACATAGCCACATAAAAAGCACTATATATTTAGGTTTGTGGTTTTGGAGTTGAGGACTTAATATTTTGCTTCTAAAATGGTCACGATTATAATAGTTTTGCTCTATTGTGATGTAATAATTATGATTATTGATTAACATAAGAATACTGACATGTCTAGATGCACTATGTAACTTTTCTGGTGGAGGGTCTGACATCTACTACTATTACCACTGTCTATGGAGATGTTACTGCTTCATCTGGAAGGCTCCACAATATGAATATATGCAAGATGTGCTATAGAAATAAACTTGAATTGAACTGAAAAGATAAGTTAAATGTAAATCAGGCATTTTATTGCTAATGCATGCATCTTTACTGTGAGCAGGTGACTTCCCACTCAACAGATCTGACCTAACTAAGCCTGATGCTATTGCTTGCCAAGTTTAATGCCATACTGTGGAATTTTTTGAAGTTTAAAGTGAAACAACTACAGTATTCCCTTAAACAGTGAAAAGTAGACGTGTTTCAAAGATGTCTGGGCAATGCCAGTATTTGCAAATAAAAATACTATGGGGTCTGGCATGTTTCTGTTTTTTGTTTGTGCTCTGTCCGTGGGATCCCATTAAAGGAATTTTTGTGTGTGAAAACAGAAGCGGTGACATTGAGGTGGGCTGTTTTTGCATCCTCTTGTCTGTTTGGGGTACGAAGGAGAACGTACGATGTCTTATGAGGAGCAGAGGACGGGAGAAAACTGATGGCTCAGACAAAGAAAACACTTTATGCATGGGATGAATACATGGATAACATTGGCAGCCACATGGAAAATAAGGCGTCTAGATGTCCAAAACAGATTACAGCTACACCTTTAGTTGTGCACAGCAGTGAGTTTTAAAAAAAGTTCAGGAAATTAATATTGACATTTGAAAGACTTTTTTATTTGCTTTGGTTGAGACAAAATAAAATAGAAAATCTTAGAAGAGGGGGATTTTTTGCATACTTAAAAAACCCCCAACACATTTATAAGATTTTTAACATTTAAGAACATTTATAAGCTCTTGTAGATAATAAACCACCTCTAACTAGGTTAATATTGTTTAACAGTTATTGTATGGAAATGTATAGTTTCCATAACACTATTGTCTATTGCAATACCAAAATACCAAGTTTTGTTGTAACAGCTCACTCTTTTAACTACCTAGGGCTTTCACAGTGAGGAAACCTTAGGACTGTTTCCATTGTAATTCAAAAGAAAATGATGTAGCTTTTGAAAGAGCAAAAGCACTTAAAATAGCGCCTTTTACAGGAAAATGAAACCCCCGATTAGGCACGGCAAGCTAATGGACAGAGGAGAACTAGTAGATGTTTCACTGCATTTAGAGTTATCTGCAAAAACCTTTAATACATTCAGATTAATGCTGTCGCGGAGTGGCCCTTTTCCAGGAAGAGCACTCAGTGAAAATGGCATACCTAATGAGATGTGCCGATTCACAAGTCAGGAGTCAGGGCCAGCTCAGAGTGGCATTTAGCAGCTATAGGATAGACTGGTGTGACTGTATAGTTCGACATAAAGATGACTACGTATTTGTGTGAGAAAGCAAGCCTGAAAGCACCCTACTAACTCACTCTTTAAGGCAAGTCAGTCCTGGAAACATTTTGTCCAATAGCTTTAACAATGTGAAGGGTAAAGGCAAAGTGTTAGGTAGCTTTAAGTGCAGCTCAATAAAACCAATTTACGTGACTGAATCTGACCGCAAGTCAAGGACAGTTATAGGACAGAGTGTAAAGCATAGCACATACATTTCACTTTAAACAATTGTGTTTTATTGCATTTTGGCTTGAGTCCTGGCCAGAGCATTTTAATGAGCAGACATTTTATTCTTCAGTACTATTTATAATCATGTCTGTGCCACTACTGGACTGTGACAACTTGCTATGTTTTTGTACTTTCTTTATTTTATATATATATAGTATTTATATTGCAATTCTCTTTGTAAATTTTGTACATATACTTATTCACTTTATATTATTATTTTTATTATTATTTCTGTTTTTATTATTATTGTTTATCTTGATTGCGTCACACTTTTCCTTTTTTGCACTAAACTGTCCTGGAGCTACTGTGACTTTTGAATTTCTCCACTGCGAGGTCAATAAAGTCCTATCTTATCTTTAGGGGTGGGCAATATCGAAGGGTCACGTATCAGATAACATATGTTTTTGCCTTTTTTTCCTATTTTAAACTCTGTTCAAAATGCCTGCCTCTACCACCAATCAATTAATTGTTACACTGAGCTCATCAGAAAGATGTAGGTGATCGCAGCCATCTTAGATTACATTGGCATGTTTTATGAAACATCGATAAACAGATTCTTCAAGGTAGTCCTCTATACAAGTAATGTCAGAGCCAAAAGTTAAGCTTAAAGTACACATGAACCCATCACCATGATCTTGAGCTGGATTTGGTCAGGACTACCTAAGCTGGAGATGCCTGAAATAAAAGCCACCCATATACTCCACATAGAAAGGCCACGGTGACCTAGGAGTGGCACTAGAATCTTCTTCTTGTGAGGTGAGAATGCTACCCACTCAGCCACCATGCCGCCAGGTTAGTCTAGTTCAGTATTTTCACTATCCAAGAGTCTATAATAAATCTATCATAAGCAGACTTTTCCATCTTGTCATCTCCTGGTTTTAATAATATATTTTGGAGTGGTTTTCTCAGCAGGAGGGACAGAGGAGTGCACAGTCACAGATAATGACCAGTTACTTGTCAGGCCTGTCCCGGACACATCACAAATATGCTCTCAGCCGCTCAAAAGTGGCACCTGTGTAAGGCCATAATACCAGGCTTCGTAAAATACTGGTATAGGACTTGAAACCACATTTAATAAAGTGTACAGTTTGTGCTGGGACAGATGAAGCTGAACTTGTAAATAAAGTTAGTTTCTCCTAATGGCACGTAATGTTAGGTTTAGGGATGCTAATTATGATAAAAAGCAATGAGAATATTTATAGTATATTTTATAAACACCACCAGACTGTGCAGAAAAAAAGATACTTACCTATAATGTTCTTTTCTATAAATCATAGTGGTTTTCACTTATAACTAAGTGCAATACTATAATATTTTTTAAAGAAGAAATGTTTAATACCTTTTTAACTTAAGCACATTATGGGTATATTTAAGTACATTTCCATAACATTTTAAAACACCAGGAATTAAAAAATAATTATTTTATAGTTAATCACACTGTCCTATGCCTAATTGGGTTGCACAGAATGACATCCTTGTATTCTTCTATACTTTTTACATAGCATTTTTATTAGCCATGTTTCTACAGTATGAACACATATATAGTAGGAGTGATAAGAGATTCTTATTATTTTCAGTGCTGTGATAAACTACAGAAAACCAAGTCCTGCTGATACAAAATACAGTGGCTGTAAATAGTTAATCTTTAAGACGGTTTTGCATGAATTTTTAAACATTTTATATAAATTATTCCGACCTTTGCCATGTTGGTGGGAGGTTGTCTCTTGTTAGTACGGTTGACTTGTGCTGTGTAAACATAAGTGCCTGCATAAAAGTTTTGAGGCAATTTATATCGAAGATGACCATATGGTGCATTGTCTGGGCTAGTAAAATACAACAATTTAAAATAATATGTTTTATCCCTTTTTAGTTAAATGCATCATGTTTCACAATCATTTTAAGGCACCAATCCAGATTCAGTTAATTTTTAATATCTGGGCAAATAAGGTCATTATGTCTACACAATTTGCTCTGAACAAAACAATGTCTGTTCACTAATCAGCTGCACCACTGTGTCTCTATGGGGGATTAGCAGCCTTAAATTAATCATTATTTTAAGATTATGTGGTGGACAGGGTATTAATTATTGTTTCTGTCAGAGTAGCACTTTTATTATTGCTTTTAATGTTGATAATTGTCCTTTGTACTGGCTTCCAAGTGTTTTGGAGCTACAGCAAGCCTTCTGGTTTAACAAAGTATTCTGATTCTGATTTCTAAATTTTAAAAAGATTACAAAAAAGATTCTGACAGCCTCTGTAGAGGATTAGGTCAAACACAGAGCTGCTGCCTTAATATAATAGCTATAATAATAATATTTTGATGTAAGGTTGTCAAAAGTATCAATATCTAGATTCAAGTCAATATTAAAATGTGTATTTTAACAATAGATCCTCATTACAATAAGTGCTGAAAAAAAATCAAGGTAGGTCTGATTTTTTCCTGTTAATTTTACAATGATCCGGATCTCCCCTAGAATTATATCACTATATTAACTATTACAATACTATTAAAAAGCTACTATTAATTTGTGTTGAAAATTATGTTCTACTGTCTAAAAGTGGTTCATTAAATTATCATTGTCGTAGAGAACGAAACTGGTATAGCGTATCAAAAAAAGAGTGTGAAATTTCAGTATCAAGACAACACTATTATTAGGAGCAGGCTGATGTGTTTCTCCTTCTCTCCCTGTGGAATATAGAGTAGTGTTTATACATAGATGTGTTAAGTGTTGTTGTACCTTGGTCTCTGTGAGCTGTCTCTGGAGGAGCTGCAGGGCTTCAGTGTGGCCCTTCTCACTGTCCTGAAGAGAGGCCAGCTGCTCCTTCATCTCCCTCTGCAACACAACAACACAAGCACCACACGTCAGCAACAACACAAGAAATACTGGGAAATATACGGGAACGGGGAAAACAGGATACAGCGAAGAGTGCTGGGAAAATGAAAATAATATTAGAGTTAGTGAGAGTATATATTTTCATGAGACAGGCCTTGTTTGTATTTCTGACAAGCCAAAAAATACACTGATAGAAATGATCAGGTTTGACACTTGAGCATTTACCTTTTGGATATTTCATGGCAAAATACAATATAATTAATAGGGAAAACTGGCTCTTGTCCCCCATCTGGTTGGTTGACATCACATTCTTGAATCTGAAAACCACTAACCAGGAAATATTATAACAAGATATCAATATGTTTTAAACCAAATTCTAATTATAAACATCACAGGACACAGCAAAGAAAAAGCCAATTTTGAAAAACAAATACTGTTAAACTTTACATTGATCACACAATACACAAGACTTAAGGGAGTAGGGCTCCACAATATAATATTATTGTAGCTGATCAACATGAAGTAAAATGGCAATGCTATTTTTTTCTTCTATTTCAGACTCTATAACAAAAATAATTTGAAGCCAAGTTTATTGAATATCATTCTCATTGAACTATGTCAAGAATAGAACAAAACATTGTTCGAACCTCTAAGTGAGGTGAAAGAAAAGCATGAAAAAAGCATGCAATGCATGCTACTTTCAATGCCAAACTAGTGGCTAAAAGAAGCACCAATTCTTAGTTACAGCAATAGGCAACAACAGTGTTATTGTACACGGCATCTTTCTCCAAAACAGGGCACATATACAGAGTGGATTTGGGTTTGAAAGCAGCACAAACAGTGTCATCTGGGAGGACTGTTTGTGCATCACAAATCTAGCTCTGACTCTGATCTCCAGTCAAGTGAATGAAACAAGACCAGCAGCACCTCAGCTCCCCACGGCACAGACACTGCACCATCTCACATCTAAGACCTGCAATTCAGATCAAATACATTTGCTTATTCTCCTGACAAATTATTAACATTTTATGGAGACAATACTGACATTTTTAGTACAAATTTGTTTCAATTAAGCATGTTTACAAATACCGGTTTTCGAAAAATTTTATTGTGAGTGTGAAGTATTATGATACCCATTAAATTTGCAATGCAAGTTTCAAAAGGGGCTGGTGCAAGGAGATCTGGGCGGCAGTCAAATGCGGGGGCCCCGACGACCGGATCTCTGGACATGGAGACTAGCTCTGGGGACATGGAATCTCCTCTCGCTGGGGGGGAAACAGCCTGAATTGTTGGCAACAATAACACATTTAAAGTTAAACAAGCACTCATAGCCTTGGCTATGGCTGTAGGTCTACGCCATATTTTTGTTCAAGGAGATTAAGATGTCCACATGTTCAGGATGGAGATGGGTGTGCAGCCCATTAACAATTAACCCAGCTGCAGAGAACACTCCGATGGCACGGACGTTGCAGAAGTCAAGTAACTTTGCCAGGTAGGGGTATTTCTGTTGGTTTGTTTTCCACCATCTCATGGGGTCAGTGTGGAAAGGTGGGCATAAATCCTGGCAGTACTGAGCCAGTTCAGTTGCGCATGTTCCCGTCTCTTCACTGTAATCCTCGCCAAAAAGTACCACAATTGTTGCTGAAGACAGGCAATCATTTTGTGTATTTTTTGGTTCGGTGGGTCCATCATCTGATTCTGCCGGGTCTCTTGTCTTTTCAACATCATCAGAGCTAGACAGGAGGTCTCTCCCCTCGGCCTGCACAGCGCTTCTAACCTCATCTGTTGTAAACCTGAGGTGTTTGTGCCTCAGATCCAAAAATGTGGCAATATATACAACATATGTGCGCTGTTGGCATCTGCAGGTGCAAGCTGCTGTTTCAATGAGGCAGACACAGCTTTTTTGAAATTCGTGAATTTAGAAGACTCCTCTGGGATTTCTTTGAGATGTTTAGATACTAAATTTGCAACCACTGGGTAAATCATAGAGAGCAACACATTAAATTCTCCACATAAAGCAGTGGTGGCACCATCTCCTTCTGTGAAGCTAACAAGCAGCATATCTTTTGTGATCATCTTAGTGAGGAGCACAGTTATTTATTCGGCACACCTAGCGTTCAACTTAGATGACCTCACCGTGAAAACGGAAACTGACTGCTGACCTCAGGTCACTCCTTCAGGGTGTTTCACTCTCAGGTGGCTATGCATGGTAGTGGTTGATCTATGGTATGCTAGCTTCATCTAACAGCTTTTGCACTGAACCTCATTGTCATTTAACAAAGTAAATGAGGACCAAACTAAATTTCTACTAGGTCTCTGCATTGCTAATGCTGGGGGCTAAGTTTTCTTCTTCTGTTATTTTGAAGCAGTTGCTACAGTAGGGCTAGTCTACCGTGCCTATAGGGAGTTTAACAGTCTGTCAATGGGACCTTCTGGCCGAATGCGTTACATGAAATATTGGTTAGGTAACGTGTTTATTCAAAATTACTATTCAATATTCGACAGCATAACGAATATTCGACTATTTGAAAATCATGTCTCATCCCTAGTGAAGAGAAGGGCAGAGCTGTCAACTGATCACCACCTCGTTGGGAGTTGGGTCCACTGGCGGAGGAGGAAGCCAGAAAGACCTGGCAGGCCCAAGTGTATCGTGAGGGTCTGCTGGGAAAGTCTGGCGGAACCCTCTGTCAGTGCGGCCTTCAACTCTCACCTCCGGGAGAGCTTCTCTCACATTCTGGGGGAGGCTGGGGATATGGAGTCCAAGTGGGCTGCTCGTAGCTGTGGTCGTAAGCAGAGCCCGACCGATATATCAGTTGGCCGATATTATCGGCCATAATAGGCTCTTGGAAACATATCGGCTATCGGCCAAAATCTTGCTGATATTACACATGGACGTTTTATCTTGTTATAAAGCTTAGACTCCCTATATTCTGCCCATTTAATCCAATTTACAGACAGATAAATGTCCTAATATGTAGCTCCGCATCAGTATTTATCTCCAGAGTCATTTGTCTGTGTCCATCCCGCCCCTGAATGCATCATCATGTGCGTATGTTTACACTTGCAGCTGTAGATCCCTGTGCGATACGGTCTATGTGTGAACAAAACTGAGATTATATTCTTTTTTACGGACGATCGGTTTGAGTCTGGATTAAAAGGACAGTTCTTAGTGCAGACTTGTGATCTGAGAGGAGGCGGTAAGTGTTGGAAATGTGTTGGTTTTGAAGCTCGTTTTGGTTCTTTCTCATTGGTTAGCGATTAGCTGCTGTAGCTCCCACACATAAACAGGCTGTTTTCTCTTCTGTTAGCGACTGTAAAGTGACTATAGTGGCCGTATATATGTTACTGGACATGCATTGATATGTAAATGAGGTGTGAATAGAGATGTGAATTATTGGATTTTAGCAGATAATTACCGCGACGTGCACACATTTACAGCTAATAGCAGGAGTTTACTTACAGCACTTTCTTTACTGGCTAGAATATCATACAAAACTACTGTCTTTAAATATGACATGAAGAGGCCAAAGGACAATAAATGTCGCCTAAATAAACCCAATTGAAAATTCAATAGAGCCAAACCTAAGTTTTATAAACAACTGAAGATTTACAGTGAATTTTTACGTCATAAATATATCGGTGATTATATCGGCGATCGGCAGCTCCAACTCCCATTTTATCGGTATCATATCAGCCGCAACAAAATCCATATCGGTCGAGCCCTAATTGTAAGGTCTGTGGTGCTTGTTGTGGCGGCAATCCCCAAACCCGGTGGTGGACACTGGAACTAAGGGATGCAGTCAGGCTGAAGAAAGAGTCCTATCAGGTCTTGCTGGCTCAGGGGACTCCCGAGGCAGCTGAAAGGTACCAGCTGGCCAAATGTGCTGCAGCCCGGGTGGTTGCAGAGCAAAAACTCGAGGATAGGAGGAATTTGGAGAGGCCAAAGGGGAGGACTATCGGACGGCCTCAAAGAAATTCTGGCAAACCGTCCGACACCTCAAGAGGGGGAAGATGTGTTTCACCAACACTGTTTACAGTGCGGGGGGAGAACTGTTGACCTCGACTGAGGATGTTGTCGGGCGGTGGAAGGAATACTTTGGGGATCTCCTCAATCCCACCGTCACTTCCTCCGAGGAGGAAGCAGAGTCTGGGGACTTTGAGGTGGACTTGGCCATCACCATAGCTGAAGTCACTGAGGTGGTTGGCAAGCTCCTTGGTGGCAAGGTACTGGATGAGATCCGTCCTGAGTATCTTAAGTCTCTGGATGTTGTGGGGCTGTCTTGGCTTACATGCCTCTGCAACATCGCGTGGTGGTCAGGGACAGTACCTCTGGACTGGCAGCACGGGGTGGTGGTTCCTCTGTTTAAGAAGGGGGACCAGAGGGAGTGTTCCAACTACAGGGGAATCACACTCCTCGGTCCCCCTGGTAAAGTCTATGCCAGGGTACTGGAGAGGAGAACCGACCAATAGTCAAACCTCGGATCCAGGAGTAGGTGGTTTTCGTCCCGGCCGCGGAATTCTGAACCAGCTCTACACCCTCCATCGGATGCTCGAGGGTTCATGGGAGTTTGCCCAACCAGTCCACATGTGCTTTTTGGTCCTGGAGAAGGCATTCGACCATGTCCCTCATGGTGCCCTGTGGGGGGTGCTCCGGGAGTATGGGGTCCTGGATCCCTTGCTATAAGGGCTATCTGGTCCCTGTATGACTGGAGCAGGAGCTGTGTTCGCATTGCCGGCAGTAAGTCAGACCTGTTCCCGGTGCATGTTGGACTCCGTCAGGGCTGCCCTTTGTCACCGGTTCTGTTCATTGTATTTATGAAGTGTGAAGTGGCTGGGATGAGGATCAGCTGTTCCAAATCCAAGGCCATGTTTCTAGACTGGAAAAAGGTGGCTCGCCCTCTCCGGGTGGGTGGGGCATCCCTGCCTCAAGTGGATCTCAGGGTCTTATTCACAAGTGAGATTGACAGGCGAATTGGTGCAACGTTGGCAGTGATGCGGTCACTGTATCGGGCCATTGTGGTGAAGAAGGAGCTGAGCCAAAAGACAAAGCTCTCGATTTACCAGTCAATCTAAGTTCCTACCCTCACCTATGGTCATGAGCTCTGGTTAATGACTGAAAGAACGAGCTCGCCGATACAAGGGGCCGAAATGAGTTTCCTCCGCAGAGTGGCCAGGCGCTCCCTTAGAGATGGGGTGAGGAGCTCAGTCACATGAGAGGAGCTGAGAGTAGAGCCGCTGCTCCTCCACATCAAGAGGAACAGCTGAGGTGGCTCGGGCATCTGTTCTGGATGCCTCCTGGACGCCTCCCTCGGAAGGTGTCCTGAGCATGTCACACCAGAAGGAAGACCCAGGACATGCTGGAGGGACTATGTCTCTTGGCTGGCCTAGGAACGCCTCGGGGACCCCCTGAGGAACTGGAGGAAGTGTCTGGGGTGGCGGAAGTCTGGTAGTCCCTGCTTAGACTGCAGCCTCTGTGACCCGGCCCCAGATAAGCAGAAGAAAATGGATGGATGTGTTCAAAAGTAGAATTCTGTTCAGAGTGTACATCGTAAATAGAAGCATTAAACAGAAGCATTAATATTTCAGAGAAGACTGGAATATAAACTGAAACAAATAGAAGAATCAATACAATACAAGAGTTTGTGAAGGTCTAAACTACCAGGTAAAACAAGATTTTCCCATAAAAAACAGGAAATTTTGTTGCTGAGGACATTCTATAATTGAAATAAATCAATCTTTTGATAACTGCGTCATCTTAAATTCTGATTTCAATTTGAGTGCGAAACATTGAGCAACCCAAGCAAAGGTAATTTTAAGTTAGTTTCTTAATGCTTTGCATTGGAATAATCAATTGTCTGAGTCTGTCAAAGCTTAGAATCTGTGTGCTTGAGTTTTTGGGCTGCAAGAGATCACAACCAAATTCAAATTACAATTTGAGTAGTGGCAATTAGCAAATCAGAAGGACAGCAAGTATTCAGCTAACATATATTCCTTAGTAAACAGCAAATGATTGTCTTTTTCCTTTTAAAACCTGCTAACCTTGCAGTAAGCCCTCTGCAAACATGTTCGGAAAAGCATGGGGCTCATGAAATGAAATTAATGAATAAAATCTGAACTGCTAAACTCAATCTTCTGTCAAATGTTTATGCTCATCTGAAATGTGAACTTTGAACAGAATCATACTGCAAAAACAAATCAATTAATCAAATGAATGATTGACAGAATCGTAATGGCAATGCTTGTCAAAATTGTTGAGCCCTACAGTGTAAATGGTCACAAATTTTTTTTAGCGCTTTTCCACTTTCAAGGCACTCAAAGCACTTTACACTCACCCATTAACACACATCATACACCAGTGAACACAGACACTGGAGCAAGATAGTGTGTAAGTAAGTGTTTAGCACAAGGACACATCAGCAGCATTCATCTATGGCAGCTGGAATCGTACCTCCAACCTATGGGTCTGTGGATCTAGCTCAATCAATCATGTTTATATCTAGAATGGGACTTAAAGTGCCAACATTTGGATGAGTGGACGAACACTCTACCAACGGAGCTACTGTCGCCCTCGGAGATTGCATTAATTCAAACCTGATTTATTTTTTTGTTTTCGTAGGAGTTACTCTCACAATATTTGACATTATTATACATACCCATTTGACCTGCCAGAACTCTCCTTGATAATCTGCATTTATTTGCCTGAAGCAAAACAAACAGCATAAACATAAAACTGTCAAACTTTCCTCTCCATGGTAATCTTCTGCGGAGGGAAACTGGCCTGCCCCCTGCTGTCTCTAGTCTCCAGTATGTGGGTGTGGAGTGACCCCTGCCCCTCTGCAGACAGGCGCAAGCCGCACTGAGGCGTGGGCTCATCATTAACATGTGGAGTCATGTTCGCCTCTGCACCACCATGTTTCTCCTCTCTCTCACCCTCTCTGATAAGAAACAAGAACAACTTCAACACTACGTATATAGGCTTGTCATAACTAATTTTGAAGCATGATATAATGATACAGAGAAAAACTGTGATAAAACATAATATTGATAATACTTTATGCCAGCAAACAAACCATTTATTTATCCTCAATGGCACAATTCAAAAGGCAAACTGAGCAGTTAGATAATCACATAAAAACAATGCAACAATAACACTGCCTTAATACTGATGCTGTGCTAGTGAAAAAAGGTGGCTATAGGCTACCAAATAGAAGTCTTGTAAACGTAAACAAGGCAGACAGTCCCATTAAACTTGTCCAATTTATTCAAAACTCTTGAGTAAAAAAGCCCACTGTGACAAATCTTCTACAAATCAGGTGTGACCACTGAGGAAAACAACAAATCTTATCAAATTTCAAGATAAAATATCCATTAAAAAGATAAGAAGCTAAGAAAATGGGGTAGCGCAAAATTAAACAGCATCCATGTTAGATGAGCTTGGAAAATAGTTATTTGAGAGCTAGATTTACCATTAATGTTTTACAATGAAGATTCTTTACACATTGCACATAATATATTGTTTAATTTTGAGAGCACAATGACATAAACCCAGCTAAATGAATACAATAATCACATGCATTTCAGAATAGGTTGAGAGCTAGAGTATAAAACACCAAGTTAGCAAGATATACTCACTTAGATCACTGTATATTCTTTTCATTTTCTTGTTTCCAACACATCAACTTTGAGGCTTTTTTCCCCAATTATGCACTCACTGGCCAATGGTCGGGCCAATGGTCACTATTATGCCTATTTGGGGTCTACTTCAATGTGTCAGGGTTCAGTATTTTGTGGCAGTGGTTCTGGCCTTACCGATAGAGTGATGGAAGGCTCTCTGTGTTGCTACAGCGACAGCTGATTTGGTGCTTTATGCGGCAGAAGACGTTAAAGTGCGAGCAGGTTAGAGCAGGGCAGCTTAATGTAAAAGCCTCTGTAAATGAAGCATTAGCTGCGGAATTAATCCTTCAAACAGCTTTAGGTGCATTTGGACATTTGCATCTGGCCTTTGCTCAGACACATTGAGGCCAATGTGAGGTTTCAAAAATAAATCTATATAGTAAGTATTTATACAGTGGCATGTTTATACCTGTCGATTTGATTTTATGGGTAGATGCCTTATTCAGAACTTTTAAAACCCATGCCCCAAAACAAATAATTTCTCACAATCACATAAAAAAACAAAAAACAAACAAACAAACAAAACAAAATTAATGTATAATATTTTTTTTCCATTTAGTTCCTCTATATAACTGCACAACCAGTTTTTGAAAATGCTATATTCACTAACTACTTCCCATCTCTCACAAACTGGCACAATACTAGTATTCACCTGCATGCGTTTTAGGGCATGCAAAGATTTAAAACATCCTTTATACTTTAAATGCACACGTGTGCAGCAGTCTGACTTTGTGAGAAAATGTTTTTACAATGCATATGGGGGAAAAACAAATTAAGACTTAAGACTTATTAGCAAGGAAAATGGTACCCCATGTTTAATCTATAGCAATTATTTTTATTTGCAGTGAAACACACAAATTCAACTGACCTAAAATATTAGAAGTATACAAAATGATTTACTTGAAAATCAGCATTTCCTTTGTACAAGTATATATTCTGAATCAACAACTAACAGCTAAGCAAACTCTTGAGATGGCAAGATACAATTAAAAAGCCTGTAGGCAGACATGCAGGTCACTTTATAACTTCTGACAATGCACCATTTTGTTAAGGAAAAAGAACTTTGTGGTTAAACTTTTCCTGCAGCTGTGAGCGATATTATGCAGCTGCTCGATCAGGATTTAAAGGGATTTATTGACTTCAAACCGCCGTCCCTGATGAGCAGCAACATGCAGAGTCACAGTGTGAATAATAAAGATGCACAGCACACTCAGAGGCTCCAGTGATTTGAACAGAAGAGGATACTTGTGACTTTAGGGGAAAGGCAAGGCTAGTGCTTTTATAGGGAAATGGGGGGTTTATAGAAAAAGGCATTAGCTAAACTGTTTTTTGGTAGGAGAATCCGCTACCTGCTCATCTTCAGAGAAATGTTATGGGTTTTCCTGGAAAAGTATGGCACTTATCTTTCACCATGGAGACGGAGATGGTGATGCTATAAACTATAGGCTAGGTTACAGGCCAGATCTATGTAAAGGCAACCCTGCAGTAGTTTGAGAAATACAAAACGCTGTACGGTGGAACTAGAGATGTTAACTGGCAGCCGTTTGACTGGTGGTTGACCGAATCAACGTTAACCAATTTTTTGACCGTTGGTTAAATGGAACCCTACGTGCTTGAGCACAACACGGTTCTACAGTCCAAGTGTGAGTGCACCATAAATTATCATAGACCGGAGCCTAAACGCACATTTTATGTGATGCAAGGTCTCGTTGCTCAAGACGCAAGGTTCACATCATCGATGATGCATCACCTCAAAATGCAACACCCTCAAGTCTCTTCTACAGGTGAGAAAAGCCAACCTATTGCCCACAGCTAATAATCACATCCATGTATTTGTTTGGACTGGTGCATAGCTCACCTTTTTCAGAAAGTAAAGTGACCGCCAACATTCAGCGAGTCCACAATCATCCCACATGGCTTCTGTTATTGAATATTTTTCAGGAAGGTTATCCATTCAAAGATATATTTTGTATTGAAAGGTTACTACCTATCTTTCCCATGAATGGCTATGCAGTCTGTGATTAAAAGAGGACACAGTGCACTGGCCCGATTTTGACCAATTTTTGACAGAGGAAGTAGTAATTGTTGTTCCAGTTGTTGTCTAGTAGAGCTGCAGTAGAAGTAGTATTAGTTGACAGTAAAAATAAAGAACCACTTTCAGTGATTGTTGCAGTAAGCTTCTTGCATGAAAACCGCAATACATTTTTCTCATTTTTATATAAAGCTGTCACGTTTGTTACCTAAACAATATTTTTAGATACTGTACACTTTATATTTCTCCATTAAACACATAGTACTATTTCTCCTCTACCTCTCTACACCTGCAGAGCTGAGGCCAGTGATGCACTGTAAACTGTAAATGATTTTCTCAAGGACAGAACAGCTCAACCTTCATCGCCGCGGAGACACATTTCTCTCACAGCACAGAACAGTTTAGTAAACAGGCCATTACAGAAGGCCACTAAGAGCTTTATGGGCCAGTGGTAATAAGGCATCACTACAGGAGCACACACGGCATCTATAGGGACGCAGAGATAAAATGCTGGGGTTCAAGGCTGCAACAGTGTGGGCTATTAACACCTGAAGTAGGTGTCCAAGATGTAGACTATAAAGAAAGTGGACTGTAATGAAGCCTAGGTAGCAACAACATTATAGTGTGGTAATACTAAGTTGCCCAATGTGTTTATAGGTTAAACAGATCAAATAAGTTACTAAAATGTATAAATTTAAAATGTCAAATGACCGTAAAAACCTGTAACCTGAATATCTATTTTATGAATATTTTACAAGGAGAACTGCATTAACTTTCCATGTGGCTTGTTCTACATCTGCTTGTCACTATGAAGATGTTCCACAGTAGGGCTTTAGCTTGTCTATCTCTGTGGAAACAATAAGTTTCCACTAGGTAGGCTAGGTCTGTGGAGAACCTCCCTTATCTTAAACAAAAACTTGTTTCCTCAATATTTAAATGGCCTATATTATGTCATTTTCTGATATATGTTATAATGTTGTTTCCTCATCACAAACATGTTTTGTTTCATTCACACATGTTTAACACACAAACCCTGCATATTTAGGCTTAGGAGTTCTTCTCTCAAACAGAAAACACTCTGTTGCACCTTGTGATGACATGTGGTAATACAGGAAGTGTTCCACTGTGTTTTTAAAGCCCATACACCTTCACTAGAATCATTCAAATGACATCAGCTCTGGAATTGCCCATCGCAACTGAATTAGAGATCAAAGGTAATTTTTTCAAGGGTGGTGGGGGCCAGTTCATGTAGGGGACCTAAAGATGATACAACAGTTTTTAAATCATTTTACATTTTCAAAACTTAAAAGATTATACTTTTCTAGGATTGCACAGTGGTGAAATGATTGCGGCTTCCTATCAAATGCTTTTATGGCTTTTTTATAAAGCTGTTCAATTGGTTTTAGTGTAGTGGCACTGGCGAACCTCAAAAGAAATGGCTATGTTTACAATATTTACACAGTGTTCTGTAATTCAAGACTCCTTCGCTGCCAATCTAATGGAAAAGCTAAAGAAGCATGCACAAAAGAAGTCACACCACATTACTTTCAGAAACACAAACTAATGGAATTCCAAAGACGACACAGGGGTCATAGTCGGTGTTATAAATAATGGAATTACCAAGACTACACAGGGGGCATAGCCAGTGTTATAAATAATGGGGTCACACTTCAACCAACAATATTTTCCACCATGTGGCAGCAGTGAACTCTCGGGGGAAAAGGCAAAGTGCAGTGTCAGGACTGAGGAGCAGAGCCACATGTGCTCAGTGTAGTGTCAGCAGACTGAGGCTCTCCAGAGGGTACCGTAGGGGGGAGCAGTTCTGTCCTGCTGCCTGTGGGGGCTTTAAGGAGGGTGGGAGAGAGGAGCTGGGGCAGATGGGAGTGAAGGCTGGAAAATAGGGATGCTCCCTTTAAGGCAAAAATCTGGGTTAAGAGGGCTGCATGATATGAGAAATGTGTGTTAATATGTTATGTGTTATTTCCAATGCTGATGTTACTGCAATATTCCAACATAGCATTTTGTAGAGTAAAAGAAAAAAAACACTTGATTAGCATTTTTCTTGATTTAGTTCCTGTCAAAAATAAATAAATAAAAACCAGTAATCAAAAATCAATGAATCAGTCTTTCCAGTGAAGAACAACCCTTGTTACAGCAATATATTAAGTAAGACAGAACACTCTGGGCTAATTCTCAACCTTGCAAATGGTGAGGAAGGGCATCTGGTGCAAAAAAACAGTTTAATTCACCATGAGCTAAAACAGTCGCTCATACCACTTCAACTATTTAGCTCTTAATAGGTCTATAAAAAAAATTTAAAAAACGGTTCCACCAACAAACTAATTATATCACAATAACACCAAGGGTCTCAATCTGATGAAAATGTATTGTTTTTAGAATGAATTTGCTCATTATAGGTGTTTTTTTAATGATTTTCCTTAATAAGTCCAAAATTAGCTTTGATTTAGGCCTGGATTTGCGTAACGCATATTGCACTAGTTTCCAACATCGTGCTGCCCTATTTCTAATCAAGAACTTAGCCACAGAAAGACCACAATGTGCATCTACTCTATGCATTGTTTCATAAGCAGGACAAATACTTCAACTACAAAGTTATAAAAAATCATTATCATTGTCACTTTGGGCTAAAATCCAATAACAAATCTTTTCAAATGTCAAGCATCAAGTACATTTATTCAGTTGAGTAATTTTTTAAAAGTTGGACAAAATCCAGTCTGTAACAAGCAGTGGTTTTGTTGACGAGTTTGTGAATTAATTTACTGTGATATTTGAAGCATTGATTAACCTTTTATTGTTAAGTCTTATCAGCTGGAAAAGAACTAGTTGAATATTTTTTTCGGGAATGCTAATTTTTGAAACTTTATTTTTCACGTAAATAAAATAAAATAAATAAAATGGAAAGTCATAGATCACTAGCACCACAAAATAAGCCTCCACTGCTTTTGATCAAAAATTCCCATTTGACTTCATAGGCTTTAATACAAATGAGTGGAGATGAGTGGAGATGAGTGGAGCACAGTTGGTCCTCCAAATGTAGGCCACGTCACGTAAATGATAAATGCTCAGAGGCTGCTCTGTTCCTCCAGACAGCAAGGACACAGAAGCAAATGTACCATCCACAACATGAGTATACTGCTCGATGGCTGAAATATTTTTATACCAATGAAAAAAGATGTGGAATTTGCTCCTTTGCAGACAAAAAGTTCATTTTTAAAAGAGCCCATATTACACAATTTTCTGATCTATGTTATAATGGAGTTTCCTCATCAAAAATGGATATTCCCACAGGGTTAACACACAAATCCTGCATATTTAGGCTGAGTTCTACTGTTAAGGCTTCATGACATCACAAGGTGGAACAGAGCATTCTGATCTTTGGAGATGTAGACAGACTAATAATAAAGGGTTACTCAAACATGTGTAAATGAACAAAACAACTCCAATTAAATATTTTTCAAGGGGGGAGCAATCTCTAGGTTTAAGCTTCCTGTATATAAGCAACATTCTGAGGACATTTAGGCAAAAGATGTACACTTATTGTTAATCGCTATGGCAACGGTCCTAATCTTTCATCATTCTGGGCCCATAGATAGAAATCCAGTAGCTTGGTGGTAAGTCGGTTAGCACGTTGGTATGTCAGATGCTTGTTTGGTTGAGGTTCGAACCACTGAGCCTCACTGATGGGAGGATGCTTAACCAATGAATGCTCTTCCGAAATGGCATTTATGATCAATATTAATATTAACTTTCTAGTGCTTAAAGAACATGATTCAAGATTGGAATATGCACATGACAGATTTTCCTGGATAAATTAAATGATGAGGAAAAGAAAGAAAAGATTAAGTTCCTGAACTGCGGAAGTTTATTGACACATTATTCTAAATATTTTAAATCAGGATCAGAGATTGTCAGAGCAAGGTCAGCACAAGTCTTGAAGTATAACACATGCGGCAGCTTTCTCTGTCAGTCTGACGGTTTCCATGGCAGCAGAGGACAGAGGACAGAGCATTTAAAAGAGACTGGGGCCTTTGCTTGGCACTGAGGAGGAAATGTGAGCAGTGAGAGCCGATAAGAGCAGGGATACTTTGACATGCATCACATGGCTTCACAACTTTATTCATTATCTGCTGCACTGTGTCAACTGTGCAACCGCGACAGATGGTTTTGGGATGCTAACTTTATTATTAGAGTTTTTCTTAAAAGAATGTTAACTATAAAAGGCAAGAATGTTCACTTCAGGTTACCTTAAAAGAGCACTGTGTAACTTTCCAGGTGAAGGGTCCAACACCATGGAGATTTTTCACAGTATGATATTAAACTTATCCTTTTCCATGGAGACAAGCACCATGCCAATTTACAGGTCTGATTTGTGGAAAGGTGGGCCAATTACAGTAGAAATACATATTTTTCAAGGTATTGTTTTATTGTAAAAACATCTATAGTTAAATAATAAGCAAGGCAATTTCCTTAGCATATCTCCATGGACACAACCAGGTGCTGGACGCTTAACCAGAAAAGTTACATAGTGTACCTTTATCCTTGATTTGGGAAAGTTTAATTTTTCTCTGGTTATGCTTGGAGGTTTCAGAAATGGAAATTGATGAGGCAAAAATCATATTTTAAATGTGACTGGCTAGGTTTCCATGCACAGAAAAATTTCTAGACCTTAAAGATAATTTAAATGCCATGCAAATTTCAAATCTCATTTGACGGACCATGAGCAGAGAAAAATTTGATTACTCAAATGTAAATTTGATCTTAACACTTGAGTGTACAAGAAAATGCAAGTTTTTTTTTTTTTAATGCTTAGGAGGCCTAAAGCATGATCATGGACTTGCCTCAGAAAAGGGTTGACACGTGATCATTTTGAGTATTTGAATGAATGCTGCT
This sequence comes from Odontamblyopus lacepedii, assembly GCA_034769755.1. NCBI lineage: Eukaryota > Metazoa > Chordata > Actinopteri > Gobiiformes > Gobiidae > Odontamblyopus > Odontamblyopus lacepedii. The sequence goes on along the minus strand of CM068346.1, from coordinate 18,342,198 downwards.
CTTCTCTGGACCATTAAGATGAGCAAATCCAAACTGATAATGTATAAAACATTAATTTGGCTTCGGGTTAGTTTGGACTTGCTCACTGTTAAAAGTTCACAGTACCCACTAAAATACACTTTGGTAAAGAACCTTAAAATTCTCTGCTGCAGCCTGAGCGTTTTAGCTGACAAAGCTCAAAATTAACCTCCTGTTTTAATTAAAGAAATGTCTTGTTGATGAGAAAATAAGTGCTGTTTCTGCAGTGATTATACACCAAGCCTCATAATTTTACTTCATTGTAATTAATGACCTGATTTGCTCCACTTAATGCTACATGTTTGCATTAAACGACTTGCATCTAATTTGCATAAACCTAATATGCACTTAACATAAACCAATAGCTTCTCTGGAGTGTAAGCACAGCCAAGACACTAAAGACCTACAAAAGCAGAAAAACGCATTACTTTTTCCAATAGTGATGACAATGACAATGTGTAAAAATAGTTTTAATAAAAATATGATTTCCATTCAACTCACTTATAAGTTATAGGTAACCCTATAAGCCATTTCAACTTTGCACTGTGCCTCTTTACACCACCTCTTGGTAGAGTATATTTTATGCTTGTGAATGTACAAATCTGTATATTTGAGCATTATTTGACACCTTATTTGCCATTTTGCTACTTTGAAGAGGCGGTATTATGCAAAAATAGTTTTCTACTATGTTATAACGTTGTCCCCTCACCAAAAATATGTCTGAAGAGGTCTTAAATGTTATTCATAAATGTTTGAGTAATTTAGCGAGCTTTCCTGGTCCTATTCGAACCCTCCTTAAGGTTTGGTCAGTCCATAAGCCTCATAAGCCTCATCCATGCTCCCACATGACAATTCTCCATAAATATACAAACACATGATACAAAACTGTACACAACAACTTGGCAAACCTGATGCAATGTGCAATAGTTTGCAATGTACTTCGTGCAGTAGCATTCGCAGTTTGAAATTTGAACTTTATCACCATACATTTTCTGCTCTTTATAATCTCATATGTGTGAGCTGCTGTGTCCAAGTAATTTCCCTGTGCAAGAAAAGTTTGTCTAGGTCTAAGTTCAGCTGATTGGCTGCCAAATACTTCCCCTCATCAGTTGTTTGGAATGAGTCATGTCAGCAGAGAAATGCAAAGGCCCCATAGTTCATAGACAACTGTTGAAAGTAATTAGGCTTCCAGGAGTTTAATATGTGCTCTTATTCAGGGCCAGCTCCAACTGCTGCTGTTGCTGTGAGGAGCCCTGAGGGAGAGGGAGCCTGTGCCATTTGCTAACTCCAGCAGCAAACACTCAAAAAAAAAAAAAAAAAAAAAAAAAAAAAAAAATTAATTTAAAAATTAAAAAGGATTTGAACCCTTGAACAGATTCGGCTGGGGCAGGGCATTTTAATTAATGGAAACCTTGCAAAAGCATGAGATGTAGAGTTCAGATGCGACTAAAATAACATTTATTCAAAATTTGGTTGAAAAATTCAGTAGACTAATGATTTGTCACACAGTCTTGTTGCTATTCAGGGCTTTCAGCTTTTTGTTATGCACCATTTTGAGGACTTTTGAGGACCCATTCATAAGTTCAGAAAAAAAAGTTTGTTAATCACTAGGGCAACAGTCCTAATTTCTTTTTGAAAACAGTTTGTTGGTCAAGAGTAGAACACACTTTTATATATTTAATGTTTGTTTCTGAAACAAAATGATGAACTACACATAGAAGCATTCAAGTCCATCTCCGATCCATTATCAATAACCACATTAAGCAGTAATGTAGAAAAATCTAAAAGGGTAACATGGAGCAGTGAGGAGATTAAGCACTTAATTGGCTTTGCAGCAGCAAGAGCAACCATTGAGACTGAAATGAAATGTGCATTAGTTTTCTGTTTTGACAGTTTTATGGCACTATACAGTTTAGAAGAAAGGGTAAGGATGAAAGGGTAAGTGTAGTTGTCAAGCAACAGAATTACAAAAATAAATGTAGCTCACAAGATGATAAAACTTCTGCATTATTTCCTTATGTTCCTTTAACAATATGCTGACAATATGCTAGGCCAATAATGCTATATTGAATATGAGAGATGGAGTGAGGAAACATAAAGGCTACTTGTTCCTAGATGAGAGCGTAAATCCTCGTCAGCACCACGTGCCTTTACTGACACACGATTGGCTATAGACCTGACAATTAAAATGCAAATGCCTTATCATCAGATCAATCCAAGTAGAGATTGTGATCTATCAATTTTTTTTATTTTTGGCACAGTCCTAATTGCAACTCATAATGTACAAAGAAAACATATTATAAATATTATTGTTTAGTGTCTATTTACTTCAGCAACAGCGACATCCATTACAAAAATTGTGCTAACCACTCTGGCACACAGTAAATAGGTCTAAGTATTTTTACCCCTTCTGTTCTAATGATGGTAAATGGCAATACAAATCTGAAGCATTCTTGTGGTTACGACTGACCACATCATTTCCAAATGCTGCATAACATTCAGATCATGAGATTTCTCTAGAAACAATACAATGTCCAGGAAAAACATTGCAGAGCTTTCCTGTTAATCCCATTATGCAATTACGGTTAGTAACTTTATTTTGGAAATGCTCAACACTTGAAAACTGCACAAAGATTAACTTGTTGTTTGATAATATACCTGTAGAGATAGGAGGTGATGAATGGCTTTATTACCAAGAATTCAAAGGATGAAAAATGCTTGGTGCATATATTGTTTTGACCAATCCATCAATGACACTAGCGTAGATCAAGTCATCAGTTAATAATACAAAACCTGGTCGTACCATGTGATAGCAATACAAAGTATACTGGGTTTGCAAAACAATGGGAAAAAAAAACAAGGCAACAAAAGCCCATCTCAAAAGGTATTAAGCTATAGACTGATGTAATTTCCCTTTCATTACAGTAACAATGCCTCCAGATATAGAAAAAATAAAGATGTTATTAAGAAGTTCTATAATTTCAATGCTGAATTATGAGACGTTTCCATTAAATACACATATATGAGGAAACATTATGTAGATTCATGGCACTCACAGAGACACAGTGAGAATAACAAGCAGGTTTGTTGGCCTTGTATTTGTCTTAGTCACTACAGCTGGAGGCCTCCCTCCCAGAGCTACTGATGCACACAGCAACTCCCACCAGTCGCCCAATGTAACCAGAGAGGGCTGGGCGATATGACAAGTAATGAATCAGGCTTTTTTTCTCCTCATTATGAATGATCACAGTTTTCATTTTTGTTTATTTTGCCACATAAAAAAGGTCTTTCGTGTTAATTTCATGAACATAATACTTAGAATCATTGTCTGAGTTTTAAAACTGCTTCAATTAAAAGAAGAGAATCAGGTAAAAATTTGCTTTTTAACATGTTAAACTAAGAACTGTGAACTGCAGCTACGAAGGAGTGTGACGACGTTTAGGATGATGTAGCGTTACAGGATCATTCTTGCAGCAAACAAGGCCAACAAAATGTAAATTAGTTTTAACCCATCACATGTGTAGATAAATTTGTCCATTTTAACTTAGTGTAACTAGAGTATGTGTCGTTTTGTATTCTGGCCATACAGGGTCAGACCAGTAGTGAGTAGTGAGTAGTGAAATGGGTCTGAAGAGTGGGGGTGACATTTGGCAAATAGTTGAGCCAAGTCTGGTAAAAACATGTCATAGTACTGAACTAAAAGGCATTTCTTAAAGTAGTTTAAACAATATAATGGTTTGAGAATTGTCTTTGCGCAGAGTAACTGCCCTCTAACTCCAGTAAATAGCCTTGAGAACACTGCTCGTACATTGCCATGGCTTACAGTGACATGTTTCTTGTTGCTAATCCAATGTGTGTTGCAATAATCTGCATACAGAGTAGTTATGGCTGCGACAGAAGCTATTCAAAAATGCAAACAAAAAAGGCAAAATGAGAATGGGCCTGTGTTGCTGTAATTTTTGTTGATGCCGAGGGCTCTTGTAAACACAATGAGACGCCAAGGTTTTGTTTACACTGTGGGGAAGATGTAGCAGACACCAAAATGGCACATTAGTTACTGAATAATTGCCTTTAACAGGAAGAAAATAACAGGAATTTAAGGTAGTACACAGAACAGTGCAGCTCAAGTCACATTTTTACATAAGCAATTCTACAGCAATACAAAATATCTTAATTTAGGAAAGAGCTACTAGCAACTAGGGCTGTTTTGGAAATCATACACCACTTGTATCTAAGACTAGTATTGAAACTAGATATTCATTTGAGCAAGTATCATTACTAAAAAAAGTCACATCAACTGGACATCACATACACTTGGCCAACTAAGGTATTAAACAGATACTGTATAAGACCTCAGGGTAAAAAAAGAAAGTATTATTTAATGTTGAAAACTGGTTGCTATTAGTGTTTCAAAGTTCATTAGAAACAATTAAATCTAAACCAACAAGCCAAACCAAATGTTTAATTAATGGTCATATAATAAGTTTTATTCCTAAAGTCAAATGGTAACAAACTTCACACTAAAGTAAAATCATTAGACAACTTTTGAAAACACATTGGTTCATTTTTAAAAACCATCACCAGCCAAGTTATACCATTGTTAATCAAATATTTTATCACGTCTTTGTAACAGAACTGGCAAAACAAGAATGCTTGAAAAACAAAAACTTTTAAAAGGTGTTTTTTCACCCCGTCAATACTTTAAGAAAGAGAAGGCAGATGGTGTTGCTTTTTCATTAAATGCAGATTGCACAAAACAGTCTTATAATAGTCCTTAGTTTATGTTTGACTCCTCAGGAAAGACAAAGTTGACAATGTAGAAATAGGCTGTATGCCAAATGAATACTCCTCATTGCCTAACCCAAGCCTCAAGGAAAGAAAGTCCCTTTAAGTACCATCTGTGTCGTAGTGTTTCACTGTAGCTGTCACAAACGGACTTAAAGTTCACCTGTCACATTTGGCACTATATTATAAGATATACTATACTAAACCTAAATCTAGTCTGACAGCCAACACATTTCTGGACAAGTATGTGGTTTAAGTTACTCCGTAAGCTTTTCAATGTTCTATTTCACACACTGCATTGCCATAAAGTCAGTATGGTCCAAAACATTATATGGTCCAAAACAATATATTAGTAAATGGCCCATATCATAAATGGTAGCACATAAATAAAGCAAATAAGAACAAAAAAAAAAAAATCCCTCTTCTTAACAGGTAGATGTTTTCCATGTGTTAGAGAGATCCAGTCCAGATGAAGAACTGGTTTAGAACCTCTGAACTAGTCAGTCCTTCGCTAAACTTTGTCCTTAGTCCTAGTTTTACCCTGTTAGCACATTACAAAAATAAAGGGCTGGGCAAAATGGTGATAAAAAGGAATTGTGACCTCTGTTATTTTTAGGATATTATATAAGAATTCACCATTTATCTATTTAATGAGCTCAGTCTCAAAACACCTCTATTGTTACTAGCCTTTGTAAGGATCTGAGTGGGTAACAACTTGATATAACCAATAATATTATATAAAAGTATGACCTTTCAGAAGGCAAAACATAAAGTATACATGAATCATGACCAAAAAAAATTGAGATCTGTCTACAAGAAAATCATGATATAAATTTTCTGCCATATTGTTACAGCCTCCACCTTAAATTCTAGCAGTATACGCCGATCTCACACACTTCTAACTGAACCATCTACAGAGAAACAAAAGAATTACAAGAGATTACAGTTTAAACCAGGGCCCCCAGAACAATGGACTTTAATCTGTTTTAACACTCAGGCTAATCAACCAATGTGTGCAGAGTTGAGCTGGTAGGGCAGCTGCTGGAGGGAGGCTGCACCACTAAGCTAATGAGATCAGAGCTATATAAGGCATTTCTTTTCAGGAAACAGTCACTTCAGATTTGTCACTTTATTGAGATGGTGATTTAATGACAAAGATGAAGATAAGAGTGGGTGATTTAAAAGTTAACATATATGATTTTCTATTTTTATTTTATGAACGTGAACAAGAAAGGCTTTAATTGGTGCCATTTCACACATAAAACAGAGCCAAATGTATCTCTCCAAAGTCTGAACTCTTGTTAGTAAGAGCATGTGGTTTGGAGCAGAGCACTGGCTGTGGCCCTGTCAACAAACCCGAATCTGATCATTGATGATTTGAAACAAGTGGATCTCAATTTGATAAAAAAAAATTATTAACTGTACAGCTCCATTTGAAGCTGTAAGAAATCTAATACTTTAATGTTTAGTGGCCCTCCTTTATTTGAGGTGTTAAATTAACCAACTAAACAAAACTTCTAAGATCTAAGAGAGATCTAAGAGATCTAAGCTTGCAGCAAAATTTTACGTTTTTCTGAGTTACAAAGTGAGACTTCAAACTCTGTTCAACAGATTCAATTCAAATAATAACTACAGAGATAGAGTTTTGACCTGTTGTGTATGTTTTAAAATAGATGAACAGGAGCAGCAGAAGAGTGTGATGTGGCAGTGGAAACCAATTTAACACTGCAAGAACAAGGTTTTAGTATTTCTGCATCTCTATAAAAGACCAACTCACCAACAAACAGCAACTCCAAGATATTGGATGATGTTATAGCATACAATATTACCAAAATTGGAAATGTTCTCATCCTGGGTGCAGACTGCATGTGGTGCAGTTCTGATCCGGTGTCCGTGAGTATTCTGTATGATTCAAAGTAAAGAGAGGAGCTCAGACCACATGCTGTGCAGTACAGAGATGCCAGTGGAGGTGCCACAGCACTCCGGATTCATTCCTTTATGATTCTACTTTTGACAAATGCTGGAGCGCACCACAGCCTTTTTCCTTAATAAATGAAAAGTTATCATGGGAACATGTGGTTTCACACTACAGTGCAGGAAAGCATTGCTCTGAGTGTGGGTGTCACCGCAACAAAACCGGTCTAACACTTGAGTCACAGCTAGACTGTGTGCAGGCTGAGCCAGGCATCACTACAACACTGCAACATTTTTGACTTTTTTCTCCCATTCAAAATATATATTTTGTTTTAAGTTGTTGCTATGGTAACTATCCACATTTTTCATCATTCTGAACCTATAGATAGCAAGCTGAATTCTGGCAGCTCCTGTGTGCTCCACTAATGGTGTCATCCCGAATACATTCAATGAACCACGACTGTGACACTGTGTGGGAGATAACGAATTAACACAGAGACGCATGATTTGTGATTGGAGGTTCACGATCTGGCGGCTGAGTGGCAACACTCAGGCCTCACAGCAAGAAGGTTGCGGGTTCGATCCCCGGGTCACCCGGGCCTTTCTGTGTGGAGTTTGCATGTTCCTCCCCGTGTCTGGATGGGTTTCCTCCGGGTACTCCGGTTTCCCCCATCAACCTAAAACATGCCCGCACCCCTATGAACTAACATCAAGGACTATGTTGTTCACCCTCCTGTGGGCTCACCACCTGCAGAGGGGTTCATAGGGGGGGTCAGGTGCTATGAGTATTGGGCAGCAAGCTGCCCCCGCGACCCAGCCGGATTAAGCGGGAGAAGATGGATGGTTCACGATCTGCAGTTTAATATTTTTTTTGTTCGGTTTTAAACAAGTACAATGTATTTAAGACATGGATTTGACCCTAAGTAAACTAGTTAACCCTCTGATAAGTGATAAAGAATATGTTACAAATTAGTTTTCTTGTATGTTCATTGCTATATTTGGTCTTCTTGACATAATCACTGTATTTATTATTGGTTTTTGTTGTTGTTAAACTCATTTAATATTGCATTGCAGAAATGTGATCTGTTAAAAGCCATCCTAGTAACCGAAATAGCCCAAGAAACAAAACACTGTTATATCTGAATCAAATTACTACATGTGTTAATCTATGTTTGTTGCATCCAATATATTTTCTGTTAATTTGAGGAATTATAAGTGCTTCAGTTTAATATGAATGTTGTATGTTTATTTGCAGTGTTCAAAGGGACGAGGATGAAGTTGTTATTCAGTCACCATTTTATATTTTTTACAATTTAAAACAAGGATGATTTTGAAGAGAGCATATGGACAGTGGGTTCCGTGGAGTGGGCCTAAAATAAACACCTCTAATGTACAACAGATGCTTCAACATCTGACTCACTCAAGATCAGATCCAGCCAAAGCAATCATGTAAACACATAACAGTTGCCTGGCCAGCCAAACCAACACACTATGACAATACTCTGGAAAGACGTGTGGGTCTGGAACCATATTCTAGGTCCAGACCGATATATCAGTTGGCCGATATTATCAGCCAATATGGGCTCTTGAAAACATATCGGCTATCGGCCAAAATCTTGCCGATATTCCACGTGGTCATGTTTTACCTTGTTATAAAGCTTAGACTCTACATTATGCCCATTTAATCCAGTTTACCGACAGATAAATGTCCTAATATGTGGCTCTGCATCAGTGTTTATCTGCGGACTCATTTGTCTGTGTCCATACTGCCCCTGAACGCATCGCCATGTGCGTTTGCAGCTGTAGATCCATGTGCGCACATATATGGTCTATGTGTGCACTATGTGTGCATAACGCTGAGATTATATTATTTTTACGGACGATCAGTTTGATTCTGGATTAAAAGGACATTTATTAGTGAAGATTTGTGATCTGAGAGGAGCCTGTGTGAGCGGTAAGAGTTGGAAATATGTCGGTTTTGAAGCTAGTTTTGGTTCTTTCTCATTGGTTAGCGATTAGCTGCTGTAGCTCCCACACATAAACAGGCTGTTTTCTCTTCTATTAGCGACTGTAAAGTGACTGTAGTGGGCGTATATATATTACTGGACTGTATTGATATGTAAATGAGCTGTGAATATAAGTGTAAATTATCAACATTTTGCATATCATTATTACCGCGGTGTGCATGCATTTACCTCTAAAGGCTAATAGCAGTAGTTTACTTACAGCACTTTCTTTACTGGCTAGAATATCATACAAAAACACCATTAGGCCGACCGACTCTCTTTAAATATGACGTAAAGAGGCAGAAGAACAATAAATGTCACCTAAACAAACCCAATTGAAAATCCAATAGAGCCAAACTTAAGTTTTATAAACAATTGAAGATTTACAATGAATTTTTATGTCATAAATATATCGGTGATTATATCTGCAATAGGCAGCTCCAACTCCCATTTTATCGGTATCATATCGGCCACAACAAAATTCATATCGGTCGGGCCCTAATTCGTACTCCATGATTTCAGATATACATGACTGATGGGCGAATTAACCAATCAGAGAAATGCATGGTCTGTTCAGACTACTTGTACTTGTGCAAAAGTACAAAATCTAAGCATTAAACCAATCTTAGCCAAGACAAAGCAGGGAACTTAAACACATTTTAGTAGAGATGAAGATTCAGTCATTTCTAATTGTCAATGATCAACTTTGGTCTTTTCAAGGTAGAGGTTTACAGCCAATCCTCTGTCAGTAGAAACACAAGGAAGAAGAGAATTTGACTATTTTTCGTGTTAAATGGTACTGATTAAAAATCTTGTTTTGTTACAAAGCAGACAAGGGAGAAAAAAGTTCAATGTAGCAAAATTATTTCTTTTTTAAGTAGCCAAAAAGGTTAGACATATGCCCCAGGGTGCTGCAGAGTGACAGTGTTGGTTTGATACTTGTGCAGAGTAATGGGTTGTGTCTCAAGCTGTGTGATAGATTAGCCAAACAAGTCAAGGTAACAACTGACATTTCTGGGCAGTTACTCATAGGACTAATGATGCACTAAAGCCACAACAAACCAGACAATGAATTTGTTGCCCTGAGGATTGAACGCACAGTCTCACTGTGTGTGCCATTCCTTAAAACAATGAATTAGGGCTGTAGTCCTTAAGTTGTTTAGACAATTAATTGGCCATTGTTGTCAAAACAATTTTTTCTATTTTGTATTTTCTAAGATTTATGGATTTCTGTGCATGTAACGGCAGAAAGGAGTTGGAGAGACTGAACAGTTTAATCTGCTTTTTCACTTATAAAGATGCTGTTTACCAGTACTTCCCAAGTACATTGTAGTTTTATCTTGAAATCAGTAAATTTTTGTGAGCATTTGTCAGTGCCACACCCCCTTTTAGTTGATCAATCAATGCACACTACATGTCTTTAAGGCTGTCATCAACTAAAATCCTTGGTAGATTAATCAGAATGAATTCAGAAAACTTGCTAACTACGCAACGCAGATTATCATTCCGAAGTGAGCTCTAAATGCCATTTGTTAAACTATGGCAGCAGAGAAATCTTTCAGCGACATGACAAGTCTGTCCAACCCCATCCGTTTGTGAATGAATCCAGCTGTCACTGCCCTAACCTTCTGTCAACCTGCTCTGAAATATCACTGAACCATGGCACAACCTTACAAGACACCGGCTATTTAGTACACCAAATACCTCCCGTCCAATACAGTAAATACAAAGCGTGAACAAGGAGGGGGAGGATGAGAGATGGATAGTACTGCCATGATGGTGGAGCAGACACAGAGAACCACGGGGGACTCGGCAGCTGTGGGTGCCCTTGAAATTGCTTGACTCATTAGCACTGCAGCAGAGCGGAGGCTACGTCTGCTATGTCTAGGCTGTGACATTCGGTGAAAGAGAGAGACAGTTGTGTTTTTTATAAAGCATACAACAACTTCAAAGTGGAGTTGAATGATTAAGTGAATTGAAATTACTTGATTGGTGCTATTCCTATACAACTATATAATTACAACAGTACAATGCAATGTTATTGTTTAATGCGCATTGATTAAAATGTAAAGCTCATTGCAATTGAATTATTTTTTGTTTCATAACTGCCATAGATAAATGGTTCAGGATTTCTTCAAAAGACTAACGTGCGAAGAAAAAGTCTACACTTTCATTGCTGGAAGGGAAAGATTGTGTGTCTGTGTGAACTATACAGTATACAGGTAGAAACTTCAAAGAAGAGTTGGAAGTGAAAGTAAACAGGCAATTTGAATGGGGCGATTAGATATACAAATGCAATGGCAGCATTTACAATAGTAACGTCCTTGTATAATGTGCACTGATTAAATAGTACATCTAATTGTAATTGAAATACATGTTTAAATAATTGCAGTACTGCTGTGAGAAGGAAAAAGTCTGCTATATTTTCCAGACACACAAGGGAGAGATTGTGTGTCATGACTACACAGTACACAGGTGGTATTTGAGTCGCAGGGCTGTGTGGGTGACCAGTACCACAGCAGCCATTAAATTGCCTTAGCTGCGTGGGCTTCACAATATGTAGCTGTACTCCTGACCGTTATCCCAAACAATAAGAGCAATTTTAGTCTTTCTTTGCAGTGGTTTGTGTTAAAGTAAGGCAAATGTGATAGTATAGCGCACTTCCTACACAAAGTAATTCAAAGTGCTTTACAGAATACGAAGGACATTACACTTGCTTGACCTAATTTTAAAGCCTTGCTGAACTCCAAAAAAAGTCAAAAAAGTTATCAGCTGCCCTCATTTTATTGTTGACAAGAGAACACTTTGAACCGACCAATGAGCATGTTCCTTATTCAAGACGTTTCTCAGTGTAACCATGTGACTGACCATTGGCTGAACACCTCTCGCGGGATATAGTGGGACTATGGTGGCTCCCCCAAATCTAAAGTATAAAAACAACATGCAGCTTTCACTTCCATTAGCACTAGCAAAAATATCTCTGGTTTTAACATGTAAAATTGAGGCAATAATAAAATGCATTCAAGTTTTTCACCATTTTGTTTTGCCACCATAATCTCTGCATAATCTGCTACAATTTGACACACACAACTCCAAATGCTAAAAGCAATACAATCGTACGCCTTTATGTTGTGTATTATTTTGCCACATATAATGCCCTAGTGACACTTCTTATCCGGACTCACTGCTGTTACTGCACCATAAAGCTGTCCCTGGGGCTTCGCTGTGGTCAGCCTGAGCCTCGACAGTCTCCATCACAATTACAGCGACTACTTCACTTCTGCAGCACTGGATTGACAGGTCAGGGAGGGAGAGCAGGACTGAATGACAACCAGATATAAAAAAGGTGTATATGGTATCCACTAGGCACAGAATATGATTGATTATATCCATGTGTGGGGTTAAAAGTATAGCTACACAAGAGTGATCCAAGCATTTGTGATGTTAGCTTGCTTAAATTGTGCATCGTGTAACTTTTCTGGGGAAAGGTCCGTCAAATGCCTTTCTCCATGGAGATGTTATCGTTTTATCTGGAATGTTTCACAGTATGGTATTAAACCTTTCATCATGGAAACCAAACCAGACCAAGTTACAGGTCAGATCTATGGAGAGGCGACCCCGCTCACAGTCAGAATGCCTGTTTTTCTTGGTATTTTTGAGCAAACCTACCTGCAACTGAATAACTGTAAAGCAGAGCTGTTTAATGTCATACTGTGGAACATTCCGGGCAGAGCAGTGGCATATCCATAGAAACAAGCAGGTGTTGGACCCCACCCAAATGTTACATAGTGCACCTTTAAATTGGGATAATATATTGACTGAGGGATTACACCACTTTGTTTCAAGCATAAAGCACATTTTCAATAATAAGATAAGGGTTTCAAATCTGTATCTCAACAAGTCTAATCACCTTGAACTTTATTATTATTTTTTTAAGTTTTTGTATTCTATTCATTGGCTCCTCTGTTGGCGTGGTACAGCATTAAAGAATACAGTACAAGCAAAAGCCATTCAGAGATTATGTTTATCAGTCACTCAAACTATATTTTACTAGGATGATGTTTAAATGGATTTTTATAAAGCGTTTTCATTAATCTATAGCCATTTGACATTACATGCATATATAAACTGAGTGAACTTTTAATGCGAAAAAATATATTTCCCACAAATGTAGTTTTTTACGAACGAGTTTCCCCTTCAGCCCTTTTAAATCCCATCTTTGCATGTGATTGGCAGAATAAAACCTCATCAGAATGCATTAGCTCCCTTTTAAATCTGCACCGTGAAGCAAGTGGCAAACTCAAATCCTCACAAACCCTACAACCTCACATCCTTATACAAGCAAAACTGTAATGGACTTTCTGAAATGGACATTAGACGGAATATTTTATGCATTAAACATTTGGTGTGGGAACATTTTATAGGGTAGAGGAGGTAAAGCTGCAGGGAAAGCTGAGGTCAGAGTGGTGCCATGCCAGGCTAAGGCGATTACCACTGAGAGACCAGGCTGCCCACGTCCAAGCCTGCCAAACACACTGGCAACACGCATTAGAGGTGTTGGACTCTAAACCAAACAAAAATTATACGTAATGCTGTGTAAATGTGGTAGCTATTAGGATGGCATGCACATTAATGGATTTAGTTTGTAATGTGCCAAAATATTATCGAAAGTAGTTTAATTCAAAGAGAAAAGAGCAATACAAAGGGCTACAACAAGTCGATATGTTGCAACTAACTGATTATTGAAATAATCGTCAACTAATTTAGTAATCAAATAATTATTAACTGGTCTGTACTCTGACTCAAAGCATGCCATGAGTTGAGAGGAGAGGTTTTATTACTTAGACAAAGCATTTTGTGGTTTTGGTAAGTCATTGGAATTTTCAGTCTGTCTGTACATTTACTCCTTCCGGATGTCCTCTAGTGGCTTCATTTCAGCTTTATCTGGTTGAAATTCTGTGAAAATGTTATGTTCAGGGACCTTTCACGTTCTCAACAACTAAGAGATTCATCAAAACAATAACTGCTAGATTAAACTGATTACCAAAATAATTGTTAGATGCAGCTATAGCAATATAGTCACACAGCAGTCCCAAGCCATGATAAATGTGTTTCAGCAGGAATTTGATCTGATCTTGCCATGCCGTGCTCTTAGACTAGGAAAGTCTGATCCCCAGTGACCTCTTGTATGGATTTGGCAGTAGGTGAAACCAAAACAAACAATGAATTAATTCAACTGTATAGGGTTTGCACTAACACTTAAAGGGGTAAACAATTTGGGTTGGTTATGTAACTTTTCATACTGTCCCTGCTAGTCTCCATGGCAATGCTTTGCCTGGAATGTTCCACAGCATAACATTAATCCATTTCCACAGAGAGAGGAAAATGTCGCCAAGTTACAGGTCAGATTTGAGAAGAAGTGCTGCAGGAAACAGCAAAAAATGCACAATTTATTAACAGCTGTTCCACGATAGGTAAATTTGGGTAAATTTATTACAATGGAACATAACATTCCAGGCAAAGATAACATCTCTATGGAGACAAGCCAGCACCATATTTTACACCAGAAAAGTCTCATAGTCTTTTTTACCTTTATCTATGCATCAGTAGTTGAAGGTTTTAATGCCTTCATACAAGGTGCATAAGATGACCTACAAAGACTTTGTATTATGTTGTGAGATGCTTGCTCGTGACATGCGTTGCCTAAGAGCAAGAGTTTGATTAATCCTCTTCTGTTATTGTTGTATCAGAATAACACTCATACATCATGTGTCAGAAAACAGATGGGCGTAGAGCAAGGTGTTTGAGACAGCACATAACAAAGGACAAGACGAGGACAAGAAACACAGGCAAATTCAGAGGATGCAAAATTGAGAAAGGTGTGGTCACATTCAGATAAAAAGGTCCTATATTACATAAAATGGATTCTTGTGAGCTTTAAGACATGTTAGATAAGGAATAACATACCTGGAGTTGTGTTTTGTTTCAGTCACACATTTGAGTAATCCTGTGTTAAATATGGGGGATTTGTGTGTTAAACGTGATGAAACAAAACACAACCCCAGGTATGATACAGTAATTATTTGGAACTTATGTACTGTCAAATGTAGAAGAAGAATAGACTCATTATCATTTATTATCAATTTAGTAGCAGTTTTGTGCTTCATGTTTTAAGTCCGTGTAGATTTGATGATTTTGCAGAGCAGAAAAAGCATCCATAATATTTTGATCAAAAAAGAATTTTGTTTGATTTAATTATGTTATTATAGTAATTAATTGGAGCTGTAAATGTAACCACGTGTGATTAACTACCAAATGTGATTAACTGCATAAATCCATCAATATATATAAAGGAAAACTAAAAGACTGTTAATGTTTAGTGTTATACATTGACGTGTATTCATATAATGTCATATGCTATTTTGAGCCATTATGAATCTATATGTGTAACAGAATCTGAGCAAAATACCAACATGATGCTAACAGGCCAAACTTTGTGGACCCACCAAATCCTCTTTCTCTTCACCAAAATTTCCCACAACATCCTCTGATAGTGGTGAGAGGCCAGCCCTGGCACAGTGTCCATCTCTGTACACTACAGCGCTCCACACTTCTCTGTGTTGTTTTGGCACTTGAGCTGAGCACTGTCACATTAGATGACACAAGTGACGTCTGTGCCCGGTGGCAAAACTTTACTCCGACACAATTCAGCACTGAGCAAACAAATAGTCTTATAACAAATATGATTTCCTGGGATTTAAAAAGTGCACTGCGAAACTACTCTACCACACACTTCTAGATGTTATTGCGTTGTATATAATTTTCTGCAGTGTAGCATTAAACTAAGTAGTTTAGTACTTTGCACAATACAAACACACACAATTAAATATATGCTCACTAAATATGTCTAATGCAAAACTGTAATATTCCAGGCAAAGCAATAACATCTTTACAGATACAAGAAAGAGCCTTTAATTTAAGACAAAATGAGAATGATTACCAGTAATCAGAGATTTTATATGGAATTACGATTTACAAATCTAGTGCAAATTAGAGCATTGTCATATCTTGATTTATAGTTCTCCTAATTTAGTTCTGTTGTGTTCTTGTAACAGCAGTATGGACACAGACAGACTCTGAAACACTGCTACTATCCAGCATCTCTACCTGAATGGGGTATTAATATTTCACAATACCAGTGATATGGTAAAATGTTTTTTGTCTAGCATTTCTTTGCATTTCTAGCTGCTCTGTCTGTACAGAGACACTCAGAACTTTACAACAAGTCTTGCAAACACAGTCTGACACCTGAATATAGACTTGGAAGGAGGTTAACTGTACTGCCCATAAATACCACCAACCACTGCTACTTCAAATGGGACTAAAAGTTTCAAGTATTAGATGTTGTCGTCATTTTTATACTTTTCTGCATCATCTTGAAACCAGACAAACAGTGGATCAATGTCATGCTAATTCAGTTCACTAAATAATTAGTCAACCGGAATACATATAGTTTTATTTCAGTTGTGATAAATTGTATTGTAATGCTTCATGGGACATGTACAGACATGTTCCCTGGACATTGAGTTTGTTTATATTTGCAATATGGAACTTCCTTTCAATAATTTATGTTTCATTTGCCAAAATCATCATTACTTTTGGGCAAAGAAAAGTAATTATTACTTTTGATTTATTCATTTTAATTATTTCATTTTGGACAGCAAAAATAGCTTACAAAATTGACAAAGGTTATGCCAAAAAAAAAATTAATTGAAATTGAAATTTTAATTAACACTGAAAATATTTTTTTCAGTACAGTTTAAACAAAATGTCATGCGAATTTGGTCAACAAATGCATAAAAAAGGCAACCAGAATATACACATTTTATTTCAAATGTGATAAATATTGTGCAAGTAAATAACTGTAATTGTATAGGTATTGTAATGCTTCATGGGACATGTACAGACATGTTCCATGGACATTGACATTGAAATGTGGAGCTTGAATCTAGTCTCCACTCATTCCTTTCCGTTTCATTTGTCAAAAAAAAAATTTTTATTGTCAGTTTTAGTCATTATGATTACTTTTTAAATTCATTTTTATTTAGTTTTAGACAGCAAAAATATGACCTTCACAAAAACTATGCCAAAAACATTTTAGTGGACAATGCCTACAATGGGTTTCCCTAAGTCTCTTGCACATTTACTTGAACCTTCTGATTGCCTAAAGATGCTGCATTACAACTGTGTAGCTGATATGCAAGTACCTAAACATTTTCAGTGAATCATCTAGACCACCAGTGCATAACAGAGGTCACTATTTACCCAAATATGGCAGTTAAGAAATTGAATCTGTTCTTCTCTTAATCGTAATTTGTTATGAAGTTACATAACAGACATCCCAGCAGTTGATATAAGCCAGCTTATCCTGGGACAGGCCTGCTCTGACGGGGTTGGCTCTGTTTACACTGCCTGTCTAATGTGGCTCTGGGACGTCTCCAATGCTCCTGCCAGAAAACAAAATGCCAAGATGGCCGATTCGAAAAGAGCTCAGAGCGAAGGAAGAATACAAGGTCCAATGAAGAGAAACATCTTGAGGGGGCCAAATTACTTCTTCAACTGCACACAGATTCTGACCTTTCCCAAGCTGTCTGGGGTAAGATGACGGTTAGAAAAAAAGAGTACAGAGTAATATAGGAGAGGTGAAAGCCTATTTAATGTACTACTGTAGAATGTCTATATAATATGTAAGTCGATTTGGCATAGTTTGGTCACAACTGAGAAAAAAAATGCTATGATAACAAAATGTCACACAACATAAAAAATATGGTTGTTTAAGATCCTATATTACCCAAAATTGATTCTTGTGAGCTTAAGCCATGTTAAAATGCTGTTATGTGTTCAGAAATATACCCAAATTGTGTTTTGTTTAAGTAAAAGCTCAAAATGCTCTATTCCACCTTATGATGTCATGAACTGGTTGTTGTGAAGTTGAAGTTTTTTTTTTCCATAGATCAGTAGAGATTGGCAATTATCTGGGGGACCATATCTAACAAAGTTTTTGTTAAACCCTTTTCAATCTTATAAAAGCAGTATGATGGGTAAGACATTCATTTCATGAAATTTCTGAGGAATCTGAATTTGGCAGAGATGCACTAAACAAGTAGCAACAAGAGAAAGAGTGATGACAACTGGAAGTATGTGTAGGCCCAACTTACACCTCAATCAGCATTCTCTTTCAAAAGTTACAATGTCCTTTGCCAAGAAAATGTAAAAAAAAAACAAAAAAAACATTCATTTCATGTTACAAAGAGTTTACTTTGCAACATTTGAAGTAAAAATGAAGGCCAAAAGACAGACCAAGAAAGAAGAGGAGGAGGATTATGAACAAGCGAATTTGGCTCAAATGCAAATGTAGTGAACATTCATCTGTTCACATTTATGTGTAAACTGTAAAACACTAAATAACACAGTCTCACTGTTATTGTAGTTTGTCCTCCCCAACCTCAAACAACAAGGGTTGCTGTTGTTTGAGGTTAAAAATTAGTTAAAGTAACTCTATAAGCAAAGTTGAGTGTTCTGAATGAATATATAGGTTAATATTGCTGAATATATTACTGAATGCTTATTTTATTTATAACAATTAGAGTACAATTAAAATATATTTTAAAATATTTTATTTAGTAAAATTATTATTTATGTACACGCTTTCAATGACCCAGACTTTTCATCAGGAGTAAATCAATGGCTATGAGCTGAGGCCATCTATGAGCTTAAATAAGGATAATAATTTATATGTAATCATGAATCACTGACATGTAATTAAATATGTATACACATTATTACATGTTACATTAACTGTGCTTATTTCACCTGTTTCACCTACACCCTCACCGCTGACTTGAATAAAACATACAATGGAACAATTGGGTGCAGAAAGCGATTTGCATAAGTTAAGGGACATTTAGATTCATTATAATGCAATGAATGCTGCTGTCTGCAAGTGTTTCAGGACCACTTTGGGATGTAGCCTGAATCTGTTTTCAAAAAGAGGCTGATCATCAATAAAACTGGGACACATACAAAAACTAAACAAAAATAAGAACTAGGCTGCGGTCAAAACACTGTTCAAAATGGCTTTGACTGAATTTTTAAATAATTATTAAAAAGGCCACTTGAGCAGAGGACAGGAGGGGTACTAAATAGAGTGTGCCACGGCATCTGGGCAGTTCCTGCAGGTCAGAAAGTGCACATGCCTGAAATTGAAGGAGAGGCTCTTTGTAAGAAATGATCAACGGGCATATGGTCATTTGATATGCAATGATTGTAGTGCAGGGGTGTATAAATGTGGCCTTCAGACCATTTTCAGGCCCAATAGATCAAAGACAGTAATTTTTCAGCAAATTTAAGTCAATCTACCATGATAACCTTAATAACATCACATTACATTTTGATACAAGTTTAAAATTAATGTCCCAGGCCTTATTAGTGTTACAATATCACATTACATTACACATTGCACTTTTAACTTTGATGGGTATTTTGCCATCAGATGTTACCCCTGTGGGTATCACCTGATGGCCCCCAGATTACCAAACCAATAGTGTTACAACATTACATTACATTATATATTGAACTTTTAACTTGTAAATATTTATTTCATTATATATTTGTATATTGTATACCGGTAGTTGTTTTGTGTTCCCTTCCCAGGACTACAGATGGAAATTAGCTATGAGCTACAATCTGGTACAAACATATCTGCCACTGTGCTTAATGTAATTGCATACTGACCTAATAAACCAAAAAGCATCCATCTGAATTTTCCACTGTATTGACCACTTTGAATATGTTTCAAAATGTGACCCTTGCTGAAAAAAAGTTTACACACCCTTGTTGTAGTGGAATCATGATTGAATGAAATGGAACAGAGGGTGCTTTACCAACTAAGCTGCTGTCTCCCAAAGCAACATTTACAAAAATACTCTCTAATTTTTTTTTAAATTATCCCAGTGACAATATTCAGACAATTATAATCCATCAGAACTGTGCGAAAACATTCTTGTAAATGTCAGTGAATGGACTGCTGCAGTATTAAAAGACATAAGTGCAGACAAAATCACTTCAAACCCTCATTTGAATGCTTACACTGAAATTGTATTTTCATTTTTAATGCCACCTCTTTAACATGCATTTTATTATAGAAATTACTCAATTTGCAAATTGCACATTTTACATACATCTAAAAAAATAACAATAGCTATATTACCATTTTTTTATGTACATCTCCAACCTTATTGCTAATATTCTAATAAGTATGTATTTGCCATTAATCTAATGTCGGTCGTAAAGTTTAAATTAATCATCAAAGACGGTGTTAGAGGCACTGAGCAGAGTCTGTACTATCTGGACTGTTCTCATGAGGTCAGTGAGTGCACAGGCGTGAAATTGAAGCAAGAAACACTGATGGTTTTAAAGGAAATGTCACCTCTCCTCTCACTAATGAGCTATCACAGTGTGTGTGAGGGATGCCACATGATCAAAGTTTACAGTTACAATTATTTTAAGTTGATAAAACACTGCACCAAGGACGAAAAGAAAGGCTAATAGATTTGTGGTCCTATTTTATATGACCAGCAGTAATTCATCAGACTTTCAGATTTAATTTATTTTAGCTATGCAACAGGGTTTGTAGCTTAAGATACTGTTAAAATTGTAGCGACATAGGATTTGATGTAAATACTGTTGAGAAGCAACTTTACTCCATGTTTTGGGGCAGCAGAATGAGAATGAGTGCAAGTCAAATATTGATCCCTAATCCTAACATGCCATAAGAGATTTGTAAAGCTGGTCATGTGACGGGCTGTGAGCTGGAGACATTTATCACAGTGAGGGACAGTAGGACACTGGACAAACTGCTCTCCATCATGGACACTCCTGCTCACCGACTGCATTCTCCAAGAGGCTCCTACAGCTCCGTTCAAACAGTGAGCAAAACAGGACTACATTTAAACCATAGTCCATACAATTGTGCCAACTCACACTTATAATGTAATTGATAATGTCATGTCAAAGCCAACTTCTCATCTTGGACTTTGCCTTTCACCACTTTTGCTAATTTAAGTGTTTAGATTTTTTACCTTCATTATTATATTGTGATATATGTGAGCTATTGTGTCCAAATTAATTTACCTCGTGGATTGGTAGTCTAAAATCCAAATGCTTTTATCTGCCTGAATTGGTCAATTTTCTTTTATTACACCATTTTTATAATATATTAAAGCAATAAGTGAAAACACAATTACAATGTATTGAATTACACAGCCCTGATCATTCCCATGCACTGCTTTTAACTGTACTGCTTTTGACTGACCTGTATCTCCTCGTAAGCTTCGTCGATGGTGGTCACCTGGTGCTGTTCGTGAAGGGCTGGCTCGTCACAAAAGAAACACACCAGACTTTTGTCTGTCAGGCAGAAGAGCTTGACTTTCTCGTGGTCCTTGCAGGGGTAGGAGCTCCGTTGGGCGTTGAGAATGGCGTCTAGCGGGAAAGCTGAATACCTCTCTACAATGTTGGACAACTTGAGGCTGGGAGAAAGGAGAGGGTCGGCAAAGGTGCGGCGACACTCTGGGCAGTCCCTTGGTCCGTGTGGCTCCTGTCTGCTCCAATGCTCGGTGATGCACTTTCGGCAGAAGTAGTGCTCACAGCCAAAGCTAACAGGGTCCTGGTATATGCTCAGGCAAATGGAACAGAGCAGCTCGTCCTTCAGACAGCAAGCCATTTGAGAACACTGAAATCAAGCTGCATCTAAAACCTGTGTAGTTTATTGAATGTGGTTTAATCTTGTGTGCAGAGGAGGCTCGCTGCCATGTGGGAGTGGACTGACGAGATCTTCAAGAAATCCTTTCTTGTTTCTGTTAATGACA
This sequence comes from Odontamblyopus lacepedii, assembly GCA_034769755.1. NCBI lineage: Eukaryota > Metazoa > Chordata > Actinopteri > Gobiiformes > Gobiidae > Odontamblyopus > Odontamblyopus lacepedii. The sequence continues at coordinate 18,320,549 of CM068346.1, read as the reverse complement.
AATAGCAGCAACTATGTCAGTCATCTATAATTAGAAAATAGACATGTGCATGAAATCATTGACAACTAATAGAGCCCTGAGTTTCACATTAACAAACTGTTGTTCATAAGATTAGGGTAGGTGGATAGGCACTTTGAGGGACCATCAAGCACAAAATAGCCATACGTGCAATCGTTCTCATTATGTTTAACTGAATCCTTATCATATTCGCCACGAGTGAATCCCAACCAGTGTATGAATGGTACCACACTGAATAAAATGTGATATCACCCGATAGATTATTTTGTCTTTCCAGTTGCACGTGTTGCTTTAATCTATCTCCCTCTAGTCTAGCACGCTTTATGTGGTAAACATAAATGAGTTAACGATCCGTAGCTGACAGAAAAGAAACGAAAGGAAGGAACACCTGCGGCAGTATTATCCCTGCTGCTCCTGCCTGTTTTCCCAGACTTCCTTAACAAATCCTTTATGGCAAGAGTTTAGTCCAAATGCAACGCTCTATGAATTTTAGCAAGCGTTCTCAATAAATCAAGCACGTTAAGTGTCATATCGCTCACCGAACCGCTATTTAAATGGCTTTCTCGCTGGCTGCATTTGTAAACACAGTCGACCACAGGACCACGACACCAGCAGCAGCAGGCGCAGAGGATGAGGGACCGAAAGAGGCGCATAAAAGAGGCTAGAACCAAACTCAACAGGCGGACACGTTTAAGCACAACATCCAGTAACAACATATCAGACCGACGTGGGTGTTTATTTGAGAGATTTTGATTAAAATAGTTGCAAAAATGAGAAATCGTATCAACTTACTTGTGTCCTCGCAGCGACATCTGTGGCTCCAGTACAGTGCTCTTTCAGGAAGACGAGCGAACACAGCGGCAACAGACCGTACCAACACACCGACAAAAATGGGTATTTACTAATTAATTATTGATAGAATTAAAGATAGATATCAAATCATTCATATTGTGATCGTAATTAAATAACAATTGCTCATTAAATTACTAGTCTTGTCGCGGATATCCATATAATATTTTTTTCCCCTCAATATTACTTCCCCCCTGTTTGAAGGGTAAAGTGGTACTGTCTTTCTTTCACTCTCCGTAGCATCCTGCTCTAGTTTCTGCATTTTACATTAGAAATAAAAGAATATCATTGAAATGAAGATAGCGATTTTAAGCAAAATGTCTTGTTAAATTTCTCGAGTTTCCAGTTTTATAACATTAGATTTGAAGAGAAAGAATGGAACCAAAAAGAGAAGAGGTAGGCTGTCATAACCACATCTTGCCAACAGCTGTCAGTATTGTCCGTAAGTAACCACATGGGGGACTTGATTTCATTATAAAGTTTGTCCAGCTTTTGTTCAGGTTCGTGTTCTTTGAATCTTTACTCTTTGGCGCTATTTTCTATAAATGCAACAAATGCAAAGGTAAAGGTACAAGTTCATGAAAGAAAAATCGCTTGACATTTCATACAGGAAAACAAAGATCGCAAGAGTTTATTTCTGAGTTAGCTTTAAACAACTTGCATTTTTCAGTGTCCTTCATTTTTTTCGTTCCTGTTCCTCTTACTTTACAATTGTACAAATCTGTTTGCTTTCTTTACAGTAGGATAGAACTTTCATGAGAACTTTTTGTTGAATCATCTATTTCAAATCAACCACATATGCCACACACACTCCCACATATACTAATCTTCTGATTTCCGTTTTAGCTCAATTCACTATTTAGTGACATATTCTTATGTCAGCACGAGTAATCCTCTTGACTGATTCCACATAAATGTAACCAGTACTCTATTTGAAACAATTCTCTAGTAAAAAACCAAGTAAGTATGTACTTTAGGAATTTACAATGGTATCTTTCTTATTTTACAATTATTTACAACTTTTTACATTAATACTTTTGTGCATATTAACATTATTCTGCCTCCCAGACCTCGTTCAGTCCCCCCTTTGTACACAGCATTCTGACTTTAACATCAACAAAATAGAAAAAAAGCTAAAGCTGTGCCTCACACCATAGTCAAGTGTGCCTTTGTGTTCAATGTTTTGTTCAAACACACAACAAACCTATATTCCCCACCCTTTTAAACTAACTATTTACACAAATTAGTCTAATGTTTTTGATGACATACTATTAAAACTTCCACTTTCTTCTACAGACAGCAATGAGGGCTTGCCATCTTCCTGCTGTAGAAGACTACAGCTCTCCTCTTCCTCTCCAAAGGGGATTTTACACTCTGCTGTTGCTGTGTCTCTGACCATCACCGCTGGAGAGCCATATGTCCCATTCCCAATATGTAAATTGATGTTAACATTGACCAGAGGATTAGGGGCCATGCTTTGTGGACTTGTGGGTTGTGAAGAAGACTGTAAACTTGTACCAATTTGGGAAACAACTTGATCCACATTGGACTGGAGAGGAAGAGGTTCGGACAAAGCAGAGTGAGGTTGGTAAACAGGTATTGTTGACTGTAGTGGCCCATTAGAGTTGCTGTTGCTGAAGCAGTAGGCATCCCCGTTCTCAAGAAGACCCTGTTGCTCTGGCTGCACAGCTTTGAATGAGAAACTTTCAGTATCCCTGAACTCACAGAGGTTTGTCTGCATAAAAACAAATAACACAAAGTTAGTTGATGTTGTAAACATCCATCCATCCATCTTCTCCCGCTTAATCCAGCTGGATCGCGGGGGCAGCTTGCTGCCCAATTCTCATAGCACCTGACCCCCCCTATGAACCCCTCTGCAGGTGGTGAGCCCACAGGAGGATGTTGTAAACATAACCTGACCCAATGCTAGCAACCCTGCCAAACATCTTCACAGTGAGAAGCAGATAATTTAAGTAGGTAAAAATTCCTTCATAGCTTGTCAATTCACAGACATGCATAGCCTTCTATAGTGTTTTATTTTATTTATTTGTTTTGAGCACCTCCTAAGCTTTGTCTCACACTCTGAATAACTCTGTATACTATAGTGGTATATTGCCAGTTATTACTATTATATTTTCTTGTTTTAATCTATCATCAAAATTGGGTTTGGAGCTGGGTCCTATAGCCTACTAAGCAAACTGATGACTTTCACCACCATGTTTTTGGGCGGATGTATACATAGCCGAATTGCACAGTGGGGGCGAGAACGAGTTTTCCAACCACTATGCACCTGTGAATTACCCAAACTAGGCTACCAACCAACCAACCAACCACACCAAGTCTGACATTCTAACATGGATGCAGCCACGAAGCCGCAAGGCTTGCTTCAAGGAAAATTCATTTTTAAGAAGCTTCCCGATGGCAAAATCGACAAAACTAAGGTTGTGTGTACTTTATGCAATGCGGAATTGGTTTACTGTAGGAGTTCTACCAGTCTCAGATACCATCTGAACGCAAAGCATCCCTTTGCTTAATGCTTCTGATGCCGGTTCAAGCACAGATAAAACGCTGGGAAAGAGTAGCCGCCAAACTACTTTGTTTGAATGCAACCGAGGCAAGCCTGTCAGCACAGCTTTATCAGAGAAGCTCACTAATCTTCTCGCCCAGTGGATTGCCACTAGCTGCCGACCCATTAGCATGGTTGAGGACGAAGGGCTTGAGCTTGTTCTTCAGGCAGCCACAGGTGACCCATCTTATAAACTACCTGCAAAACGAACTATCGTTCGGAGGATATATGACCAATACACCGCAGAGAAAGCCGCAAAGGACGCAAAGATGGCAGAGGCCAGGTGTGTTGCACTGACGGGGGCCCATTGGACATCCATAAACAATGACAACTACCTCGGCGTTACTGTGCACCTCATCGATGCTAGCTGGGAAGTCTCAAAGACCTACTTTTAGTCATTACTTAGGTATTTTACATATTCTGAAGGAGCCATTTTAATCTAGATTAATCTAGATTAATTTCAAAATTTCAGTGAGATTAATCTAGATTAAAAAAAAATCTATGACCACCATTTATATTTTTATATATATATATATATATGTGTGTGTGTGTGTGTGTGTGTGTATATATATATGTGTGTGTGTGTGTGTGTGTGTGTATATATATATATATATGTATATATATATATATATATGAGCTGAATATAATAATACTTACATTGTCACTGTCAGTGTTACAGTTTCCATTTGCATCCACTTTAGTAAAATCTACGGGAGCTAAAAACAAGAAAAGATAGATTTTTTCCCCCCGCTTACATCAAAAACTGTTGTATTTTTGATTACCTTTCTTGAAGACTCGTTTACAGAGTACTAGCAGAAACACCACAATGAGAAGCAGAATGACACCAGCAACACTTCCAATGACTGTAGCAAATTTTAAATAGAAACACAATATAATAGAATAAATCAGAAAAAATGTCATATTTGCAATCATGCAATCACTGTAGCTGTGTTTGCAAATGCAGTTATTTAGGTTGCTAACAACAAACATCCTCAGAAATGCATGTGATTGTATTTGTTTAGCTGTTAGTATTTCAGTTAGCAGAGGCCATTATTAGAATTAGATTCAAATCAAGATCTCATTTCAAATTGGCAAGGGGCTTTTAATCGGGGGGTTTACAGTTAATCCTCTGTCAGTAAAAGCATGTGGTTTGGAGTTAGTTGAATATTTTGTTTGTGTTAAATGGCTGTCAGTCTTGTTTGTGTTCAGATTAAGATTTTTAATTGTTTTAAATAAAATTTAATCCATTTTTGCCATATTGTTCATACCTAAGATCAGCCTTCTCTTATATGTTAACACTGTTAAATAGAATAGAATCTTGATTATTGATTAAGTTGCAAATCACAATCAGAATGCTTTTCTATAAAATTGCAATTAGATATTTTTCCAAAAAACATTCAGCCTTAGTTACCATACCTAGTTGCTTATCTGGTCCAGTATCCAGCAGCTCTTGTTTATTTTCCCCATTGGGAAGTTCTGTTGTAGAACTTGTGTAGTTTGAGATTTGATTGGGAAATGACTGTGATTTCACTGTGGTTGCTTTCGAGCGCTGATGATCTTGAGTTACTGGTATTGCTGAAGTTTCTGGTTTAGCAGCTGAGTTGCTTGCAGCAGCTTTGCATACTGTGTCTGAAGTGGCATTGCCTTTACTGATAATCTGTCTTTCATCGCAGCTAAAGAAGAAGAAAGAAATGGGGTCAGTGTACACCCTGACACGAGTTAAGGCTTGACATGGTAATGCTTACACCGAGTGGTTTTTGCAGGCTTCTTTAGAGGAGACAATGTCAGAGAAAGTCCCCTCTGGACACTTTTTACATATTACATCAGATGTAGCTGTCCCTGTAGTAAACAAAGGCTGCACATTATTAAATAAACAATAACATGACTAATCATTTTTGAATTAATTATAAATTAAATATAGTTAAAAATAGTTAGACATAGTTCAATTTTAATCTAAGAACAAGATGCCAGGTGCTAGATTTGTCCAAAAAACAATATCCAGTTACAAGCTAGCAAAGAAATAGATATTCTTTTAAACGAGTATCAATACTAAATAATATAACATAAATTGGATGAAATTTGACACTTCCTGAATAGTCTTAGAATGTCTTGATCGATCATAGTTTTTGAGCAGTCTATTGCCTAAAAAGAATTAATGATAGATTGCAATCCCTGTCATATCTAAAATGGCATTGGGCATTAAGCCTTTTTCTTATTAAGTCTTTTCCTTCTTTGTGTTGGATTTGCTGGTTAAAACTGGGGCAACATTTGCCAGTTTACTACACTGTCAAACATCGTCACAAGACTAAATTATTTCTGACCAAATCACCACTAAAATAATGGTAATTAAAGTTTATCGAGCAAGAAATGCTCAATAACCTAATAATTTAGGGTTCAAAATTGGCATTTTAAAATATAATTGTATGTTCTTATAATAGACTTGCAATGATGTTCTAATATTTATAAAATAAATGCTATTATTAATTAAGTACAAAGTAAACATGTTACCTTTCACTGATACTCCAAATCCCTTTTTGCATTTTTTGTAGGAGGCACAATTCTGACACTGGCCGTTATTAAATTTCATTATACAGAACATGTCCGTGCCGCACACACACTTGGCCCTTTTAGTGGGGGAGCAGCTCTGTTCTTCCTGCAGACCCTTTGCTAAGAGTGTAAGGCATTACATTAACAATAACTCACAAAACACTAAGAGATACATATTACTTTTACACACATGCTTTGCATTTGATGCAGGAAAAGCAGTTTGGATTAAAGTTCCAGTTCTCCATGTACTGCTCTGGTCCACATGGTTCACAGACAGAGTCATTAGTTTCAGTGCATTTAATCTTCATCTTATGTCCTGAAAATAAAAGTTCAAAGTTGAAAAAAAAATTAAAATGCAGGTTTGGACCAAACAGAAACATTGTTTATATGCAAAGACAATGGGTCAAGTGGATCATTGTAAGACATGTGAGCTTCAGTATTGTATCTTGCTTTTTTCAGTAAGGGTGGAGTGATGTGGCAAAAAATGTATATCACAGATGTGCTTCTGTACTTATTTTAACAGCAACTGACATTGCTGACCATTGTCCAGAGCATGACAGAGCCTGAGCAATGTGTGCGTGGAAAAAACTAAGTGTGGCCTGTATGCATATATGCTGTAACTTCTGGATTAAACCAAAAATCATGGAATCGCAATATTGTGGTCCATTTTTCCAAACTGCCACATGTTTGTATGGTCAGACCACGACACTTAGATTTTATATTGTCAAATTCCCACCCATATTTATTTTTAACCATATAACCACTCATAAAACCACCTGCAAAAGCATTCATGTCTTTTCATTTTCACTGACAGCACAGTCCTTTGTGCATTGTGTGCTAGATTTTATGTTGATAACAAATCAGAAAAGCAGTGTTGATGTTTTAGTATTGGTAGATGGAGACATGCACATCAGATAAAAGTTAGGTCTGCATGCTGGGTCCAAAGACAAAACAAAAAACAAACAAAATCTGCACCACAGTTCTTTGGAGCTCCTAATTAAAAAAAAAATAAAAAAAAAAAAATATATATATAATATATATATATATATATATATATATATATATATATATATTTATATATATATATATATATATATATATATATATATATATATATATATATATATATATATATATATATATATATATATATATATATATATATATATATATATATATATATTATAGCCCCACAGTGTAGTGTTTTGAAGTCAAGCCCTTCTTCAGACATATATTGTTTTAGTACTCACCGGGGGGACATCGGCTGCAGCACAGCCCTTCTGTGATGTATCTTTCAGGGCTGGAACAGACACTGTTGGCGTCTGCTACATAAGGCAGGGAGCTCGTCTGGTGGAAAAAAGACTCACGTTTAGAACAATTTATCGTCTCTTATTCAAATGAAGACTTCAAGCTCATATCTGAATGTGACTGAAATTAGCAGTGGAAATTGTGACTTGGCCTACTTTTGCATCTTCAATTCAGTTCCGTTACAAAAATACAAAACTGAGAAGATATACCGTAGTGTTCAATAGCAAGCAATTCTTTTGAGCCAAATGTTGTAGAAATTATGCTAATCTAAATCACACAATTTTTAAATTAGTTTTCTATTTAATTTAATAACATAATAACACAGACACAGAATAATTTAAACTTAATATTTGTAAATATTCATCCATTAAAGATAGACATGTTAAATAAACCACATCTTCTCAAAGCAAAAATTAGCATAGATAAAATTGCTGATCAAGCATAAACAGCAAATAACTCATGTCTCTTGACTGCAAAAATGATTATGATGTTTCAGAACCAGTCTGGCTTCAGCAAATTATTGACTGATCATTTATATAATCATAACTAGTTCCTTTAATTTCTCATTTATTGCGTCAAGGATCAAGTTTACTTTCACATAATTTTCAAGGTTTAGAGTGGACCAACACTGAACTAATGTAAATCCAAATGTATGCTGTAGTGATTAATTTGCTTAAAACACTAGAAAATGTCCCTTTCACAAATGCATTAGCACCAACTCAGGCTGGTAGCATGGGTATTTTTCATAAATACTATCAATTGAGCAAGTATATCATTGTATAAAGTTACATACAACTGATACTTGTAGTGACATCACGTTGGGGGTGTTCTACACGTATCTCTAATGGTGGAAGGTTTATGAGTTACAATGCCTACATTAGCAAACACTGCACAACACATTTTCAGAAGCTTGCGATTAATATGAGCATCCATGGTCCTGTTTAGGTGATTGACTTCCAACAAAAATGTGAGAGTGGCTATCTAAAATGCTGTTGCTAACTGAAATGCTGTGCGAACCAGTTTGTAATGTTATTTGAGAGGGACAAGCTTTGCACAAATTAGCTCATCGGTTGTCTAACGCCCTTAGAGGCAACTGTTGTTGTGATTTTGGGCGCTACAAAAATGAATTGAATTGAATAGTTCCAGCTAAGCCAGTTCTTTATGGTCTGATTGTGTTAAAATAAACCTCAGATAGAGCAGTGCTTACAGTTAGCGTCACACCTCCAGCGAAAAGCATCAATACATTTTCTATTTATATATTGATGTCCAAATAGGCTACACCACCTTGTCAATACCCAATAATCTGGTATGATCACAAAAGCTAAGCAGGGCTGGCCTAGTTAGTACTGGGATGGGAGACTGCTAGGAATACTGTAGTGGGGCAGCATTGGGAGTACTGCTGTGTGTCCTTAGGCAAGACACTTTGTCCATGTATGAATGTAGTGTGTATGAGTGAGTCTAAATAAAGTGTTTTTATGATCATCATGGTATCAGAAGTGGTACAGAGTATTGAGTCTCTTCCTTCAATATCAAGTTTGAAATTTTAGTATCGTGACAACACTACTAAATAGCAGTTATTACATATATAAGACAGTTACTGTATTTGGTTGAGAAGATTTGGCACGGGCTACCCCCACCTGCCAGTTTTCCTGTGTGAGCGGCCGTGTGGTCAAACAGGCAGCTTTTGTTCTGTTTAAGAGATGCATTTCACCTGTCACTCCCCTTTTCTGTGGGCCTTACAAAGTCTTAACTGTGCCTGACTTTGGGCTCTTTGCTCCTGTGCAATGCAAACTGTTTTTGAAAAATAAAAAAAACAGTAGCAGCAGACACATCATTGTTCACGAAACGAAAGTGCTACTCAAAGCCCTTTTGATGACAGAATATGCTGAGCTCTCTATGGCATTTTGTATTGCAGGAAACAAAGTGGGCGACAGGAAGGATGCGGCTGTTTAGAGGCATACATTTTGATGACCATTGACAAAGAGATGAGAGGACATTGGGGCCTGTGATAAACCACTGAAAAAAACCCACTATAAAGTCAGTGCAGCTAATCAGAAGCAGTTCATCTAAAGGTGCACTGTACAACTTTTCCACCACCTCCTCGTCTACATCTGTGGTCATGTTATTGCTTTTCCCTGAAATGTTTCACCGTATGGCACTAAACTTATCTATTATTGCAATTTTTTCAATTACAGGGGTTTTGAAATCCCCGATCCCCATCTCACCACAGAGCTGACCTGTAACTAGGGCAGATGGTGTCACCTGCTTGTCCCCATTTAGATATCTTAGTTTAATGCCATGCTGTGGGACAATCTAGGCAAAGCAATAACATATTCATGGGAACATGCAGGTAGCGTAGCCTGAAAAGTTGCAGAGTTAAGGCTGTGTTCACACTTGCATACACCACATCAAAATTAGGACTAAACTAGGACTGAACACGAAAATTAAATCAGACCATGATTAAACTGAGACCAAACCAGGACACGTGCTCATGCAGTCAAGCCAAAATCAAATCATGTTTCTGTTATTAAAAGCTGTTCATCTTGCTTTGCTTCTTGTCATTGTGGATGGATTTTTATGTTATGCATTTCATATTTTAGTGCTCTATTGAAAACATATGGCTCAACAGTCAGTTTCTTTTCATTAACTATTTTCAACTATGAGATGTGCCATTTATCCACTTTCTTGCTGTTACTGGTAAAGATTTGAAGTTTATTTGTCCTGTTTTGCAATAATCTGTTACCAGTTATTCAATTTACCACATTCTCTACTCAGCTGAATGCTGTACTTTGCTTTTCAGTTACATAAAAAAATGCAGTTACAAAGCTGAAGAGCTTTGTAAAAGGAATGTAGACTGCGGCCAACAGCCATTCAACCTGCTCTCTCAGAATCAGACGCACAAACACAAACACATAGATAAATGTGGATAAAGTGAAAATGCCTACCTGAACCATTAAAGTTTGGAGCAAAACCAGCAATAAAACTAAATCCTCCATTGCTTCTCTAAAGGTGAGAGTTCTGTGAGGACAGAGACAGCAGTGTGTACACGCTCTGCTTTGCAGGAGGCGGGTCACAGTGATTTCCCTGAAACCTATTGAGAGCTTTAAGAGGAAGGAAACAAGCAAAACCCCACAAAACATTACAGCAGGCTAAGGTTGATGCTGCACTTCCAGAAAATAGACTGGGGTTTTCTCTTACGTTAGTTATTATTGCATGAGTTATAAAGCAGTGATTACATTCCAGGAGGGCAGAAATAGCAGATCTCATGACCATAGAGGTGAGAGTGGGAGGAGGTTGTCTGATACAGGTGCATTACTACACCCTTCCCTCTCGTGAACAAGACTCCTCCTCTGAAGGGAAGGACACTCCCCTCTCCCTGAGGAGAGTTAAAGAGCCCTTACAACCCAACTGTGTCACCTATTCCATGTCGAAGTGTCCCAGTCTGTCCAACTTTGACCAGTGTGATCCTATGGAAGGGGGTTGAACTGAACTTCTTTTCAACCATTTCCCATGGAAAACCTGGGCATTACTGATTGTTCTTCCTTATTGGAAAAATATGACCAAGATTGCTGTTTTTGCCACTCTTTCAGCCCCGCACAGCTTTATACAGCAAATCTTATATGGTGATGTAGTGGTGTTACGATCCAACTCGGAGAGGATCAGGGAGGTAACAAAAACCTAGATGGAAAATGGTATAAATATGGTATAATGGTATAAAAGCAATAATTTAATAAACAGGAATGTAAAGGTAAATTAAACTAAAGTTCTACACAATTAACCTAACTAAGAAAACAAAATAATAGGATTAAACATAACCAGTTTTGTGTCTGTGAAAAGATAACCCTATTGAAAAACTAGTGACAAACCAAGGGACACATAAAACAAAACCATGAGTGCCCCAAAATAAAGTCACATAAACACACAAACAGGTTTGAAGGCCAACTAAAAACGAGACACAAAACATAACTAATGTCTCTTTCACAAAGTTAGTTAATGCTAAATGAGACACACAGACAAAATGGCATACTGACCACAAAGGCCAGCAGCCTTGACTCAGTACAGATGATCTCCTTAAATACAGGGAGGCGGCTTCAGGTGAGCCGGTAGGTGTAGAGGTGCCCCACCAATCAAGGACCAGACTACCAGGAACCAGCTGAAGAGCAATCCACCAATCGAAAGCAAGGGCCCCCACAGCAGATTTCCATGGGGATCCGTAACAAGTAGTTTATTATATGGTGTAGATTAATCATATTGTGTTTTGTTTGCTCCTGAGTAGGAGTCGTATTGTGCATAAAATTTCCCCCTCCCACATGATTTGCTCTTTCATTCAGGCTTAGCTCTTTTGGCATAAGTCTAGTGTGTAACGTTCACATTACATTGGCTGCATCATCATGATGAGAAGGTCTCTTTCACTAGTTTCAGCCACAATAGTGTATGACATATGGAAGAGATATAAGCGGAGGTAGAAGTACTTGTTGGTGTAAGTGAAATGTGTTGCTTTCAAAATGGTGTATTGAAAATGTAAGGTATATCTCTAATGCTACTATTACTGCTGCTGCTTCTTTTTCACATGCATCACCTACTAATCTGAAGATAGTATGTTCTTTTTAGTACAGAGGGTTTAGGCAAATCATATTTTTGCTGAAATTGTGCATTTATATTTTTGTCTTAAATTTTTCAGTTTGATGATAGTGCAAAACAAGACAGTAGCCACAGTGAAACACCTCTTTGCAGCTTCACACGTTGTTCTTTCTGGGCTGCAGGGGTGGATGTGACTTCCTGTCCTGTATCTTTTTGGGTCCTTTGCCTTTGCAGCACTCCTTAAGTGAGGAAGTGACAGAGGAAGTCAAAAACGGAAGTATGCATCAATCTGGAGCCAAAACACACAGTGAGGAAAAGGAAAACTTGTGGTATCAAGCCACTGAAAGAATAGTAATAAGACACCACATGTAATACTGAACAAGTATAAAATCTGTTGGCTCATGTGGTACGTCTGCATTTTAATATTCCAGTTAAAGAAAAGCTATGCTCACATAAGTCTTGTCTGTGCAAAACACTGCTCAAACAAAATGAAAGATTCTGTTTCTCTTAAATCTAATGCCTTTTACATACCGGTATTTCATGTTGAATTAACCTGAATAATTTTAAATAGACAATTATCACTGTGATTTTTATAAAGCTTTACAAGATAATATTAAAAAAAAGTTTGTTATAAGCCAGAGTTTTAATATAATGCATCATTAAACAAAGATGGGTTCTACCCTAGGCTACAAATATACTATTAAGAATGCTGACAGCACATTAAAGACTGTATTAGATGCTTTGTGCAATTTCACAATTTTTCCAGTGTTGTGAAATTTCTTGAACACATGTTAAATTACCACTTTTTAGCTGGCTGGTTCCTCATTTCCTCAGTTCAGAGGTTGGTTTGATATAGCATCAGTACTGTGGTTTAAGCATAGCCCCAGTAGCGTGATTTAAAGACAAAATAAACCCAAAATAATTAATAGTCAGTGTACTTTTTTTTTTTACAGACTTTATCCTTCTCTACTGGATGCAGATATGTAAAATGTAGACATTGCATGTTCATTGTTGCTCAACTTGGAATAGCACAATCAATTTCAGTGTAAAATCTTAAAAACTTAAAACTCTTATTTTCTTTTTCTGGGTGAAAAGTGTAGGAAATTGTGTCGACTTAGAAGAGACACTTGTGGTATCTGATGAGGCTTCTGTTTCTCTGATGTCTTGAAAGCAGACAGGTCCTGACAAACACAAAACAAAAAACATATTTCCAGATGTGCAAAACCATCTCTCATTTGCCTTGAGTAGAAAAGCTTTTTTGAAACACTTTTTTACAGTGCGGTAATCTACAAATGAGAAGTACATTTCAGCCTGTTCTATTTCCCATCAGTCTGATACATTTAAAGGGCAGGCCCTCACCTCTAGTTCCTTATTTTCAGCTTCCCTCTTTGTGTCCAAACAGCTCCTCAGGTCAAGGTTACTCTGTGCAGTTTCGATGCTTTGACTCTTGTTTGACCAACCGGATAGACAATGCTGCAAAAAAACAAAAACTCCACATTAGAAAGAGACAGAAAAAACAAGATTCTGTTTTTTGTAACATCAATATCAGTTAACCACCACCAGCATGGAGTGAATGAACTATGGTGTAGCACTTTGAGAGGCTTCCACAAGCCTGTAAAGCACATTAGAATTGTAAAGCATTATTATTATTTTAACTCACCGAAGGCAAACTTAGACTGTCCGATGGGTCAAAGCTGCACCTGCGATGAGCCTTGTATTTGTGTGGAGGCAGAAGTGTGGAGCGTGTGATGCTCACTCTAAGGATGAAAACAAATACACTGTTTGTCTGTAGACCTAAAACTCAAGTAACATATTATGATTGGGAAAGTAATCTTCTAGAATACATTTTCATGTTTGGAATTGAAGTGGTGATCTGAATAGATAGAATTGAAGTACATGGCATTTTAGACAGTAACTGACTGGATATTTTCACTGTTCATTGCAGCTCATAATTTTAATAGTGCTGGAAAAAAATCTGAAAACCATGCAACCATGTAGCTAGAGGTGGTGTTAAAAATGTTGAGCTATGATTGAAGATAATTTTGTAACTCTTTTTTTAGTTTAGTAGATCATGATTCAATCCTAAATTGGTCATTGTGTTGCTCCTTAGGCCAATAGACCCACTTATACAGTATTACCTTATGAGAGCAGGTTCCTTCGCTGTGTGGGGATGCTCCGATTTGTGTTTTTTGCACACGGGACAGCACTCCTCAGAATTTAGAGGGACTGGAAAAAGCCGATTATTTATCCTATAGGAAAAGGTACCTGTAATAATGTATTAGATTAGATACTTGCATAGTCCAAGTACTGTTATATTATAGTACTTCTTACACTGATGGGTGTCTTTAATCTCAGGGATGGTTTCTGACACTGATGGTAGGTTTGCATCAGATTCCTCAGAAAACCTGTTGGGTGCAGCAATCAATTTATGAAAGCTGTTGAATAAAGACATATTCCAAGCAGTATATCATTTTATCTATCAAAGTTTTAGGATTTATAAAGTGCTTCACAGAAAGCCCTCCCTTATGCAATCCTGGGCTGTGTGAGCCCTTTCATTGTATTGGTGGGGTGCTCATTATTTGTTAATCCTGTTATTTTGGTTTGTTATCTTAGATTATTTTGGTTAATTTATCTTTTACATTCCTGTTTTTAAATTACTAATTTATATAATTTTAACATCTTGTTTTTTGTTACTTCTCTGACCCTAGCTGAGCCGGGTCATAAAAATATTAGCATTGTAGTGAATATATATGCTTCTTGTATTTTTATATTTAAAAAAGATACCCTGTTTGTGAATACTCAGAATGAGCCACCACCATATCAGATTGAAGTTAGAAATGTAAATGAAATGAAAATATAAATGAATGTGTTCATGTTTTTAAAGATGCAGTAAAATAGCTGTAATAAAGTCTTTTTTGCCTGAACTCTTATGCAGTGAAGCTTTAAATGAATTATATTTGAAAACAACACATTTATTTACCTCCTAAAAGCATGACAAAGTACTTCATAAGAGTAAATGTGTTAAAAAAACAACACGTTTTTCATCATGTCATACTCACTCTGACTGTCGGCTGTTCACACATTGCTCTCTGTTCAGAGCTCTGAATCGGCACAGGTCATTAAAGAAATCGTCCGAACGTTCTATTAATGAGTCCTCAGCATCTATGACTCCTGAAAACAATCATTATGTGTTTGTGTGATTCACAGGTTTCAGTGGTCTGTGGGTTTTCCTCCAGGTAGAGTACATTTCAGTAAAAAAGTACCTGCAATCCAGTCATAACCCAGGAGTGGTCTTGAATGCTGTTGATCTATACTTGAATGTGTTTCTTCACTCTGCAGCCCTTTCTACGAAATGAGAACAGAATGATTAGTAAAATTTCTTTAGTAATTGTAACATGTTACTTTTTAAAGACTTAGAAATACAGTACAGAAAATTAATCTGAGGGTATATTGTTACCACCTCTTTAGGTTGTACTGCACTGCCATTAAGGCCTCTGTCTCTAACACCCCACTTATCCATTGGTGCCATATGAATTGGATTCAAAACATTCGTAAGCTTAAAATTCTCATGATCAGTCCACCAGATGGCTAAATCATCCCTCTTTTACTACTATTAAGTGTATACAGTTTCATTGAGAAACCTACCATCGAGGATTTAGGTCCGGATGACACTGCAGTACGTCTCAGATCATCTGTTCTGAGCTCAGTTGTCATGGTAGATGTCTGGGCTGGAGGAGAAATAGTTTGACAGATAGTATCTGTCATGGTCACAGAATAAGACTTTTAAATTTTGATAGTAACATTTAATTTTATTTTACATACTTTAAATTGCGTCACTTGTAGATACTAAAAGACAGAAAAATGTATCGCTACTTATCTTAATCTGAACCGCAACAGTTTTGATTCACCGCATTTGGTGCGGAGTTAACCAGCACCATCTCGCGTTAGCAAAGCGGTATCACACAAGGTACCACATTTAATTTCCCATTTAAAGTTAGCTAGCAACTCGGCTAATGAAACTGCATATCTTATCTCGCGTTAGTGCTACTTTGTTTTACCCGAAAATTTGACTTTGGGTTTAGCCAGAGCTGCCCGAGCTGGACCTCGGTTTCCCTCCTTAACAGTCAACACCTCTTCGGGCTCACAGCTCTCCTCTGTCCCGTCTTCTCTGTCTCTTTTGCGTTTCTGCAACCCACCGCTCACCGCCTCTTCCAACTTCTTCCTTTGCTGCTGAAGTTGAGCCAATAATGCTTTGTTTCGCTCACGCAAAATATCCAGTCGGTCAGTGGACGACATTTTATTCTTACGCGGATTTAATTAAGTATAATCCTGCCCAAATATAGTGTTTCTTGAAAGTTTAAAGCCCTTTGTTTTTTAAATCAGACTCGCTAGAGCTGTTCCATAACAACGTGTTGACAACAAAGCTGTGATTGGCTACTGAGACTTCACCCATCATGCTTTGCTCCTACAGGGGCATTTCTTAAAGAGACAGGCGCACTATTTTAGAACTGCAATGCGAAGGACAACCAGCTGAGGGCCATGCTCACTTTCTATCAGTAATAATAATTTGGAATTACAAAATAAACATATTTTATAAGTTTACCTCGTGCATAGACTAAAGCTACATTGCTTTTATTTTAGTTGCTTTAATTACATTTTTTGTAAGGCAACCTCACTTTTCCCTTGGTTAGTAATAACACACTCTTATCAGTTTTACCATCTTGTTAAAACAATGCTATTTACTGCTTTTTATAAAGAAATACAGTTAATATTGTGCAGAATTGAGTTAAGCATTTTAGCCCGGCCCTCCACAATATTTTATGTTTCTCATGTGGTCCCATGGAAAAAACAATTACCCAGCTCTGTACTAGGCCTGTATCCTTTGAATAGTGAATAGTCCTGACTGTCAGTCTGTCAGTCTCATGTGAATATGACTCACTGGTGAATTAAACTAATCAAGGGTGAACTTGGAGAAGAAGCAGTTATCTTTTCAAATTTTAGCCCAGCATGGAAATTAGAAGTTAAAACTACAAGCAAATGAAAAAGGATTTATAATAATATAATATTAGCATTAATACGTCTAGCCTAACAAACAGAGGAGTTGCTCTGACAAAAGACTTATATTAGCTCCCTTGGTAAACAGTAGCTTCATGTGGCGCTGTTGAGGAAGGTGTCTTTTTGTGCAAAGGGATTTAAATGTAAGGTTTGATGTCAGGACTAAATTATGGCTCTATGATGAACACAATTATCCTCCCCAGATGACAAGGCTTTCATGTGCGCCAAACCTGGGGGAGCTCAAATATTTCAACCCTCAGGACTGATTCCACATCTGAGACAAATCAACAATCACACAATCCATCCAGGAAAATCACTATGTGCAGCCTTTTATCACTGCAAGTTGATTTTAAACAGTATCATTATTTAATGATAGATTAAGAGATTAGATTTGCTCAGTGTGAGGAGTTCCTGAATTTTACTGTAAACATTTTTAAAAATACACAAAAAATTATTATTAGTAACTAGTAGTTAGTTTGTAGTGGTTAGTTTGTGTGTCATGCCTCTGCTAACAAACGGCATACTAAGAATGGAGCTCAACAGTGAGCACTAACAATGCACAGGTCTGCCTTTTAGCAAAGCAGGGGGGAGTGGGTCCAGTCCTACCAGAATCCTCCCCTCCTGAACTCTCCCACACTGCTTCAGGTTGGCTCCTCGCTCCTGCATGATCCAGGCAGCTTTAGTCCCAAACTCCTAAAGCTTCTATTGGCACTATGTCCTGTGACTACATAAGCAGGATGTAAGCATGATGCAGGACCTAGTTGGGCAGGGCCTGGGTAGGCTGCTGGGAAATAGGAGTTACAGGAGCAGCAAAGGGCTAATTGTTTTTGAGGACTGGAAGACCATTATTTTTCCTCTTCTTGGCCTTTTTGCCCTGAAATAACATAAAGGTTTTCGTAATAATGTTGGCATTCAATTTCTGTTCCAATTTCCACTGTGAATACACAGACGCATGACTATTGTGAACATGGTGTTAACAAGTGGAGACATAGTAGTGAATGTACTCTAAGCACTGAAATGGTCTGGATGGGTGTATATAATATATCTCTTTGATTGTATATTCTGTGATGCACTTACGAAGTTGTCCTTGGTGGACCATCCAGGGTACTTGGCCTAGTTCTCTCTCATTATGCCTGTTCACAGTACGGAGCCTGCTCCTCTTCAGACAGCATCTTCCACTGCAGAGGAACAAGACACATATTAAAGATAAATTCTAACATGTTTTAACCCAGTCCCTTGTCTGTGTGATGAATGCTCCTGTAGACTGGTGTGTTCCACTCACCCTCTGTTCCAGCACTGCATTGACTTTAGCAGAGTCAGTGATGTGGAGCTCCTGCACCACCTTGGGCCTCTGCACAGCCCTTAACAACATAAAGGCATTGGGAGGCTCCTTTATGTAGGGTTTGTCCTCTGCGTCATCCTGCTTGCTTCTGCTATAAACACAACACACTATGTAACAAGGATATATACAGGGCAATTATTGCTATGGAAATATGAGTTTGTGCAATAACTTCTCAAGAGAACAAAGGTGTGCTGTATTCATAGGCTCTTCCATGGGACTAAGGATTGTATTTCTATTTTTCTTTTCTGTTCTTTACCTTGGCACAACAAAAGTATCAGAAGCGGCTGGTATGACACATGTGTACAACTGCATTCCTTGGCTGCAGATAAGAATAGAAAGACATTCATTAGTACTGGCTGTAATGGGACAAAATTGGACAGTGTGGTAACAAGTGGATTAGGACTCATGTTGTACTCAGTAACTCTTAAAAAAAGTTTGGACAAACTCTCATTCAATGTTTTTTGTGTCATTCAGTTTTGAGGCCTTCACTACAACTACAACATTCCCTATAACTATGTTCTTATCAAATCCACGTAACATATTCTGTCATTATTTGAACAAATCCCTATATGCTAATTTCAGAATGTGTGCTGTCACAGTTGCATTGTAGGTTGTGTTCTGTTGGTACCAGAGGTCACTTCAGATCTGGTGAGCGTTTAGTAAACCACATCACACCATCTCTCCTCAACTATTCTCAGACAATTCCATTTAAAGCCTCCAAAGGTTTAAATCTACTGTTTTTGCTAAATCCAATTGGTGATTGATGGTTTGAAGCACTGGTTTATACTCTGAAAACTCTGGGTTACTTCATAGTTGAGTTTTGGTCCTGTTTAGTTGTTTCTGATAGTAGTTTTAATCTTTAGTTTAATTTACAGCTATGAACAGAATAACTATGATCCAAAAGATTACTATAATTGTGTTAAACAGGAGAAATAAACACTGAATCATTTTTTTTGTGGAACTTAACATAGGCATAGCCTTATCCTATTGCTTACATATATATTATTTGTCAAGCATAGTCTGTTGTCAAGACAAAATGAGTATATGGATATCTTATACATTTTCACATCAAATGCACATATTTATAAAGGACAGTGCTGTGTAAAATCCCAAACATGAAAAAGCCCTTGGACCAAAGTTGAACATAAACAGTACCAGCATAGACTCAAAGTGAACATAGACAAAGTGGAACACCATAATAGGGAGACACTGTAACTAATGAGGCTTCAAGAGGTATAGAAAAAACAGCCTTAAATCTTAGAACACAGTACACTGAGATAAGACATCTTGGCACTGTAAAGTTTAGACTTGAAGTCTCCTTCAAAGCAGTAATAAATAGTAAGGTACGGTTTACATTTCCTTGTATTGTGTATGCAGTACTGCAGGCCTATTACATAATATGATTCACTAAAGGTACACAGAGTGACTAGGACTCTTTTGGCTTCTGTCTCTCTGACTCTTTAGAGATGTGCAAGTGATTTATTCCTCCAGGAGATAGGGCTACCAGTTTATTTCATTTTTAATGTCCTGAAAGTTTTTTTTTTTTTTTTTAAATAGAACTTTATACAGTTTTTATACTGTATAGTATTGCATAATATGAGTTAGTGTTATAATGACTGGTGGATCAAATAAGGCAGACAATGAAAGTCCAAAATGAACAATATTTACTGAATACAAAAATGTGCAGGAGCTGGGTTGGAGGCTGGGGTGAATGAGGCAGAGTGCTGGGTAAGTCCAAAAACCGGGTCTGGAGAAAACAAAACAAAAAAAAGACTCCGTGCTAGTGAGTAGCACGGAGGAGAAACTTGATCTGGTAATGTGTTGAACTGATGCTTGAACTGGTCTTTAATACTGGAGAGGTGAAGGGTGATTGTAGGTTCACTGCAGGTGAGTAGTAGGTGGGACCAAAGATGTGGTGTCAGATTCTCCGGCCAGCACACAGGGAACACAGCACAAGGGGAAAAGGACGGGAATCCTGACAGTGCCTATACAAAAATATGAAATAGTGTTGTGTGTAAAATCCCTCATTCGTCCATGTAGAATCCAGGGCAACGGGTGGAGTTCAGTTTGTCAACTGGACAGGAGTTTTTGATAGAAAAAGTTTAGAGAGATAAGAAACAGGAATCAGAACCCAGGAGAAGGGGAGTAATCATTCCTTACCTTGCTGGGGTTTCTGAGAAACTACAGAGGATTTTCAGACAACATGATATTCCTGTCTATTCAAACCCACAAACACTTTAAAACAGAAACTGGTCCACCCTAAGGACAAAACTCCGAACCACAAACAAAGCAATGCTGTCTACTTCATTCAGTGCAGTGAAGACTGCAGTGAGCATTGGAGAAACAAAACAGACACTACACAAGAGGATGTACCAGCACAGACGAGAAAGCCAGAGTGGACCCCAGTTTGCCGTACATCCCCACCTTAAAGCCATGGTTCACTCCTTTGAGGATAGTGAGGGGCAGATCTTAGCCAGAGAGAAGAATTGGCTTAAACATGGAGTTAAAAACACCATCTTTGTTAAAAAAGAGAACCCTTCTTTAACAGAAATGGAAGACTCAGACACCATCTGTCTCCAATCTATAACTCCATTCTCAAACCTAAATCAAAACAAATTAAGAAAACAATAGGTGTAGCCAGGTCAGGTTCAGAGGTGTGAAAAGACCCATTATGGCCCGTATGATTATGCTAATTTGACCCCACTCTCAAGTCTATTTCAATAGGCCTAACTGGTAAACAAGTAGAGTTAGTTTCTAAGTGAAATAGTATTAGATATAGCCTAAAGCTCTGCTAATGTGCGCTACTCACCTACTTTGATTTTAGCACATTGTAATTTTTTGTTATTATGCTAATGGAATGGACAAATTGTGGTTGGTAATATTTATTTTAATAGGTATTACAATTATTTTAAAAACTATGAGCTCCAAAGAACTGCTGTGAAAATGTTCTTTTCTACATTTTTTGTCTTTGGACCCAGACATTTATCAGATAAGCATGTCTCCATCTACACAGTAAATGGTAATATCGGTTTACCTCTTGCCATTACTGCACCATAGACTCAAAATCCATATTTTCCTGACAGAATGCAAACATGTTGATTTTTCCTTCTATAATACTGTGCTCTAAAGTGCAGCATAATCACTCTGCACAGTTAGCCTTATGACATAAGTTTATGTAAGTTAAACCAGTGTTCTTTCTCTCCCTCTCTCTTTCCACACAGGCTGTGATAATGACAGTGTTGCAAGTGGCGCAGGGTCACAGCCATAATGATATACTTGATCCCCCGCGGAGGTTAGCGCGTGGAGCAGCGTGGGCAGCCACCTCGTCAGTATTCAAGTCATGGTCCGATCCCACCCAGAGCTGCACAGGTCGGACCTCCATGATTAGCTGACCACCGCACAGCCCATTATCATTAAACGGTACCACTCGTCAAGTCATATAGTCCACCCTGTCCTCCTAATTATACCCCCACTGTTACGCTCCAAGCAGTTACTGCCTGCCAACAAAATGCTTCATTGTTCATTAGACACACATAATGGACACATCACAACAAAAACAAAAGAGAAAGGTTGATTTACAATTTAAAAGCAGTATGAAAACATAGGAAATAGTACACATGATAAATGTGATATGATGACCACATAACCAGTAAAGGTATTTTTTATATAATAAATCATCTAAATTAGAAAAGTGAGAGAAAAATGAAAGGTTAATATAATTTAATTTAAAGGTGTAAGTTTTAAAGTGTATTGCCCCTCCTTGTCTCCATTGAAATGTCTGAAATTTTCCACAGTATTGCATTAAACTTACCTATGTAAAGCCCTGAGGCCAAGTTGCAGGCCTGGAGCCTCATTTCAGAATCAGAATCAGAATCACTTTTATTCATCCCGAGGGGAAATTTTCTTCATTACAGATGCAACCGACCAAGAACATGTAGAATCAAGTTTCAAAAATGAGATAAGATAAAAAGATAAAAGACAAAAGATAAAAATAGTTCTCTCTCTCTTTATAAAGCTTGCTTATTCACAGATCATTCTATAAGCACTCTTTATGCCAACTGCCCAATTTATGAAACTACTAAGCACTGCGCTTTGCTTATCTCTACACCAACTAGAACCCTGCTGTAAGCTCACGCCAAGTCTGGAGACACGGGGAAAAAGTGACATTCGTGGACTTGCAGAAGTGGAGAGTTTGAGGAAGTGTTTGATCAGGATATCATTAAAAAAATGCACATTTAAAAAATAATTGCATTCAGATTTGTGCATTTAAGCAGAGGTTAGCCAAAACACTTAGAAGTGTGATTTATTCCACTCATTATTTTTTGACAAATATAACATTCAGATCACCGCGTGCACGTATCTACTAGTATATGTACACACAGGGTCACACACAGGCTGATTTAAAAATATAAGCATTAAAACTCTTGAAACAGCGAAAAAAAGAGCAAAAATCAGCTTTATCTGCAAAGATGCGCTACCTAAATATTATGAAATATTACTAAATTAAGAGGTGAGTTGTTGTCACTTAAAGTTTTGTATTTATTTGTTAAACCTTGTTTAAGCCTTTGACGTGACTGCTTGACACTGCATGGAGCGCCCCCCTCCCTCTGTCCTGCGTGTCTCGGTCAAACCCACTGATTATCAACTCATGTTTAGGGAAATCTCATTCACAAGTGATTTTGCCCCTTTTATGGTGAATTGGAGGTGTTGAGAGAGGGTGACGTGGGTTTATGTGCACAGATTCAGGCTGCAGGTGGCATCTATAAAGCACTGTGTGTTTGTGTGCGCACAGAGGGTATTCTTAATTTGGAGTACGCCTCTGGTGGCCACTAGGAGTACGCACCAGGGACGTGCACAGGAATTTTGAGGGGCAGCTACTCTGACATGAAGAAAGAGCGCACCGCACCACCCGAAAAACTTGAATGAAGCGTAATAAAATGAGAGTTACGACTGTAACTGCGGTTCTATGAGTCCCGGATGACTGCCAGAGGCGGTGCTTCAAGCACTGGATGATCATCCTTGCTCATGCGCAGCTCGAGAATTTAATATCAACAAAGTCACCTTTGACCTCCGGTGGCTCAGGTGAGTCTATATCATCACGTGACACCGGAAGCCCAGTCCCTAAAACCTT
Source organism: Odontamblyopus lacepedii (assembly GCA_034769755.1). NCBI lineage: Eukaryota > Metazoa > Chordata > Actinopteri > Gobiiformes > Gobiidae > Odontamblyopus > Odontamblyopus lacepedii. The sequence goes on along the minus strand of CM068346.1, from coordinate 18,297,152 downwards.
CTCGCGAAAGCACGAGGATTCCGAGGGACCGGGCACTCTGGCGGTCATCCGGGACTCATAGAACTGCAGTTACAGTCGTAACTCTCGTTCTATTTCGTCGCTACTGACCGCCAGAGGCGGTGCTTCAAGCACTGGATGATGAATACCAGCAAGGTCACAAGGGATCCTCAATTAAGAAACCGTACCTTACTGTGATGTAGAGGAGTGTTGCCGGAGAACCCCCTCCAGTGGATGTGGGGAAGCTACGTTCACCCTGTAGAACCTTGCAAAGGTGTTGAGTGAGGTCCAGGAGGCTGCCGAACAGATGACATCGAGCGACACGCCGTTGACAGCTGCCCATGATGTCGAGAGGCCCCTTGTAGTGTGACACCGCACCCCAGATGGCAACGACTGCCCCTGCAGAGCATAGGCCTTCTTTATGACCCCCACGATCCAATGCGCGAGGCGCTGTTTTGACAGAGCCCGACCTCTACGCGAGCCAGCAAAACAGACAAACATGCTATCCGACTTCCGCACAGAAACTGTGGAGTGGACATATGCCTCGAGCGCACGAACGGGACACAGTGATTCAGCAGGAGTTCCGACCTCAAAGTGGGAAAGCTGTAGTGGCAGCTTATGCTGTGTAGATGAGGGCACCTTTGGGACAAAAGCTGCATTAGGCCAAAGAGAAACCCCAGAGCCATCCGGATGCCAGCGGCAGCAGGATTAGTGAACGGACAGAGCATGTAGCTCACTCACCCGTTTAGCGGAAGCCATGGCCAGAAGGAACGCAGTTTTCATCGAGAGCCACTTAAGGTCAATCTGTGCAAGTGGCTCAAATGGAGGAGACCGCAGGGCCTCGAGTACAAGGGAAAGATCCCATTTCGGGACAACAGGGCGGTTGGGTGGATGCATGCGGCGAGCACCCTTCAGAAACACTGAAACATCCCGGTTACGACCAACAGTAGAACCACTCCACCCTGCATGCCAGCAGTTAATGGCAGCAACATATACCTTCAGAGTAGAAGGCATACGCCCCTGATTCAGCAAGCCTTGCAGGAAGGCAAGAACCATAGGAACAGGGCAGTGAACCGGGTCTTGCCCCCTGTCACGACACCACGTGTCGAAGACCTTCCACTTGCAAGAATACAACCTGCGTGTAGATGGGGCACGCGCACTGGTCATCGTGTCTCCTATTTCTCCAGTATACTCTGAGAAGGCTAGACCGGGCCTTGTAGGGGCCAGACCCAAAGTTTCAGACGACTGGGGTCGGAATGCAGATTCTGACCCCCCAGTTGTGACAGGAGATCCCTCCTGGAGGGAAGAGGTCTTGCAGGGCTGTTGCAAAGCCTCAGCAGCAAGGGAAACCAGGTCCTCCCTGGCCAAAATGGAGCCACCAGGAGAAGACTGGCCTTCCTGAAGGACCCGGAGCAGTGTCTGAAAAATCAGAGGAAACGGTGGGAATGCAAAGAGAAGAGTTCTGGGCCAGTCGTGGGCCAGTGCATCCTGACCCAGAGGGCTGGTGCACTCCGCCAATGAAAACCACAGAGGGCAGTGCGTCGTCCTCTGGGAGGCAAAGAGATCCACGTCTGCCCTGCCGAACATCGCCCAAATGTGCTCCACCACCTCTGGGTGAAGCCTCCATTCTCCTGGTAACGATCCTTGTCGAGACAGGAAGTCTGCCGACATGTTCCGAACCCCAGGAATGTGCACAGCCCTCAGACTGGCAAAACGCGGCGTGGCCCAAATCAGGATAAGTTGCGCCATCCTGAGCAAACTCTCTGACCAGGTGCCCCCCTCGTGGTTTAGGTGAAAAACCACACTGGTGTTGTCGGACCTCACCACCACATGACGTCCTCACAGATATGGGAGAAACCGATGTAGAGCAAACCAAACGGCCATGAACTCTAGCACGTTGATATGGAGCCCGCTCTGGCGTGGGGACCATAACCCGCGTGCTGTCCGTCCCTGCCACGTTGCACCCCAACCCACTAGGGACGCATCTGTGTGTACAACTTCCCTCCTGGAGGGAAGAGGACCTAGAGGAACACTTTGCAGCATGAATTCCTCGTTCCTCCACTGAGACAGAGATGCCATGCACTGAGAGGTGACCAGTAACTGTCGCCTCCTGTGAGCATGACATGCAGGGTCCAGGTGTAGGCCATTGAGCCACACCTGAAGTGGGCGCAACGAAAGGAGCCCCAGGGGAACTACAGCTGAGGCAGCTGTCAGTTTGCCGAGGAGGCTGAGGAACTTCAGGTAAGGGAGAGCCCTCCCACACTGAAAGTCCGGAAGCATGCCCAGAATGTCCCTTATCCGCTTGGGTGACGGACGTGCAGTCATCGCCCGTGAGTCGAGAACCATCCCGAGAAAGGTGGCCACCTGGGACGGCGCCAAACAGCTCTTCGCCACATTCACTCTTAGACCCAGTTTGCTCACATGCCTGAGTACCGTGTGTGTATCCCGAAGGACCTGATTGCGTGTGGGAGCACATACAAGCCAATCGTCCAGATAGGGCAGAATCCTTAACCCTTGAACCTGCAGGGGGGACAGGGCAGCAGCAACACACCTCGTGAACACACGAGGGGATAGAGAGAGGCCGAATGGAAGGACCCTGAATTGGAAGTGCTCCCCTCGAAAAGCGAAGCGAAGAAACCTCCAATGGTGAGGAGCAATGGGGACATGAAAATAGGCATCTTTCAGGTCTATGGTAGTGAACCAATCTCTGGGGGAGATTGCCTGGAGGACCTGTCTGACACCCAACATTTTGAATGGGAGGACTTTTAAAAACATGTTCAGACCCCTGAGGTCCAAGACTGGGCGCAGATCGCCCGTCTTCTTTGGTACCAGGAAATATCGAGAATAAAAGCCCCCTGGATCCAGCAGGGGGTCCACAGGAACTATAGCGCCTTTGTCCAGCAAAGCACAAATTCTCTGAGCCAGTGTTTGTGCTTTTATTGTGTCCCGGATGACTGTGATCTTGACTTGACCGGGAACAGGTGGCCGGCAGCGGAACTGGAGTCGATATCCCCGGGATAAAGTGGCCACAACCCAAGTATCGGGGGTGTGGTTGGCCCAGTAGTCGAGCTGTTCCGGGGTAAAATGTCCCACCGCCGGCACCACAGCTTCACCTGGTTGCCTTCCGGGCTTTTGAGGGCTCGGGGGGGCGGCGCCTGGCCTGAACAGGCCAAGGAGGGCGGTAATCTCGGGTATGGGCCCTTGGAGTCGTCCCAGTATCCACGCTATGAGGTACAGTAACGGAGTGGTGTGGTCTTGAATACCTCCGGGAAGGAGGAGGAAGGGCAACCAGGTTAGTCCGATGAGGGGCTCGTCTATGAAGCCCTGCCAACTGCTGTCTTGTTTGGCTGGCCTGAGCCGTACGCCCCAAGGCTTCCAGGGCAGCTGAGCCAAACAACTCCCCAGGAAGAACCGGAACACTCCTCAAGGTCCGCCGACTGGCCTCGGATAGAGGGGATTGTGCCAACCAAACCTGGCGCCGTGCCTGAACTAATGTCGACAGTAGCCGCCCCAGATCCCGGGACATGAAGGCAAAAGCTTGCAAGGACGCATCGAGGGGTCCTTGCGTAGGCTGATCCACAGGAAAAGCCTCCAGTGAAGTGGACAAGCCAAGTAGCAGATGGGACATAGAGTTCCCAATACGACCCATACGAGCTCCCATGTCGTATGCTTTACAGAGCAGGTCGTCCGTAACACGACATTGTGGCCGCGGACACCGGGCATTTGTCCTCAGGGGGAACGATAAGTGAGGCGATGGCCGGCTCCACCGCCGGCATGTGACCCAGACCAAACCTGTGCAGATCCTGCATTGCAGCCAATGCCCGGCCATCCAAAGTAGGCTTTGAAAATGCCTTAGTGTCTGTCCAACAGGCATGAAGTTCTTTCACATATTCCGCTGAAGGAGGAACTGCAAAGCGGGAAGCAGTAGACTGCCGGCGAAAGAAGGCACTGGAGGGCGCTGTCTCCGCCAGTGGCACATCCAGTTTTAAACGAGCGAGAGCTGTGCGTATCGCTGTAGTGACAGACTCATCGGTCCCAGCCTGAGAGCAGGCAGAGCGCAGAGACTCAGAGTCTGAGACTTTAGAACTCAGGTCATCACATCCCAATTGAAAGTGTGTGTCCGAAGCGGCCACCGACATGGCATCGTCACATACAGAGGCCGCCTCATGCCGTTGTTGGGGACCCCCTATACGGCTGGTATCCGCCTGAAGGTCCTGAATTAAGGTCAGCATTTGGGCCAATTCAGATGTCAATGTATCTACCTTAGCAGACAACTTCCCCTGAGCCCCCTTCTTGGGCTTCTTACGGGAACGCATTCCTCCCCAGTAGAATGCCGCTTGCGGTTAAGAGGCTGGCCAGATGGTAAAAGGTCTGACGGTCCCGCGGACATCCAGGTGGAGGGCTCAAATGTAGCTAAACGAGCCACACGCACAGACCGGGGCAAAATACTGCAGTCAGCACAGGCCTCATCGGTGAGAGCCTCCCGCAGATGTCCCTCCCCTAGACAGGTGGGACATAAGTCATGTCCATCATCCGGCTGTAGCGGAGCCAAACGGGACCGGCAACACAAGGGCTCGAGCATTGTGGCGGCGAACCGCAGCCCAATTTAAGCTCAAAGCCCAGTAGTGTATACGCTAAAGTCGTGTCGAGCAGAAAACGCCACTAGCGACTCAGCATAAACCAGCGTGTACCAATGACTGTGCGGTCGGGTCGAGCAGGGAACGCCACTAGCGACCGCAAACAACGCCGTATGTAGCGTGTGTGTGCACGTCTGTGTGTAGCGAAGTAGAGTCAGGTCGAGCAGGGAACGCCACTAGTGACCCAGTTAACTCTGATAAAATGATGCTAAACAATAATAATCACGGAGAATAAACCGAACACGGTTATTAGTGATATTAGCGATCTGAGTAAGTAGCAACGAGCCAAATAGCTAACAACAAAGTGACGGAAACTAGCCGAACGCGGCAAAGTCCGCAGAAATAATGAATTAGACTTAAATGGAAAACTAAACACAAGCCGAAAGCGGCTATGTTAAAACAGCAACGTAAATCTACCGAGGGCGTAGCTGCGACGAAACTAAAGCAAACAGTTGCAGCCTACCTCCAGAATGGAACCAGTAGGCCGATCCGCGGCTTGTGCAGCCCCAGGAGGGCGAGTAAGCTCGCAGCACCGACTGCAGACCAGTCACGGGGCTACAGGCAACAAGCAGCGCAAACAAAGTAGTGGGAATAGCAAAGTACTTGCAACACGTCCACCATACAACCTGCGTGCGAGAAGGTGAAAAGGGACTGGGCTTCCGGTGTCACGTGATGATATAGACTCACCTGAGCCACCGGAGGTCAAAGGTGACTTTGTTGATATTAAATTCTCGACCTGCGCATGCGCAAGGATGATCATCCAGTGCTTGAAGCACCGCCTCTGGCGGTCAGTAGGGACGAAATAGAACTTATTATTAGTTTTATTCTCCCTGCAATTCTGGCGTTTCCCAATAGATAGCGCACACTAGGTATATTGATACATAAACCAAATTATCCACACAAGCCCTTAGCTCAGTGCCCAGGGATAGAACTATTGAACACGTCTTCCTCACTCATGGTCCGAAAACCTTCCCATAAAGCACTGCGGCCAAGTTTAAATCTAGTGTGCCGTGAACACCCCATCTCCTCTTGTACGGCGTGGACACCGCGCGTGGATCGTGTCTTGTCGCGTAGTTGCGTGGACCACACTTCCTCCTGTGCGTCTCTAAACCAGAACTAACACCAGGACGAAGCCAGGTCTAAAGCAGATCTAAACCAGGTCTAAACCGGATCTAAAACCAGGACTAAACGAGCTTTAAATCAGGACTAAAACCAGGTCTAAACCAGGACTACAACCAGGTCTAAACCAGGTCTAAACCAGGACTACAACCAGGTCTAAACCAGGTCTAAAACCAAACAAGAATTTGTAGGAGGTGGTTTCTACATTCATGTAGTTTTAAAAATCATGACAATATCAAGTAATCCAAAGTATTCAGATTATGTTACTCACTTAAGTAATTTAATGGATTACTTTACAAACTACATTTTGGGGTATGTAATCTGTAATCTGTAGGGAATACAGTTTAAAGTAACCTTCCCAACACTGTCAACAGAATTATCAAATGTGTCACAATGAAACGGAATTCAAAACTTCTGAAACGGAAAATCATTGGCCCTAAATATGGTGCACAAGTTGAATTGAGACATTTGAATATGCCACATGTAAATCATTGGATCCTGCAAGTTATTTGTTGGGCTGATGTAGTCAGAACAGAACACTCCATCCATCTGCTCCTGGTCCGGCCCTTCCATGAAATTTCAGAGCCCTTTGTGGCCCTGGAGCCAAAAAGTTTGCCCACCCCTGCATTAGAAGTTGAAAAAACTGAACTTTTTGCGTCGGTCGTGGCTCTCCGCGGGGCCGGGGCTCTCCGCGGGACCTGTGGGTAATCTTTCTTTACTTTGCGCGTGCAGTCTCAGGTGTTGGTCGCGTGCAGCTCTGCGGCTCTGTAAACAGAACTGAGCTCCTCCCCAGCAACCCCTTTCTGCACGTCCCTGTACGCACTAGCATAGGACAACTACACAGTTCTTTATAAATGAGGCCCCTGATTTGCAGAGAGGTGACCCCGCACACAGCAAGAATTCATGCTTTTAAGGGAATTTTCTAGCAATGGAAACATCTCTAACTGAATAAATCCAAGATATGTTTAAAAGCATACAAGATCCTCACCATCACTACTACGGTTGACACTAAATGCCATATTTTCCTTTTCCTTTCCTTTCATTTTACATCTTTCTTTTACATATTTTATTTAGTTATAATGTAGTATGTTCTTTCGTCATCACTCATCACATAAATCTGTCTTGCTTTTGTTGACAGATGATTTATATAGTTGGTTAACTGGAATCAGGTACAGTAGAAAATTGCAAGGACAAACTGTCCACTCAGCACAGCTATCCCTGCTGTTAGTGAAAGGGCACTGTAGAGTTTTGGCAACAGTGTACAGATAGAAACCTGATAGAAATGTATTGAGTCCGTATGCGTGGACATTGCATTGTCTTTTTGTCCGACTATAGGCTGATGCTTTCCAAAACACACATTGAGTTCACATGTCTTGAAAGCTTATCTTTGTAAGTTGTAACTGAAATGCACTAAATATTTTCATGACATCATTTTTAGATGGTTGTCAAAACAAACTCAATATGTGATGTACTTTCCAAATCATCAACCAAAATACTATAGTCTGCCTGTCCCATTTTTGCATCACTTGCCAACATAATTTTTAGATGGTTGTCAGTGGTGCTATAGAGAGGGATATTTTTTGGCATTACGCTTCCCCATCATTGTTTATTATTAGAAAAGTACAAACAGTTTACTTTGCCTCTCCTGGCCTGTCTTTTGGCCTTTGATAACATGCTTTGCTACTTATGGTCAGATAATTATTGCACAGATACAATGAACAACAGTGTTTAGTTGAACTTATGTCATTGTTACGCTGTTTAAACTTTAGATTATGTCTTATTTGTGAACCACTGTACAATCTTGTGCTAAAGTTATACACTGTCCGGATATTACACATTGAGGAGGTTGGCTCCAGTCACTGTGAGAGAAGATTTAAATATATAGTGCTGGTAGTAATAACATCACTCCATCATAGTCAGCCTTAAGGTCATTGCATCCATGTTTTATGCAGTAATATGCATACTAATGGAATGCTATTTAATTGGTGCCCATTTACAAACTCCATTTGACATATCATTAAAAAAAAACACTTTGAAGGACTTTTTCCACTCAGAAAATATAATATTTTTTTATGGTTTGTCCTAAAAACATAGTAAGTTCTGCTTATACTCATATTCATTCATATTCATTAATTCAAAAATCACAATACTTGTACATTTTATCTTAGACCTACTGGTGTTCCCCAGAGGTCACTCTTGCGAACAACTTTCTTTCCTAATTTTCATTAATCCTTTGCTTCACTGAGTGCATTAGGCCATTTCTGCTAGCAAACTACCCTTCTCATGGTTATATAATTCCCCCATAATTACATAGATAAACACAAAAAAATACATGATGCCGTTTGCGGTCACAGTAAGAAAAACACAGTTGCTCAAAATCTTGATCCAGTAGTGCCTGTGATGGAACATATTTGACATGAAACTGAACATTAGCCTGGACAAACAGATCTTGAGGTTTTGTACAAGCTGCGGCATGTGGGGCTTTTGAAAGATAAACTCAGACATGGTCCACAGCTCATAGCTATCTGCCCTCCTCCTGACTCCCTTTGTTTGCAGGTTGGCTTGTGGCTCTGGGACCATAAGAAAAATAACCCAGAGCCAAGGCACACATTGACCCAAGTGCAAGGTAGTTATCTGTCAAAATCTTGAAGCTATTTGTAGATTTTCTTACAAATGGCAGTGTCAGACTTCTCAAACCAGATTTTTGTATTTTCCTAGCAACAGTCAAGAGGTACAAATGGGCTAAAACATATCAGATCTGCACAGGTGTCTTTACTTTACCCCAAAGAAGTCTGAGTAGTCACCAAGTGGTCCCAAAGCACACTTGTCTCAGTATGAGGTGTACTTTACAAATGGTCAACCAAAACACGAGTCTGCTAGTGCAGTTTCTGTCTCAATTTCATTCACATAATAGCTGTATTGTATTACACTGTATCTTAAAATACAAATTATACACAGCAATAAATTGATTTGGATTAAAAAACACATTGATAAAGCACTATTTCTAACTATTTCTTACAGATGACTTGAATCTTTCCCAATGACAACAAAGACTAGACTATACTTGTGCAGAAAAAAAACACAGTGAACTGTCATAATAAATAAACGTGGCCACCAGGCAACTAAAAGTGAGAAGTTCAATCGGCATCCGTCCACTTGAGATGCATTGTTATTATTGTTCACGACATTTTAAGACGATGTACATTTTCTTTACGTTTCAATCATTTAAGTCTCAGGAGGATCAGAGAATGATGTAACAGTTGAAAAAGGCATGTTTGGATGTGAAGAGGTCAGATGGAGGGAGCTGACGCAGGAGAAGGCTCTGTGTTGATAAAGAAAGAATGGGTCGATTGTCCCTGAAGCTTTAGTGATAGCGCTGGATGCTATTAAGATAAGAAGGATTAGAGCTGCCTCGGCTGTCCTCACCCTCACAGCCAGGTGACAGGTGCGCCCAGGGACCCACAGACTAGAGTTGCCACAAGAGGAGAAAAAAATTGGTTTGGTTTTTGTGTTATAGTTAAAAGTGCACAGTGTAACTTTTCTCATAGATGGTCTGCCACCTGCTTATTTCACAAATTTGCTCTTTAGTATTGTATATACTGATATTGTTGTATTATTCAGTTAGAGGTGTTTCTATTGCCAACCTTTGAAAAAGATTAATTCATATATTCATATTCATGTAGTGTGCAGGGTTACCTCTCCACATATTTGACCTGTAAATTGGCGTCCTTGTTTCCATGTGGATGGATGTTTCATGCTATACTGTGGAACATTCCAGGTAAAGCAATGACATCTCCATGGAACAGGTGGCCGATCCGCCTCCTGAAAAGTTACATAGTGCACCTTCAAATCCAGGTAATATAAGTAGGATATTTCATGAATATTGTCAAACGTTGTCCACAGATCTGAACATAACAATGCTGTTGTTTATGTACAATTACAAAACTGCATGATTTTAAAAGTTGATTATGTTTTGTGTTCTGGGTTTTAAGTCGAATTTCCAATTAGAAAACATTAAGAATGAGTCTCTCAAAAAGCTTTTATTTTAACCAGCTGAACGGTTAATTTGCATATAGTGGACTGTAAGGCTTTTTGCAGCTCTGGGACCAAATGAAGCCACTTCAGTCTTACTTTAATTAAGTTTGAGATAAACATTGGGCAAATGTCAGTTCACTTTAAGCAGGTAGTTCCAAATAGCAGTATAAAAGTCCATAGGCTGTCCAAAACTGAATTGAAAAACAATGGACAACTATTATACCTATGTGCACAGTTACATTGAATAAGCATGCTTTATTCATTGTCAAAAATAAAACATTAAAATAGTGATGTAATTATGTAATTTTGGTCTGCACAAAGACTGCACAATTAATAGTCCCAGTGTCTCCAGTCTTTCATTTTTAGGCACCAAATTGTGCGTTGTCCAGTTTGAAACAACAAAAGAATTCATGTCTATGCCTATTTGTCCCCTTAACAACATGCTACATTTGAGGTAACGAGAACAGCATCACAGACATTAAGTACTATAGGGGCCTAATACTTTTCAGTGAAGCACACTCTGCATAGATTATACTTTCCTTCAAATTGCTTTTTTGTTCGGAATTTATCCCTCAGTGCATTAATGCTGGGCCATGCTTTGTTTAGCTTGAGTAAGAGTGAGAGTTAAATGCAGCGAATCTAACTATCAAGTCTAGGGAGCTTCAGCGCTGTCCACCTGCAAATGGTCAAGTAATAGACAGTGACTTATTGGCTGGAGACGTGGGCCAGACCTGGGCTACTGGTGGTGAGCTGCCTATTTAGATAGCACTAGGTCTGCTCTTCTTAACAGCTACATGTGCCCTGCCTGAACACTATAAAACATGTGTGGTAAATCAGCATGGAGCCTATAGCTAAAGTGGTGGGTCCAGGATCAAGGAAGATGGTAAATTCCATGAACTGTCAAGAGTCTGTGCAGAGGAACTAATGCAATCATGGCCAAGTAAAGGTGCAGGTCACTAGTGTCAGGCAAGAATCACTGTTTTATTTTAGGAGCAGTCTATTGGTCTGAGAAAATCTTGCTCATGAAGCAAATCAAATTACTGTAGATTTAATAATATATAGCAAGAGTAGCTGGTATAAAGTTGTAGACATATTGTGTCTATTCATACTTTGCAGCTGATGTCATCAACATTCCCTGGGGGTGTGATGCTAACTGAGGGTACTGCTTTATCTGAAGCTCTGTTACTCAAATTAGACATGTCCTTGAATCCTTGTATTGATCACAGCCTCCTGGAAATTGTTAAAATCCTTTTTTTTGTATTTTTTCTTGTGTTTTCAGAACTCAAAACATTTTGGCTGTGTTTGCTCATGTGTGCACTGTGTCACCATGGTAACCTCTAAACATTGTGCTATACACATACATGTAAAACACCCGCAGCGTGCTGTCACTGGAAAGCATCAATATGCTAATGTATGAATGAGAAAGAAAGCTCTAACCTGCAACATTTTCACTAATGGAAATTCACAGGAGTGCACAGAGCACATTTGTTGTAGTAAATTAATGTGTGTTTTTTATATAATTCATTCAGTCATCTGATTTCACAATTAATCATGTTCTTGCTCTCTGATTGAAACCTATATTCATCCTGCCCATTCTTCTCATTATATCCCATGGCAAAACACATGCAAAACAACTATATGTAATATTTGATCTTATTCAGCATTTATGTTCTTAGTCAAAACAACCAATTCCTTGAAACTGAGCAGCCTCCAGCCACAGGAGCTTTTCCACGCACACGTTTCTGGTTCAGGCTTTTAGTGAAGTTCAGCAGCTTCCTCCATCAAACGCATAACATTTACTGTATCCACAATAGCTTAATTAAAAAGCTTTCAAGGCTGTTTGTCAGATCCAGTAATAACTGACACAGTCCAGTATTTGTCAAAGGCCTGTGTGCAAACAAACATTGGCCACTGCAAAACAGTCTCCCATAATCCAATTGGAGAGCCCTTAATAATAATTAGCCTCATAGTGGCCCACAGTTGAGTATATAGTCCTCTGTATACTGGTTGTGCATAACCAGGCATAATTCTTCAAGGAACCTTCTAGGAAAACTAAACAACAGACAAACAGAGCACACATTCGAAAATAGCTACATAAGTCACATAAGGAACATGCTACCTCAAAGCACGGATAACCTATTTCAGCTTCATCGTGATAAATACATGAATGCTTCAATTCATAGAAGCCATTTTGAGGACTATTCAGCCTTCAGCATCTATAGGTAAGTGCTATGGCCAAGCGTTAATTCTTCATGCATCATTCTGAAAAGTATGTATACATTTTTTTGTTTTGTTTTAAGATGCTTCTTGCCTATAATTACGGTGAAGAATCTCAGCTTTGTATGGAAATATGTCCTCTGCATTTGACCCATCCTCCAGTGCCTCATACCTGAGGTAAGCTGTCAGGAGCAGTGGGAGCAGTGCAGCACCCTGGGGCCCATCTCTATATCGTGAGGTAGGTTTCCTCTTTACTATCTAACTAGAGGATTAGCCTATTGTGCTTGTTAGGTGCTTTAAAAATATCCCACCAAGAAGAATCATTATGGAAAATTCAATTATAAAGTTAATATGATTATGGTTAAGATACACTTATACACTTCATGGTCCTTGTGGGAGGACAATAAAGCGTGATTTGGTTTTCTATGAATAAGCATTTAAAAGTCGATGAGTAAATTGCCCTTTGAATGCTTATTTGTCTATCCAGTATGTTGTACATTTCTGTCCTATTTCTCTGTGATTCATTGGGTAATCAGTTTACTTCCTCAACCACAACTGTTAACCGCTCAAAACCCATAAAGATACGACTTACCTCAAGTCAATTCTTGTACCAATAAAATTTGTTTTTAGACTAGGATTGTCAGTATTGACTTACTGATACTAAAACTAGTATCAAAACTAGACGCTAGATTGTATTTTTAATGTTATTTTGTTATTGATATCAGTGTTGAGTATAGTGAGATTAAAACTATTTTAGACCAAAACTAGGTACAGAAATAGGTATACATTTCTCATATAACATTAGCATATACCCTATTACTAGTGTGTTTAATAAATAATTAAATCTGGGTTTGTATAGTTACTTAAAATTCCTCCTTGCTAAGTAAGACCCATGAATAAATAAGAAGCTCAGTTGCCAACCGTGACTTCCCACTGTCTCTACTCTCACCAGTCCTGTTGATAATTATCAGGCTGTTTTTTAGTCTCTTACATCATCAATAATGAATGCCAAAAGGTTGAATGGCTAACTCTATAAAATATACCTCATTATATCCTGGTTTTATTATTGGTTTGGGTCTCCTCTGGGCAGCTGCAGGGGCACCATCTAACTGGACGACTGAAAGGTGTTGGCTGACCAGGGCAGCTCCCTCTCTCTCTTTATTATGGGCTAATTAGTGTGGTTAATCGGGGTGATAATGAGGCTGCTATTTCCATCTGACTCAGGGCCAGAGTTCACCTCCAGTCGCTAATGTGGCAGCTGGAAAGGTGTACTGTTTCAACACAGAGGTGTGAATAAAAGGTAAGAAAGTCCTCATGTGTAGATAAAACAGCTGTAAATAAATTACAAAAGCAGACCTACATAATTCCAGATTTGACATTCACATAGACTTAAAAGTGCATTGTGTAATTTTTTTGGTGCAGGGTCTGGAATGTTTAACCTTTCTATTTTCACGCAGTCCAAACCAGACCAAGTTACAGGTCAGATTTGTGGAGAGACAATCCAACTCAGAGTCAGAATGCCTGTTTTTCTTGGTATTTTTGAGCTATAATACCACCTGTAATTGAATAAATGTAAAGTAGAGCTGTTTAATGTCATACTGTGGAACATTCCAAGCAGAGCAATGACATTTCCATAGAAAAAAGCAAATGACAGACCCAAATTTGGTCACATAGTGCACCTTTAAAGCAGTTTCATATTGAAACACTTGGGTTGATTGCTGGCCTTCAGAGTAAGTGAGTAAGTATTGACCAATTAAAAATATAAGAACACTCATGTCTTTCTCTTGACTGGCTGCTTTTAAATAGAAATAAAAAATGAAGCGACACATTGTGAAATATCAGTACATTTTTTATTTTATTCCAGACATAAGAAAGATGGAACAAGCAGTGGCTCAATGGTCAAAGCATCCATCAACCAGGAGGACAGAGGTTTTATCTCAGTGCAGGCTGACGTGTCATTGGGCAAGATATTTAACCCGCATGAGGGTAACCTATAAATACATATGTAATAATAATAATAATAATACATAACACTTGTATAGCACTTTTCAAGATACTCAAAGACACTTTACATGGAGAGACAGAGGCAAAAGAAATAAGATAATTAATAAAAGGAGGTTTTAAAGAGATGGGTTTTTAGGGCTTTTTTAAACATGGGGAGTGTGGATGAGTCTCTGATGTGTTTGGGCAGGGAGTTCCAGAGGGTGGGGGCAGCAGTGGAGAAGGCATATGTATATGTGTTTTGCAGAATGTTCTAAATTGCAGTCAGTTAACTTGCCACAAAATACCACCTGCTTTGAACAAGTTGAGCAAAGGTTTTATACCTGGTGCCCTTCCTGACGCAACTTTCTTATTTTGTCCAGGCTTGAAGTGGCTCCTGAATGCTTCTTTGGAGAGAAATCCCACAGTCATTCCCCCACATATACCCTAGTCTGCAAAACATGGTCTGGTAGTGCTTGTGTTGCTGTCACCTCCCTCTCTCCTCTTTCTCTTTCTTGCTTTCTCTCTCTCTCCCACTCACTCCTTTTCTCTCTCTCTCTCTCCCTCCCTCTCCTTTTGCTCTCCTCCTGGTCACTCGTTTGCTCAGTCGTTGGTGGAGCAGAGCGTTGGACCGGAGCAGCCGCAGCAGCCGCAGCAGCGCTCTCTCTCTCCTCACACCAGCTCTGAGGCTCTCAGCGGGGTGTGAGAGAAACCAGCGCCTGTGGGAGACCGGCCCAGGGACCTCCACCATCCTCCTACTCAGGTAACACACTGGGAGTACGCTTTTATTTTATTCGACTTTTTTCCCCTTTATTTTTGTTTCATTTATTTAAACTATATACAAAATAGTGAGAATGAAAAGAAGTGCATTAGAAGTGTATTATCCCCCTTAAACAGTTCCATCTTGAACTGAATTTGAAACACAGGTTTCTTTACAAGTGTCTTAGTTAAGTGAGGTAGGAAAGTTGTCTTACTCTGATGGATTTTTTAACCTACATGTGTTTATTAACTAAGATAAGATCCCCACATTCCTGTTTTTTAGGCAGTAGTTAGAAACAAAATCAACTTAAGGTGAGTCACAGTTACATTTTGATTATGATTTTTCTGCTTTTGGTTGGTTGCATCTTTGAAATTTGAAAGTTGTTTAACTCATAAAATATCATTAGTTGTTTGTGTTTCTGTGTGTTTTGGTATTATGGTTTATCTGGCCTGATTTATTAATGATGAAGGACTTCATCATATAATTGACATAGTTCTTATTATCTGTTTGCCATGATAGTTTTAATTAAAATATATTGCTTGTAATAGTTTTTAATGAAATTAGATCAAGATTGATGTGACCACTGTAAACTTTGTGGTTAAAATTGAGAAATATCTGTGCTTTGCTGGCAGTTTTTTGGCAATCTCCCTAGTTTGAACATGTTTGAAATTGATTTTATATACAGTATTGTAATCTTATCATCAAGAATACTGTTTTATGCAGATAGGAATTATTGTTGCTTTTGGTATATTAGGTAACATAACTGCATACAATCTTTGATCTTGGGAATAATTCAGCAAGATAGTTATTGTGAACTGACAGAGAGGCCGATTTCTTGTTCAAAGAGCCACATGTGGCCATAGTTCAGTTGAAAAGTGTGATATTATGCTAAATTTGAGTGAATGTAATCTGATTTTGTTCTAATATTCTTCATGTAAAACATACCTGGATTCTTGTTTTGGATTAATTCCTCAACCACATGACACCATAATCATGTTTTTTTTAAGGTGCACTAGGTAATTTGCTGGTGGGGCATCTGCCTAATGCTTGTCTCCATGAAGATTTTATTGCTTAGCCTGGAATGTTCCAAAGTATGCCATAATCTATATTTTATTGAATTATAGGCGTTATAGATAAGAAAATGCAATGTAAAATGTATATTCTTACTGTAAGCAAGCTCATTTTCTCCACAGATCTGATCTGTAACATAGCCTGTTGTTGCTGTTTGTCTCTCTAGAGACAAATAAGTTTAATACCAGACTGTGGAACATTCTAAGCAAAAATATCTCCATGGAAACTGGTATTAGGGTGGCCCTTCCACCAGAAAAGTTCAATGTGCACTTTACTTTGACCATCTTCATTTGTCTTGGTTTAATTATTTCTGCCCTCAAATTGCTTCTCTCGGCAGATGACCAACTTCAAATTAGCATCTATTGTTTTCATAATTTCATACAGAAAATGATTAAATCTCTGCTTTGAATGGAAATAGGCCTATTTCCATTTTGAGTGACCATTGGAGCTTTCCCCATACTGCACAGACGAGCTTTGAGGCTACAAGTTGCATGTGTGGTTTTGATAATGTGGTGTTACTGTTGACTGTTTCTGTAAAAATCCAGTCCAAATTGCTGGAATAGTTCATGTTAATTAGGTCTGTTTTCAAAGGGCAGTACCAGTCACTGAACTAGCAACATATAATCTCATTTGGATTAACACAAGTGAACTAAACAAGCCAGTCCAGCAGTGGTGTTGACACTGTTGTTCTGTCCATAGTTTATTATAGTTTTTTTTTTTTTATCTTATTTTTATGCATGTTCTTATTTTTATTTTATTCATAGTTATATTATATTCTTTGCCTTGTGCTGCATCGTAAAATTCTGATTCTGAAAACTATTTTAATATTGTCATTACTACTGGCACATGACGTGGATCATGGATTGACGGCCTTTTCTTAATAAGCACTCCCACAAAACTATGTAGCTCTCCCACTGTTTTCTATAGTGACTCCTAAATGAGTTTTCCAGCCATACAGTGCCCCACTACTATTGTAGTAATGACATGTGATAATATCCAAGTATTCTTTAATATTATATGATTGGAATATTACTAATTGAAAGAAACATCATGTGATTTTTATTAATGATCCAAGTAGAAGACTCAAAACTAAGCCAACTGTAATGGTGTGTTAAATAATTGGGTATCTAATCATGTATGTAATAATCGTATGTCTAATCTTGAAAGATCTTTAAAAATATGTTTTTGTGATCCATTCAACACAGTGATATATATTTTCATTTTTAAATCTATTTATCTTAAAGTCTTTGAGGAACAACAGCAACCAGTGGTTAGTGAATAGATTGTGACAGCAATGCCATAATGTAACACTTATGTGTCAAAACTGTAGAGGAGGAAAACTATTGTTGGCATCATTTTTGTTGTGTTTTTGTGGCAGCGCAATAAAGTCAAGACAATATAAATAACTCCAGCAATATTTAATTTTTAATTATATTTTCAGAGAAGGTGAATAGGAGCCAGGCAGTGCAATTGCATTTAAGTTTTGCCCATGATAGCTTTATAGATTCAAGAGATTTGACTTTGGTTTGGACATAAACTAGTGCTTCTCAAAATACAATGGAAAATGTCAACCCACAAGTATGACCCGACTGTGGTACTTTATGTGGCTGCATCTTTGAGCTTATAATGACAGTAATTGTATCATGTCAGAAATGTTAGTGGTAAAACAATTTTAGCGCACAGAAACATGTCTTAAGTTAAATGAAACCAAAACTATTTGTGCTGCAACTTATACAATACATCCATGTTTTTATCTCCTCCATGCGTCACTGTGGCATGTGTGGATTTCAGTGTGAGGTCAAATTTTCCAAGTTACGTAAAGCCACAGTGTGTAACTTTTTTCATTTTGATTGTGTTTATTGTTACTTACTGTACCTTTAAGTTATTTTCAACAATAGTTTTAATAATGACTCGCCATAATTAGTGGAACCATCAGCTTGTAGATCAAAACAATTCAGTATAGTGCACCATAATAATAATTCAGTTTTACATGACTGACTTTATATGTTGTTCTAACTCAATTACAGGTTTTAGTTATTTCACAAGACCTACTCCAGGTCCCCAGAGCTTCAGCCGGGGTATTAGGCTATTTGGCATACCTTAGCTTGAGAATAGAGAAAACATGCAAACTTGCACAACTCAGTAATTGAACCCAGGACCCTCTTGTTGGAAGGTGAAGGAAAAAGCCAGCCATCACCCTCCTTAAACTTGGGCAAATTTTATTTATCCGCAGAGGAAATGACATTGTACCGATATATCGATGTCCCTTCTCCCAAACATCTAGCACAAGTTGTACTTGTGTACTTATTCCTCTCCATCCTCATCTCTCCCAAACACAACTTCAGCATATGATTATTCTGGCTCTGCTCAGTGTCATTTTCTCACTATCTACAACTGTCTAAAACAAACTGTCATCTGACTCCAAACATCTTTTATATTGTGTTTTCTATTGCAATACAGCAAACCACCCGTCCACCATCATTTGACCAAACAATTACATTATCTACATTAAAAGTGCACACTTTTCAGGAAGAGGGTCTGTTACTGACATGTTGTTGTTACTAACATGAGATGTTATTGTTTTGCTTGAATGTTCCACAGTCTAGCTTTGAAACATGGAGACAAGCTATTGGTGCTACCAGACAAAGTTACAGGTCACATCTGGTGAGGTGACCCAGCTCACTGTAAGAAAGATGGTTTTCAAGGTATCCCTTAACATAAAGTGTCCTTTTAGCAATAAAAGCACATCTTATGGAATAAATGTGGGGATGCACCGAAATGTGGCCAAAACCGAATAAAAATTAAACGCTTGGCTGAATACCGAAGCCGAATATCAAATGCAGTTTTTTAAGTTTTTCACTATATTTTAAATATTGCATAAATAGCCTAGAATAAAATTTTAGGCATGTTTTTGAAAGAAAGTAAATGATTATTCAATATTCTTTAAGTATTCCAGTAGCCTTTCCAGTAAGTACACCAATAAGTTTTTATACGCCCGTTCTAAGACGGGACGTATTATGGTATGGCGCTGTCCGTCCGTCCATCCGTCTGTCCGTCTGTCCGTCTGTCCGTCTGTGGACACTTCAAATCTTTGAAGTCTTTGAAGCTTTGTCTTCATGAAGAGGCAAAACATGTGGGGCATGCGCCGATATATATATAAGGTATACTGTATTTGTGTATTCAAGGTCACAGGGTCAAAGGTCAAGGTCACGGCCCGACCCTTTGCGAAAACCTTGTCAGTATTGGAATCTTCCAAACTGCACCAACAATTCATCTTTAACTAGGTTTGACAAATTCTAACTTAATTCTATATACAATAATTCAAAGTACGGGCGTATTTTGCCCCGCTGGCGGAGCTCTTGTTCATTCATATTAGGTTAGGCCAGGGGTCGGCACCCTTAAATACTATGAAATCAATGAAATGCTACAGAGAATATATGTCCATTCATATATACAGTCTATGCTACTGAAGACATATAATCTCTGAAGAGTTAAACATGAACCATCTCCAACACGACAGAAGCACAGCGCTTTCATCACTTATAGTGTATGCAAATTAGCCATGTGGTTTTAAGTTTTGTTTCTGTAAAACCTAAACAAATGTGCACAGCGCTGCATTAAACACATTATTTCTCAATCTCTATTTGAGTCCTCCTTGTAGGAAATAAAAAACAAATTTACAACAAACTTAAATGATCCACCTGCAGCAAACCAAAAATGCCAACTGCATCATTGCATCACACACCCCTAGAAGAGAAGAGGATGATGGTGGAGTTCTAATGCAGGAGGAATTGTCCAGTCTAGTCTAGTCGAGTTACAGTCTGGTCTCAGTCTGATCTAGACTCTAGCTATGCTTCCATTGTAGGGAGTATTATACCTGTAATAACATAGGTCAAGATAACAAGGACTGAGGTGGCATTGAGTGTCCTTGGTAGAGCACTGCACTTCAATTACTTTAATAATTAGTTTAATGCTATGCTGTGGAACATTCTAGAAAACATTTCCATGATGACCAGCCAGTGGTAGATCACTTTCCAGAAAAGGTACATAGCACATTTTTAACTTTACTGTACTGTACCTTAAATTTACTGCTATGCTTGTTTCTGTTCAGTCAGCTTATATTAAAAACCTCTCTCTACTTGGTTTTACTGCATTGCCAGATTTGCGAGTATTTATCCGCACAGGGTAATGGAGCAGGACAGTGTGAACCTGTGATTTAGAGCTTCCCTTGTCAGCCCTAATGATAGGGCAACAGCACTGAAGTGTACAGAAACAGGTGCTTCCATTTGAATAGAGCAACGCTATGCCAGTGAAAGCCAACACTGATTGTCAATGTCCCCTGCAATTCACGCTCATTTGCAATATTGTGTTCAAGCCTTTATAATTATTGTGCATAGAAATCACCCTTTTGAACTGGAGAGCCTATTCTGGGTCTGAATTTTCTAGGAGATACGACAGTAATGGATAATTTAGGGTTTTGTTAAGGATTGGACGGTAGCTGCCACATTCAATAAACACACTAGTGGGGCTCTGGGTGGAAGTGATAAGGCATTTTAAAACTGGAAATAGTTCAGTGCATAAAAGAGTAACTTTTAAGGACCAGCAAATGCTTGAAAAGAGGAGACTCTGTGAAGGAAATAAATAAGGATTCATAGTTTTATTTAACTATTATGTGAAAACTGGTTACCCATGTACTAACGCAAGTATAAAATACACACATTTAGTCAAATAAGACAATGAACTAGTAAAATGTCATTAATCAAGTTTTTCAATTCATTTTGGAATCATAATTTGCAAGCTAGAATGTTGTTACCTCCTCAAAAACATACCCCGAGTTGTGTTTTGTTCAGGCATGAGTAACTCTGCATTATTAGTCTGTCTACATCTCCAAAGCTACAAATGCTCTGTTCCACCTTGTGATGTCATGTGGTGGTAGTTTTCAAGTTAACAGCTACATTTTACCTTTTGTTCAATAGAGATGGGAAATTACACAGCTGAAACTATCTGAAAAGCGTATGATTCTAGTGACGGTGTAAGGAGTTTAAAAACACAGTGGAGCACTTCCTTTAGTGCCACATGACATCACAAGGTGGAACAAATGGCATATAAAAAATAGCTTAGTGTTCATGTCATATTTTTAATGACAATATTCCAGCCGCTCTCTCAATCTGTATAAAGTTATAAATCTTTTTGTCCTTACCAAGTGCACATCACTGTTAGACATAACTCCCAAATGTGGGTGTATGTTTTCACACTTTTTGCACAGTTTACATTATATTTAGTAGATGAGACCTAAGTGAAATGTATGTATTTAGTTCTTCACATAGATGAAAAAGATTGTTAACTGCTTGTTGAAATCTAACAGCAAATACTTAACATACTCATGTTATTAGTTGATTGACATTACTAAGAAACCAATCACAGAGTTTAGACCCTTTTTAAACCCACCCCTCTGTTTGTACTCACCTGTTAACAATCTCCATTCATGTCACAGTTTAAGGGCCTGTTGCTCTTTGCAATGATGCAAAAGTTTATTATTGAGTTTGTCCCAATCTCTCAAATCTTTCATGGATTTAAGGTATGATTTAACCCCATTATTATGCCAACATTTTAATACTATGGACACAGTTGACAAGTCTACAGGATCAACCACAAATCTGGTGTATTTTCCTCCTCACCAAGTCAGTAATTTTATTTTTTATTTTCTGTCTTCCAGTTCTTACATATTTTGTAAAAATCTTGTTGTGTCAAATTGAGCATCATTTAGAGAGCAATTCAATATGGTTTTGTATTAAATTCTGGGAGAAATAGCTGAGACTTAGTTCAAATTTGGCAAATTCTTTGTCACTTGCACTGAAGATAATTGTATGATCACATGGAGAAATGTACTTAAGGCAGCTCTTAATACAAAATAATGGATATGTTGGCAGTGATATATTTTAAGGAAAGCAAAAGACGATATAAGACGATATAAAAGTACTAAAACTCCATCTACCCAAGATATAGACTATAATCATATGAACACAGAATTATTACTGTATTTAGGATCTGGGTCAGACAGGAGTTTTTTGTGATGTGAATCCAATTTTATTTAATCAGACCATGCATAAATATGACTTTGACTAATATGACTATCAATATTGCATATATTTTAAAATGTTGCTTCCCATAGAGCTGTGTAATTAACTGGATTTTAATCAAGTTCAAGATTCAGTCATTTCATCAGTAACATGCAAGGATCTTTTTAATCAAGAAGTCCACAGTCGGTAAAAGCATGTGGTTTGGAGCAGAGTTCAGACTTTGGAAGAATAAATTTGAATATTTTTTGTGTTAAATGGCAGGCGTTTATTTAAGCTAATGAGGACATTGGTACAAAATGCATTTAGTAACAAAAAAGGGTACAAAGGTTAATTTGTGCCAAGCCCTGGTGAAATGTGTGTGTGCAGTTACCTGGCCAACCAGAACTAGATGCTTTGACAAAACTTTACAAAGACGAGTGGATCTGGAGCCGTATCCTGCTTCCCTGATTTCAGAAGGTGTGATTGACAGGTGGATTAAAACAATAAAGCACTGAGAAACGGTGCAGATTTTTACATAATCAACAATCAAAGCCAATCAAAGAAATTATATATTTTTTCTGAATGATACCAGAATATTGGAGAGTTGATATCTTCCGCATTTGTAAGATTACAAAATAGCATCTGTAGTTGGATCGGCTCAAGTTTGGACATGCAGCACACTCCTTTTTAAATGCATTGAATATTTTATAACTTATTTATTGAATTATAAAACTTTTATGACTGGTGTGTTCATGTAATGGTGAGCAAATTTCAAATACGATGGACAATAAAGTTAAGCTACTGTAAGTCTGTATTGTTTATGTTTAGGAAATTAAAATCTCACAGAGCTGACATGAAAACAACCGCAGAGCATTTATTCATGTGGGGACACTGTGTTGTGACGCTC
The DNA here is from genome assembly GCA_034769755.1 of Odontamblyopus lacepedii. NCBI lineage: Eukaryota > Metazoa > Chordata > Actinopteri > Gobiiformes > Gobiidae > Odontamblyopus > Odontamblyopus lacepedii. The sequence continues at coordinate 18,274,370 of CM068346.1, read as the reverse complement.
ACTTTTTTTGATGATTTCTTTGAACTTCAGTGTGCTTTTACTTCAGAGAAAAGTTGTGCAAGTTTCAAAAAGTGGACCAGAACACAGTTTGCCAGCTTCAGAACACAGTGGACCTACTCCCAAGAGGGTAGAGCCCTTAACTGTCCCCATTACTGAATACAAAGAGGTTTTTTATGGCACTCATGAAATTCAAATAGATGATATCAAACTGCAGGGACTTGTTGGTTTTTTTTTTTTAGGTGCACTGTGTATTTTTTCTGGTCTGTCACCTGCTTGTCTCTATGAATATTTTATTGCTTTGCTCATATCAGTAACTTTCTTATTCTGTGGTTTACAGTGTTACTGTTAGTGCGTTTGTAAATATTTTAATGTTTTGTTTTTGTTTTCTTTTGTTTTTTTTATAATATGTTTGTAGGATTTTACATTGTTTTATAGAATGTTGTACTATTTGTAGCATGTTACTTTTAGTGCGCACCTGCCCAGGGACTGCGGATGGAAAATAGCTTTTTTGCTAAATCTGGTGCAAAACATCTCCTCTTTTCTAAGATGAATGTGTTTGTACATGGTCCCTGACAAATAAATAATAAACTAAACTAAACTAAACTTAGAATATTACTCTGCATACATCTATATAGCATTTATTTCATTATGGATCTTTTAATTGAAAAAAACATTGAAAACAGCCTTTCTCACTGTTACACTGGGGTTGACTCTTCTCAGCATTTTACCGGGGTATACGGTATTACTATGACTAATTAAGAATTATTTTGTAGCTTGCACCTACATCATTCAGAAACAGAATAGCAGCATTATATTTGAAGATGAGGCACAAGTTCTGATCAAACCAAACTTCACCAGCGCGTATCTCCCTCCATTTAATGATCTGGGACACGCCAAGACAAGAAAAGTGCAGAATTCTGTGCAGAAAAGTGCAGATTTTTGAATAAAAAGTAAAAGGCGTTTGATATTTCCCACTGCAGCATGTTGTATCTGACAGACCTGCGCTCTCGCCACTCGTTAGTTACAAGTTACCGTCTCCTCTGTGAAAGTCTGACTTCGCCCTCAAGTGGGGGAACTTTCTCCTCTTCATCATCATACATGAAGCATCAGTCAGGTTTTTTTCTTCTTACTCGCTGCGTGTGGATCTATATCTCCGTGCATAATGACATTTGAAGAGGAGAGAGTGCGGCGGGGGGAAAGTCTGCGCTGTACCCATGTCCGAAGTGACTGTGGTGGGATCGCTGGCCTGACGCAGGGTCGTAGCTCCGTCAACATTTGCCGGCTCTCCCCTGTCATTATATCAGGTCTTTATGTGCTGCAGATTTTTAAAATTACTGTAATGAAACTGATACCTCGGGATACCTTATTACCGCCCAACCCTAATCTCCATAGAAACAAACTCTACTAGTAAAGTTACACAATGCACCTTTAAGTTTGTTATTGACAGCTCACGATTCATGTAGAAATGGTAGGTTAATATTTATGTTATAAGATGAAGCTGCACCTAATGCTTTTTGAAGTTTCTGGTTGTATTGTACATCTGTGATATTGTGTGAGTAGAAAAGTGGACAGTGTGATTTGTTCTTATAACTGACTGAAAGTATTTTTTTTTGGCTAAATCAGTGACTAGAAATAGAAACTATTTAACTATAATCTGGATCTTAATGTCTCTACATTGTCAAAGACCAAACTAAACTAATGTAAAAGTTGGTGTCTCTTTACCTTCTTTATATTGGCTTCTTCTAAAAGTTCACGTTCATTGCAATTGATTCAATTCACCAAGGACAGTGTTGAGGCTGAACAATAAGGAGTGGGTGAGGAAAACCGTTTTAGTTTGAACATAGATCTGCATTCAGGAGAAAACTTATGAATCACAATATGGTGAATTAGGCTTAATTATTTATTCCAATAGGGTTTAGTATTTGACATGTGTTCTAATGTTAAAATTCTTTGGCATATTTAATTTCAGATTGGATTTTCCATGATACATAGTGGTTTACTGAGCTTGCAATGATGAATTTATAGTAACATAAAAGGTGCTATGTGTGTTTGACATATTTATATGATGTATCAAGTGGCAGAGGTGACCAATAACTTATTGTAGCAAAGGTTTTTCTCATTTGTTTTAACATATATTGAAAAACAATGGAAATGCATTTATCTATTCACTAACTCAGAGCAAAAATGATTAAGTCCAATCTACAGATTTTAAACAAAACATTGGCCACTATTGCTTTTGCTTGTGAGCTTGTCTAAGTGCATTTTCTTCATGCAGCTTTAAGTATGTTTGAGCGATGTGTGAAAAGTGACAGACTGTTGTGCAATAACACTGAACGCTGAAGTTGTAGGTGTTGGGCATTCACTGTGGTTCAGCTGCCTCCTGTTTACAGATGGATCAGCCCACTCGCACACACATATACACACAGACTATGTGGACATTAAATATTACTCCAATATTCTTTTTCTAAATACTAACTTTAAAGACCCATTATGTAACTTTTTTTTTTTTAACAAAAAAATAGACCAAAATAAAAGTTTTTTCTCATTATGGATGTGGTTATTGCTGTGAAAAAACAAAAACATGTGTCCTCACTATGAGTGGACTTCCATCTCAACAAACAAGAAACTTTGTTCCTTTGGCTATAATTTTCCACCATAAGACTTAAAAATGATCTATCTCCATGGAGAAAGTTCAGATGTATAGTTTTAATTTTCTGTTTCAATAGAATCAGTTGACCTTCCACCAGAAAGTTACATATTATCACTTTAAATTTAGGGAGATTTATGTTATGACTCACCAAAACCCTAAGCTCACTATCTCACCACTGCACTATGATAAAACTGGCACTATGGTCCAAAGAAAAATAAATGATCTAATAAAAGGCTAAAATACATTCTGAAATAAGAAAAAGTATTGGAAATCTGCTACCTGAGAAAACAATGCAGTTTTTTTTCTCTTGAAGTTGCTGTTCCCTTATATTTGCACCTCTAAAAGGATATTGGTGTGAGTTTCTTATTTATTTGATAGTTGATAAAATAAGCAATAAGACAGAAACTGTCTCCATTAGTAACTTTCTGAGCAGGTTTAAGTGCCAACTCGACATAAAGATGGACTCAACTACAACAGACACACTGATTGCTTTTAGATTCATGTTTGAACAGTAACTTTTTTGGTGGGGGGTATGAACTGCTTAACCTGATATATTTTATACATATACAGACACAATATATCTTGTTCGAAGAAAAAGTTGTTTTGCATAAACATACAGAATACCAGTCTAACTCACTCTGTGTCCTGCTCCTCAGTCTGCACTCAGGAGAATGGGCAAATCTGAAAGTCAAATGGACATCATGGAGAAATCTAGTAAACCCGGGAAACACCGCTGGACCGCGGCTGAGATCGGGCTGTCTGTGCTGCTGCTGCTGGTCAGCTGTGCCCTTGCTGGACTCGTGGTGCTCTACACATCGGCAGTGAAAGGTAAAACTGTAACATTAGCAACATGAGCCTGAACAGTTTACAGTTTTTTAGAAGAGAGATGGGCGTATTATAATCACAATATACTTGACTCCACACTCAGTGGTGGTAAGATACTATTGTAGCCACAGCTGCCCTGGAGCAGGCTGACAGATGCGAGGCTGCCAGTCTGCCAATCTGCACAATAGGCCCCCACCAATCATTCACAATTGGACTTACTGGTTATATAAGAATGATGGGAATGGGAGATTCATATGCCTCCAAAACGGTGCTTTCATTGTGTAAAATTTTGGTTTTTACTCTGTTAATGTTTTGACATAGCAGGAGGATGTTCTGGAGGCCCCTTTGCGACGCTTGGTGGTAAAAATAACATTCTGTTCAATACCAGAACACACTATTGAATAACCTATTATTGCAATGAATATGAAGCCCCCCTTGGTGAAGCCTGCAGTCTGTCTTGACCTTGGTGTCCACAACAACACTTTAATCACAGCTATTTACTTCTAACATTACCTCTCTCTATCTGCAAATCTTATTCTTCTTCCTCAGAGCAATCTAGCAGGCCGAGTGTGGAGAGGGAGTCCAGGGGTTCCACTTTTACAGGTACATGTCCAAAGCTTTAGACTTGTTTTTCCAGACCTAAAGTAGTATAGAAGAATTGATCAAATAACCTTTATTTGCCCAAAATTTCAATGTTGCAATACTGAGTACAGGGACAGTGGGAGGATAGAACACTATCAAAAATAAAGATGAATAACTACAAAAATAGAATAGAAATCTCACCATTTAATGAGAACATTAGAATATAGACCACTTTAGTTGCGCCTCATTTACATCTCATAAGCCTCACAGCATAAGATTTCAAAAATAAAATCATTTTGTTCTTATGGGTGTCGTCAAGGATGTTTTTAAAAGATGAAAAATATGCACCTTTGCAGTGAGGGGGCTCCTCTCCACAGACCAGACTTGTAATTTTTCCAATGCAGACACATTACCTGCTTGTCTTGAATGTGTCTGGAACTTTCCACGGATTATCTTAAAATTGATCTGTCTCCATGGTGAATGTTTCCAACTTTGTTTTTAAAGTCAGTGTTTAAATTATAAAGCTACAACACTATTTTGTACAGTGGTTATGGCTATGGTTATGTACAGTACATCATATGAACAATTTTAAATGGCCACTAAAGTGACTCCAGTGTATTTGGTGAGTCACATTATTTTACAATTACTGCACATGAGTACTACACATGGAGGACACATATACAGGACTAGCACTGTTCATTGTACAATCTGACAGCTGCAAAAAGGAAAGGCCTATCAAAATAATAGTTTGGCATGGTCATATATAGGAGTTTGTGCTTTTATGACCCTATAATGGCGTGGAATGGTAGACTGAGCGACAGATGACTGACATTACTGCACAGTATATAGCCACAGATGTTGTACCTTTTCTGACTGTAATGACCTCAAAATGATCTGTTTTTTTTTTTTCAGGTCAACGGGATCACTCAAGCTCAGACAATGTTTGTACCACTGCTGACTGTGTTACTGCAGGTGAGTGATCATCCTGACATTTTATTCACGACAGCTCACATTTGCACATTTGCTGCATCTTTTCCATGTTTTTCCACTTGTTCTGTACTGTAAACCTTGGTCTGTCTACTTCTCCAAGGCTCAAAATGCTCTGTTCCATCTTGTGATGTCATGTAATGGTAGTTTTCAAGTTTACCTTCAGTTCAGTAGAGATTGGCAAGTGCAGGGCTGAAATCATCCAAATAATTCTAGCGAAGGTGAATGGAGTTTAAACACACAGTGGAGCACTTATTACCATATGACATCACAAAGAAGAACAAAGTGTTTCTGTTCTGTATATTTTTGATGAGGAAACGACATTATAACATAGAATACCAACACCTTGCTTAGACTGCACATGGATAAACTAGGACTCCTCTTATTTTGCAAATCCCATCCTTCTTGATTTTGTTTCAGCTGCACGTCTGCTACAAAACATGGACAGCTCGGTGAAACCCTGTGAGAACTTTTACCAGTTTGCCTGTGGGGGCTGGTTAGAGCGGCACGTCATCCCAGAAACCAGCTCCAGACACAGTGTCTTTGACATCCTACGAGACAAACTTGAGATCGTCCTCAAAGGTCTGTCTAATACTGACGGATAAATATGTCAAGGTTAATTGGTTAATCTTATTCAGGTCACAGTTATTTCTGTCCAATATGTATTTAAAAAAATCTACTAAATGTAAAATGCTGTTAATTTATTCTAGTCAAGATAAATGCCATTTACATCATGCATTGTATTGTAAAATCACCTAAATAAGATTTAAATTGAGACTGCAACACATATTCAATTGCATTTCACAAAGCATTTTGTTGTGTATCATCTCATTCAGAAGATACTGACACGGTCACCTATTTTTGTCCAGTCAGAGCCACTGTTCACTAAGAGTCATGGGAAACAACTGCCTGACACTATCCCAAACACTTGATTCCTGGTTATGGTACATTTTCAGTAATGACTAAAAAAACAAAACTAAAAATTTCTCATATCACAATTGCAGAAAGGACTAAGTGGGCGGAACTAAAACTCATGGTTCTAAATCAGACGCCTCATTAAAAACCTGCTCATGTCATTTGTGCTTGTTCAGCTGCAACACACATTTGACTTGCCGCTTAATTTTTGTGTTCAGGTCACTTTTTTTTTTCAAATGCTCGATCACTTATTGATCTCTGAAAATCTGGCAAGCCTGATCCATTTTAGCTTTGTGCTTACTACCCTCCTCACCCTGTCTCCACCGCAGCAGCCGAACCATCTATCTCCATTTCCTCCTCCTCACCTCCACCAGTGTTCAGACCATTCATTTTTCATTTCTCAGGTGCTCTGGAAACGCCAAGCGATCAAGACAGAGATGCCATCAGGAAGGCCAAAGTGCTTTACAACTCTTGCATGAATGAAAGTAAGAAATGATAAACTAATGATTAAAAGGATGGCTGTAAATAGTATAATGTTTTTTTATTTACTCACAGGTCTAATAGAGCAAAGAGATTCTCAACCTCTACTCAAACTTATAGAGAGTATAGGAGACTGGCCTGTAGCATCTGATGACTGGAGCAACACAACAGGTATTTAAGCAGATTTGCAAAGGTTTTGGATAATGTTTATTTTGATATTTTAAGGTGAACTGCCCCATCTTAACTTGCTCTAGAAATACAATGAGTTATTTGCTGTTAGTGCTTTATGGAAGTTACCATTTCACATTGCAACAGTTATGGAGTACTTTTAACTGTATGTGATGACATTGAATCGAATAAAAATAGGCGTTAAAAGCACTGATATTACTGATATATAGCACCTGATATTTACTTTCTCAAAATGTCATAAACAGAATTAGTTTAAATGGTTTGCAATGGTCCAAAGTTATTGCTCACTTATTCCCACTTCCCACTGCTAATGTGCACTTCCTGATTATTGGACAATAAAACACAGCAAACCTATTTTGACCCTCAAGGGCTATATCTGCACAGGGCAAATTTTACTCAAATACATGGGGAATAGATCTGGTACTGGGCTTATATATATGTCATACATAGTCTATTGTATTGGCATGTGTTAGATATGATGCTCAATTTCCCATAGATATGTGATTTTCTGTGCATAAATATTAACACCCTCACATGTCATTATAACTAATATGGTTTGGTGATTGCTTAGCTGGATCGAATATGTGCTAGATGGACTTCTTGGAATGCAAGAGCAATTAACCATAAAAATACTTTACAGCAAGTTTACTGATTATGTATTTTAAACCATGCAATCTCTGTAACATTAGTAAAGTTGAAACCACACTGAGATAAAATGGTTACTCCTCAACAGGCAATTTACCCTCAACCACTGCGTGATTTGCTTTCCATGAACATGCAATTTGAAGATTGGCCAATTGTGATGCCTATACATCAACTGCATTTACTTTAGAAACATTTTGTATAAATATACTTTATTAATTCCAAATGAAATTAATGTTTGCATCTGCATTTAATGAAAATGTACCTTAATTTTACACCTGCTTGAGCAATATATTTACAGGGTAACAGTACTTGCATGAAACTACTCGATTACTTGAGAAATTTTTGGGCCACTACTTTGCACTTCTACTTTAATAATATCATTTAAAGTACTTGGAACAAGCTATGGCTACTCTACCACTGCAACTTGCTTGAATTATCCTTTTAATACCTTTGTGCTGAGAACCAAATTCAGTATTCTCATTCAAGAGACAGTTTCTTAATATAGCCTAGTCTGCAATTCCTCTGCTCTAGGCCACTTTAATTAAACGTAATCATTGACTGCAGATTAAACAGAATTACGGAATATAGGGATTTACTCACTGTAAAAAGTGCAAGAGAAGCAATAGGTCTCTGTATTCAGGATGGGGAAAAGTTGTCTCTTATTGGTGTAATTTTCAGAGGAAGTTTGGAGCTTGGAGGACACTCTCGCCACCCTCACAGCTCGGTTTCACAAGAAGGTTGTACTGGACATGTACGTGTGGACAGACGACCGTGACTCGCAGAAACATATCATCTATGTAAGACCAAAGCTAAGAAGACAGAAGTCAAGGCGTGAAGTCTGAGAGGTTGTTTTTAATCATTTTTTCTTATTTTGAAATGTCCAGATTGATCAGCCAGGACTGGGAATGCCATCAAGAGACTATTACTTCAATGATGGGAACTACAAAAAGGTTATACTTTATTTTATCTTTTGACTGTGATGAAATACACACATTGGTCAGTTGATTAAATAAAGCTTTGAGCTAACAAAGTGACCTGCATTAAAATGTTTTCAGCAAGGTCTTCCTATATATTGGAGAAATGCAATATGTTTTTATATTTTGGCCTATCCCTTTCAGATAGCAATGTGGCAGTTTAAAGTGTTTTGCACTATTAACCCTTCTTCCACCTATTAAGGCTATAGGCTACTGAAAACATACCCTGTGCATTGATTATTCGACTAAAAGGGGATGTGGTGTGGCATTGGCAAAAGTTTAGAATACTAAAAAAAACAACCATGTACACAGTGAAGCACAAGTAAATGTCATAAGTGAAAGGGCAGATTAAACTGTTTGGTCACGCTCCTAACTCACTCACTCCATGGATTCTCCTTTCTGCTGTGGTCCTTGGAAAATAATAAAATAGTTAGTCCACTAATTAAAAAATGTGTCGACTGATTAATCAACTAAATGACTAAAGAACTACAGCTCTATCACATATGTAGATTTTATTTACAATGAGGAGGAAACTTGCCCAAGGAGTATAATATGAATATGATTTATGTTCAATTAATTTATGTTGCAAATTTCATATTATTTTCAATGCGTTTTTGTCTCTCGACTATTTGGTGAAATGGTTGTTGCCATTGGGTACGCTTATGGACACAAGTTTGTCTGTTCTCGTAAAGACAGTGAAGAAATAGTTTAATATGACAATTAATATTCATTACTAGTCAGATTGAATTGCTGCGATGTAACTGGCTGACAGGCTGTTACATCGCAGCATTGCCAAATAACCAAATTACTGTACCTAATTAAATTGTCAGTCATTGCATATTATACATATTCATATATTCATATTGCCCCACAGGTACGAGAGGCGTACCTCCACTTCATGGCTTCGATCGCCAAAATTACTCGTGAGGATCGGAATTTGACTCAGGACGACGAGAGAGTTTGGGATGAGATGATCCAAGTTCTGGAGCTGGAAACAGACATCGCAAACGTGAGTGCCAGCCATAACAAGAGATGAATCCCGGGAAAATGCTCTGTGACAAGATGAAAAATGAGCAAGTTGTTAACGCTTCCAGTAAATGGGAGATTGGGGGCACATTGAGTATAAACCCAGGATGAGCGCCAAGCTTTTAGCCCGAGTCTGTAGCAGTCGGGAGCAGAGTGATTAATGGATTTAATGATTCAATGTGAGATGTAAATTTGAATGTCACTTTTTGTATGTATACGTCTATAATAAGAATTTACCTTGTGTTTAATAATAGAAAAACTATACAGCTGAAAAAGACTGTGTGGTTTATTTGTGTGTGTGCAGGCCACGTCTCCAGCCGAGGAGCGCCAAGACGTCACTGTCCTCTACAACAAGATGACACTGAGTGAGCTGCAGAGCACGTACACCTTTAACGTGAGTATGACTTTACATGGGCAAGATTTTCATTACCTACTGTCGTATTTAAGTAACAAATTGACTATGAATGCAACTGATGGATATTGGAATTGGCCTGGAGCATGCACCGCTTGGGCAATATTAGGACCTGTCATGTGGCCATCTGTTGCCGGCACTCATGTACACTACAAAGGAGGTAGTTTATTTAAAATTGCACTCTGTAACTTTTCTGGTGGAGAGTTTACCATATGGGGAGATGTTATTTCTTTGTCTGAAAGGTTCCACAGTATAGTATTAAAATTGTGTATCTCCATGGAGACAAGTATGTTGCATCACCAGGCCAAGTTACTGTCAGATCTGTGGAGAGTCAGCACTGCACAGTGAGAATGCATGTTTTTCAAGGTAAAAAGAGCACCTATGATAATGAATAATAATGAATACATGCTAGAAAGGTTTAATGTTACACTGTGGAACATTTCAGGCAAAGCAACAACTTCTCTATGGATATAAACAGGTGATGGACCTTCCACCAGAAAGGTTACATAGGGCACCTTTAAAAACTTTTAATGATAACATAACAAAATGAGCAGGAACAGCAAAATGATCAGGAAATGACTAAATTGACTTGACAACACGAGATCTAATTACTCAAATCCTAATAATAAAGTTACCCTTGTAAGATATTCCTGTTTTGCATTTGCAGTGTAAAATCTCTATTTGAGTTATAATATTGAGTTGTTCAGAATTGCTAAAGACAATTTTAATATTTTAGAGCAGTTAGTACAGATCACATTTTAATGGCTGAATGATTTGGGACAGTGTTCTTTGTCTGTGGAAGTCGGTTTATATCTACAATATAAAAAGAGGCTATGAATGCTGGATTTGAAGACACATGCTTGCACCATGTAACGCTACATGGTAACACTGTTTTAACACTTTTTACCTCTCTCTCTTTTTGTAGGGTTTTAATTGGACCAGATTTATCCAGGGTGTCCTCTCCAGTGTCTCAGTGGAAGTCCAGTCGGAGGAGGAGGTGGTAGTCTACAGCGCCCCCTATCTCGAGAAGATGAATGAAGTATTGTCTCGACACAGTGTCAGGTCAGTTTAATCAGATTTAGGTTTGGTGTCACATGTTATACACCGCAAATGAAATGTGTTCTTGCGGTTGTTTTTGTAGAACTATGCAGAACTACCTCACATGGCAGCTCATCATCGACAGAGTGAACAGTTTGAGTCGCAGATTCAAAGATGCCCGAGCACGATACAGAAAGGTACTGAGCTCTAAACTAAACCTGCGTAAAGGGTGGATCCTAAATTCTACTTATGATTCTCTTTTTAAAGTCACTGTATCATTCACTGTTTTAAATTGTTTCTTGTTTTTTAAGTTGGTCAATGTATACACACAATTCAACATATAATGAAATACAATAACAGGCAACTGTATAACCGTACCTCATTAAAGCTCAAGCAATACCATGAACATAGAGGTACAATGACACACATAGAGCTAAAACTATGTCTTGCTATACCCATTGGCTTAAGGTTAAAGTTATAACTTATTCTCCAGAAGCTGTATGCTTCTTCTTGGAAAAATTAAAACTGAACATTGATAGAGGAGGCGTTGTGGGAGCAGTTTTCCTCGACCTCAAGAAAGCATTCAATACAGTCAATTGCCAAATCTTATTAGAAAAATTATCTTGTTTCAACCTCTCTCCAAACACTGTGCACTGGGTGGAGTCATACCTCACACAAAGAAAACAATTCGTTAGAGTAACAAATGCTTCATCTTCGATTTGCGAAAACCAATTAGGGCTCCCTCAAGGCTCAGCTTTATCACCATTATTATTTTGTCTTTATATAAATGACTTTCCTGATAGCTGTCCACCGAATGTGCAGTGTCAGTTATATGCAGATGACGCAGTTCTCTATGTACATGCAAAAAACAAAGCTCAAGCTGCTCAAGAATTAACATCTGCTATGAGTAAAGTTTCTGAATGGATGCAAAGGTCACATCTGATCCTAAATGTATCAAAAACTGTTAGCATGTTTTTTTCTAAAAGTATCATTAGTGAAGATAATCCTCCAATATTGATTAACGGAACAATAATTCGAACAGTTAACGAATTTAAGTATCTTGGAGTCACCATTGACTCCAAACTCAACTTTAAACAACATATTAACAAAGTTGTTAACAAAATGAAATTCAATTTGTCTAATTTTAAGCACATAAGAGACAACCTAACAACAGAAACAGCTAATCTATACTTTAATTCAATGATTGTCCCACACTTGACATACTGTATGACGAGCTGGGCGTCAGCATGCAAGACGACTTTGAAACCTATTGAAACCATATACAAACAAGCATTAAAAATTCTTGATAGAAAACCAAAGACTCACCATCATTGTTTAATTCTGAAAAAATACAACAGCTGCGACAATATGATCAAACTCGCAGACTGCACCCTTGTTTACAAAATTCTACATGGACTGGCTCCCACCTCACTCCAGGAATTTGTCAAAAAAAGTCATAATAGAGCAACAAGAGCAACTTCCAGAGGTGACTGTGTAATCCCATCTAGAAAAAGCACCTTTGGACAAGCAGTATTCTCTTTTCGAGCCTCTCAAACCTGGAACACTATTCCGGCAATAATACGAGAGCTGCCCACACTTGGCTCTTTCTCTCAACAACTCAAGTCATGGCTGTTGGAAAACCAAAACTGTCCACATTAGACTCAAACTGATTTGTGCACTTTTGTAGTTTTAGCATTGTAAATTTTGCTATGAAGTATGTGTGATAGTATTTGGATAGGTGAAATGAAACCTCATGAATTGGTCTGTGAATGGAGAAGCACTTTAACTTTAATGTGGTAAATTATAATCGGTAGTGTGTGATGCCATGTGGATATGAATGAAAGTGAATTATATGAATAGGTCGAGATAATGAAGTGATTGGCACCTTATATTAGATATTGTAACTTTGTTGTTAATGCGGTTGCATCTGCTTTGTGGTGAGTGCAGCGTGTGGTTATGATTGAATGAGTGTATGAATCGACTAATATTAGTACTCTTTGTATGTGGTAAATTGTGCATATTTTTTGTAATGTTTTTATGAACTGTGGGGGTCGTGTGGCTGGTTCACACCAGCAGGGACTGAGGATGGAAATTAGCTTTGGCTATAATCCTGCGTATTTACAGATATGTGATTTTTCCATATATTCCTGTTTTGATATGCATTGTCCCTTCATAAATAAATAAATACAAATACAAATACAAATTCCTCCTTTTTCTCAATTTGGCCTTACGTGGCAAGGCAGTCACTCCTTCTTTCTGTCTGTCTGTCTCATTTCTCACTATAACTCACCAGCATGTGTCTTTCAGTCTCTTTGGAATCTTCTTGTATCATTCCAAACAAAATGTAGTCCATATATTTATTTTTTTACTTATTATACTTATTATAATATACTGTGTTTGTTTTGATTGGAACCTGTGTTTCTCTGATTGATTTATCTGCTTGTCATTCACATCTTTCTGAAATTATGGAGATGGTTGTATACTGTGTAAAAGCGTGTGGTCTTGGCTGGACAGTCAATTTTTTACCCAGAGAAAATGCTGCCTATTTTGCTGATTTTTAAACTAATCATAATTTTATTTTTTTTGTCAGGCCCTATATGGCACGACGGTGGAGGATGCCTGGTGGCGAGAGTGTGTCCGATACATCCAGAACAGCATGGAAAATGCAGTAGGTGCTTTATACGTGAGGGAGACCTTTGCTGGAGAGAGCAAAAGGATGGTGAGGTCTAAAATCCTGTAAAGTATATGTACTGTCATGTACTGTGTTTATATATATATATATATGAATAAATATATATATAAATAAATATATATATATATATAAATAAATATATATGATGATTGTTTTTAGGTTAGTGATCTTATTGTCAAAATTCAACAAGCTTATGTAGAGACACTGGAGGAGCTGAGCTGGATGGACACACTATCAAAAGAGAAGGCTCGAGAAAAGGTAATTGTACAGTATTGTGGTGAGATCAGTTATACTGTATGGTAAAGAGGAGCTAGTGAAAAAGGATTAGAAATGGGAAAGAGAGCTGCTGGAAGGGTGAATATATTGGCAGAAGGATATTGAACTTGGATACTGGCCTACACCAACACTAGGTTAACTGAGGTGCATTCAAGCTAACACAGGCACCACATTGTAACAGGCTAAACTGGAACTTGGGTAAGAACTAAAACTGGACAAGACCAGACACTAGACCTGGACTAAAACAGGATCAAGCCAAAGTCTACAGTTGGACTACTCACAAAAGGATATAAAAGCAATAATCTTGTATAATGTTTTAATTTTTGTTAATGTTTAGTGTCAGCAATATATGGTTTGTTTTATATTTTGAATGCATTCATATTGGGTGATACTATAATACTTACATTTTGAAGGCAATGTCGATAAAGGAACACATTGGCTATCCAGACCATATTCTACAAGAAGACAACCAGAAACTTGACCAGGAATACAGCCATGTAAATACCAAATACCCCATTTCACTGTATACTATTCTACATACATTGGTTTAATTAGATGACTTATTTAATGTAATTATGATTTCAGTTAAACTTCAGTGTAGAGCATTATTTTGAGAACATCCTGGAAAACCAGCGTTCTGAAGCCCAGAAGAGTCTGAAGAAACTCCGAGAACCAGTGGACCCCGACCTGTAAGACCCAGTTTTGACAGGGCTGTAGTTGTAGCCAAAAACATCATGAAGGAATTGTACTTTGTACAGATTTTAACTTAATTATTCCAGTAGCATAATGTTATATGCCAAATATGTGATTGCTCTTACTTCATTGCGCGATGTCTTTTTAGGTGGATAATTGGCGCTGCAGTGGTCAATGCATTTTATTCTCCAAATAGAAATCAAATTGGTAAGAATCGGACCACTTTGAATGTTTTTAAATATTTGTCTCTGTAATAATAACTCTATACTTAGATCAGATTTTTCGTATACGTACAAAAACAAAAGAACTGTTAATCAATAGTTTTAGTGATTGTTTTTGGAAGACAAAGCACAATTCATTTTAAAATAGATCCTCAGTCTTTTCTATTCTTTCTTTTTTCTTTGCCACATTATTAGTTTGCACACAAACTGGTGTGAACAATCCAGAAACCAGATTGCTCACATCAGATGTTCTGTTTTCATGACGTTTCAATAAACTGTTAACTCCAGTAATCGGATAATAGCCGCCAACATCTTACTAAACTTAATTATCTTGTTTTATTTAAGTATTTCCAGCAGGGATCCTGCAGCCACCTTTCTTCAGTAAACACCAACACCAGGCTCTGAACTTTGGAGGAATAGGAATGGTCATCGGACATGAAATTACACATGGATTTGACGACAATGGTAAGATATCTAATGCAACTTATTCACTGTATTTCAGGCTTGGATTTTAGGTTTTGTTTATGCTTTTGTGTGACTGTCGTTGCTTGATTGTAGATTGTTTTGTTGACTTGAATGGGTGAGTCAAATGCAAAAAACTAATTTCCCTACAGACAATAAAGTGTATATTTTGCTGAATAACTTTGATCTACAAAAGTTAACATTTTAATTTTTAAAATTAGGACGATTACATTGACTTCTAATTATCATCTGTCAGTATGATAAAAATTACTGTTAAATGAAATGATCTTTTTGGTTATTTTTCTTGCAGGACGTAATTTTGACAAAGATGGAAACATGCTTAACTGGTGGAGTAACTACTCAGCGGAGCATTTTAAAGATCAGTCTCAGTGCATGGTGCAACAATACGGCAACTTTATCTGGAAACTCGCAGGCGGACAAAATGTAAGATTTTAACTACTGCATTTTATTGACAACTGTAAAATGTTTTTTTTTTTTTTACATTTTTCTAAATGTTTCAAAGTTCTGTCCTGTATTAAGGTCGAAAATAACATGGCAGGATGTATTTCTAACCTTTCACTTTTTCAAATGTAATCCCAAAATAGTGTTGTGACCTTTTGGTTTGGATGTGATAAAGCAGTGCGGGGCTTAACACAAGGAAATCTTGGAACAGAAACAAAGATTTTTTGATAATCTTTGTTCAAATATTGGCATGATTTGGATCAACATCGACATTTCAACTATTATTTGCTTTCCAAGGGTTTAAAATTACAATTCTTTAAAATATTATTACTTAATTTGTCTGAATTGGGAAACTTTACAACTTTCTTACCCTTGTTTCTAATAAGTTTCCCCTATTTGTTTTCTATCATAAAAATATTTCAGATTCTCAATTAAAGTTTTCTCAGCATTTAGATTTACATTTTGAACTTTAAAGACCCATATTACGCCACCTTGTCTCCATACACCCTAGAATTTCCGATCTCTACTAAACAAAAGGTAAAAGGCAGCTCTTAATTTGAAAATTACTGCTTCATGACATCAAGGTTGAAGAGAGCAGTTTGATCTTAGGAGATGTAGACAGACTAATAATAAAGGGTTACTCAAAGTGTGAATGAAACAAAACACAACTCCAGACATGTTTTTGATGATTCTAACTTGACTTAAAGCTCACAGGAGATAATTTAGCTTGATAGAGGATCTTTAAGTATTATAAATATGAAATAGTATAAAGTGCTTTAACACTACTGTTCTTTTCTGTATGGGGGCGTCTTTCAGGTTAGCGGTATCAGCACTTTAGGAGAAAACATAGCAGATAACGGAGGAGTGCGTCAGGCATATAAGGTTTGACATTTCCCACAAAACTCAATTATAAAAGCTCTTTTATTGGTACAGCAGATTGTGCAATTAGCAGTATCTTGTTTCATTGTTCGTTACAGGCCTATCTGAAGTGGGTCGAGACGGAGGGAGAGGAGCCCAGGCTGCCCGGGTTAGACATGGACCACAAGCAACTTTTCTTTCTCAATTTTGCGCAAGTAAGTTCATGTTTTATTAATACTTTTATATTAAGTATTAAATTGGAATTGTGTTTGTTAGATTTTAAAGAGGCAAAACATTTAAAATAAGATGGGCAGTTTTTTGTGGTTTATTTTGTTTTTTCACTAAGCATTTCCAATAAAAGGTTGTAAAGGGGAACAGTGTAACTTTCCTAGTGGAAGATCGACTATTATCTTATCTCTATATGATGATGATATTCCTTTACCATGAATGTTCTGCAGTATATCATAAATATTTCTATGGATACAAGTCACTCATCAACCAAACTTTATTTATAGAGCGCTTTTCATACAAAAATGCAACACAAAGCACTTCAAGTAAGTGACCCCCGACAGAAAAGTTGCATTGTCCATCAACTAACCACTAATTGGAACTGTTGTAGGCAATGTCTGTAAAGTGCTGTGCCCAAGGACACATTGAACTTGGCCAAAGTAGGCATTTTACCAACAACCAGCTGCCTCTTTCACCTGTGGTACATGAAGCACTTAGAGGAAATGACTTTGACTTTGAGATCAGACGGCTTAAAAACCATGCCAAGATCACTTCATCTTCTTCATTACATCACATTGTAATAGTCTCATTTGGGGTGAAGGGACAGTGGATCTTCAGAAACGTAAAAAGTAAGACAAAGCCTGAAGTTACACAGGATCATTGTGCCAAAGTAAAGAGTCTCTTTCTGCCAGAAAAAAAACATAAAAATAAATTGCTGTGACATAAAGTAACTAAATTTCACTGATTAGATTTTCATTATTTGAGCTGTGTCCAAAAATTATAGGAACAGTACCAAGGGGCCCATTTGCTTTTGTGACCAATTCATCTGAATCTGTGTCCTACTAAAAAAGTCTTGTGAGATAAATCAAACTGGACTTTAGAGCTCAGATGGTAATTATAGTAATAGACAAAGAACCAATGTCAGCCAAACATTCTCCGTGCCTTAATTGTGAATGTTTGCAAACTTTTTGATTTGTAAACTTCTAATACCCAACTTTACCTATAACTTTAACTTTTCTGCGACGATAGTGGGTATATTAGGAATAGCATTTTTAATGGACAATAGCATCATGTAAATTGGGTTAATATGAACATTTTAAGACCAAAATGACAGCAGCATTGTGGTCTTAAAATGTTCATATTAACCCAATTTACAGTAGCAGCACCTCCTGTGGGCTCACCACTCACAGAGGGGTTCATGGGGGGTTAACTATGCCCATTTATATATACAGTCTATGGCCTGTCACCTGCTTATCCCCATGGAAATACTTTAAATGTATTATATGTCTTACAATATGGCTTTAAACTTGTAGATCTTCAAATAAACAGCAGATAATGCCACCAGGCTAAGTAGCAGATCAGATCTGCTTACAGTAAGAATACACGTCTTTAAATGTATTTTTGAAGTATAAAAATAAGTCTAATACAATACATTATGGAATATTCAGGCAAAGCAATAACCTCTCTCCATGGAGACAAGCAGGTGGCAGACCCTCCACCAGAAAAGTTACATAGTGCACTTTTAAGAATGCATTTGTAAGTTCCAGTTCCTTGTTTAAATACTTACACTGTTCACTTTTTTTCTTTCCAGGTGTGGTGTGGGGCGTATCGACCAGAGTATGCAAGCCAATCTATCAAAACAGACTCCCATAGTCCTTTAGAATACAGGTAAATGCCAAAACTTTTAATATTTAACAACCTATTATTGTATCACTATACAAACTATTGCTGCAGTCACTTTGGTGGATTTCATTAATCTTCATTGAAGCATAATTTTGCAAATGTTATAACTACTAGAACTAAAGAAAAAACATGGCAGATGTGAAACCTGTTCCCCTCTCCCGTCTCCTGGTCCCTCCATCCTCCCCCACCTGGCCTTTGCTCAGGCTCACTTGTGCTCTCTGGTCTTACTCAGACCAAAGCTGGCACACGATCAGACAGAAGTAATGTAGATGGCATATAATGGTGATATGTGATGATAGAACAGGGGCAGGTCAGCCAGTCTAATTACAGATGGAAGCTTTAAAGAAATGTATTTTGTATCAAAGATTACATTCTGTTGTCTAAAAAATGACTGTTCGTATCATCAGTGTCGGATCAAAATCAGTATGGTGGATTGGGCCTTTTCTTTAGTATCAAACTCAACTTTGAAATGTTAGTGACAGCACAAGGAGCTCAACAATGACCTCCCACCCCCCAATTCCAAAAGTAAAATTCTCATTCATTTTTTCCCCATAGACTTTATGAAAAACTTAACTAATGACCTATCATTTTTTTGTAATTGGGTTCTGAAATTTTATAAACTGCCAAGTTATTAAAGCATTTTGCCTTATCTTTCCTTTTAAATGAATGGAAATGTTGCTTCCGGTACCAGAGTGGGCGTTCACTGTTGAGTTCCATACTACATAAGCACAACTACATAAAGGACTTTCCATAACCATGATATTTCTCATTGCCACAAACCATTCACCTCTCCCAGTGTTTGCCCTCAGCTGGTTCTTAGTGTTATGAAAGCAGTCACTTTATTACAGAACTCCCTCCAGAGCAGACTGTTGTTGTTGTGCCAATTCATTAAAGCAATCAGGGCCGTACTCACTGTTCCTCTTCTTCCTCCTTCTCCTCCTCTTCCTCATAACATATCTCAAGCCATGCTGTCCTCTCAGACTTGTTTTTGTTTTTCTTTCAGGGTTCTTGGATCTCTCCAGAATTTTGAAGCATTTTCTGAAGCGTTCCAATGTCCACGAGGAAGTCAAATGAACCCAGAGCAAAAGTGCAGAGTCTGGTAGAGATTTTAAACATGAATATATATATAAATCTAGTAAATCTAAGTTATTTTTGGTGAATTTCTCAAATGTAAAAACTAAAAATTACTTTGAAATGCTTCTCAAGTTCATAGCGATATCCAACAGGTATTTAAGTGCAGGACTGTGCCAAGGTCTAAGGCAGGAAAAAAAGGCAGGAAGAATACTTTATATAAATGTTTATAACAGAAGAAAAATAAAAACTGGAATGGCTTGTTAAGACCTCTTCCAAGGAATTTATCATATCTTGCAATGAACGTGTGACCAAGAGGACCTTCAGTAACCTCAGTAACCTTGGCTCTACATTATTCATTATAGCTGCTAGCCTTGATTGGCCTCATTTGGCTGGAGCCAAATGCCATGAGTGACACCACACTCCCTCAGTTCACTTCTCTATACAGTCTATGGTCCTAGATATAAATGGCTATTTCAGGAGTAAGTTATTTAGTCAACCAAGATATCTCAAAATGGTACAAACTCCTGTAAAAAAAAAAAAAAAAACAACACCTCTGGACTCCACTCCTGAAGGCTCTATTAAAGGGCCTATATTACAGTATTTTCTGATCTATGTTCTCCATTTTTCCTCATAAAAACATACTCGGGGTTTTGTTTTGTTTCCTTCGCACATGTTTAACACACAAACCCTGTATATTTAGGCGGAGTTATTCTTTCAAATGGGAAAAACTTTCTTCCTCCTTGTGATGTCATGTGGAAATGTAAAGTAAAGCCCCACTGTGTTTTTAAACTCCACACACATTCACTGTCGAATAATTTGGATGATTTCAGCTCTTGAATTGCCCATCTCTACTGAACAAAAGGTAAAAGGTAGCTGTTTGCTTGAAAACTACCTCTTTATGACATCACAAGCTGGAAGAGAGCATTTTGAGCTTTAGAGCTGTAGACAGACCGAATAAACCAGGATTACTCAAATGTGTGAATGAAAGAAAGCACTACACCAGGTACGTTTCTGTTGCTGTGACAGCATTATAACTTGGGTTAAAGTTCACTGGAATCCAATTTGTGTAACATAGGACCTTTAAACTCCATTCGAGAAATTTCTGTAACCTTACCACAAACTTTGAAACTAATCATCTATTTAAATGCTCTCGTTTAAAAACTTTTCTTCACACCTCAATACTTTGGCACAGGTCTGCATCTTAGACAGCTTGGAGAGAACAAGATGGCTGACTTTATCGGAATGTCATTGTAAAAGGGATGAAGCTGCAGACTGCCTTTGAGCCTTACTGCAATTTTCATTTTGGTTATCTGTGTTGTATTAAACATTACATAGTGACTGTAGCCTAAGCTTGTGATGAATGAAAAACAATAGCATTAGTCACAGTTTGGTCACTCATTGTCCATGAAACAAAAATTACCTAAAGACTTCGACTGTTATAACTGCGCAGCTTTGACCCTTAATCAACATCCCATAAAAGCTGCCACCACGAGAAGCTTTTGTTTCAAACTGGTATAAGCTAATGTAACTTTTAATGGTTTACATTTTTTATTTAGTTTTTGTTGCCATGACACTATTGCCGGTCTGTTACTGTTTTCTTGCCATATTCGTAGCCTAAAGCTTTTTCAGCAAACTGGAGACTGTTACGTAGGTTTTGTCCAAGTATGGTTCATATGTTGACATTTTACTATATATTTAACTGAAGCGTTGTAATTTCCCATTGAACTGTATAACTGTATAACATGTATGCTCGGGACAATAGGTTTTAGTCGACTGGCAAACGCATGAAGACACACTCTGGCAAATAAACTCACTTTTAATTTAAAGAAGTCACAAATTCAATGTTCTCAATGTTTTTGATAGCTATTTGTGATATGAGCTCGGTCACCTGCTTGTCTCCATGGAGATGACTGCTTTGCCTGGAATACTCCACAGTATGGCATTAAACTTAACTATTTTGCATGTACTAGCATTACTCAAGTCTTTTAAACACTAAATGGGCACCTTGCATAATACCATGCAAGTGAAGGTTGTCACCTCTACACAGATCTGACCTGTAACTTTGCCTTGTGGCCTCGCCTGCTTGTCTCTGTGGAGTAGAGAAGTTTAATGCTATATTGACAAAATAGATTATTCTGATGATGACATAATAATAATAATAATAATAATAATATGGCAGCCCATCAGATATTTGCTGAAACATAAATGCTGTTTGATTTCTACTTTTTGCATATTGTTTTTTATTAATAGCTTACTACTCGATATTCAAGTTTTTCATATCTCCAAAATTAGCAAATGGATTAACATTCATTTTTTAATTTTTCTATCCATAACAAACATGCATCTATGCTTTTTTTTACATTTCACAAATCACCCCCCAAGCATCTCTATGCTCTATACACGATTTGTAGCTTTTCAGCCACGTCCAATTACGTGAAGAAAGCACTCACACCCGGCCGCTCAGCAGATGAGAGGGTGGCCTTCTGATCCCCCATTGATCAGTGCAGCGGAGATGAAAGCGGAGGTGCGTTTAGTGAACCCAAACTAATATCTTGCAGACAATAAGCACAACTCTGGACTGTTCTATTGTACCTTTATGAAGCCGTAATGGCAGATGAATCAAAGGCAGTGCTGATGCTAGAGTCGGCCATGTTGAATGTTTTTGTTGTTTTCAGTCACTGGTCTGAAGCCCTCGATATAACATGACGACCGTTATGTCTCACATGGACTCAAATGAGTGTGCTTCAGAACACTGCAAAAATACTCTACACTAGTTCAAATGGACTTGAAGTCAGATTTTTTTAATACGAAAATATGTATTTAGGTTTTCATTTTTTAATTAACACAATCTAACAAAACATAAGTATTATAATGAAGAAAGTGAGACATTTTGTTGTAAGCAAACAGAAAATTGTCTCATTGATCATTTACCGCTTCATTTTCCTTGTTTACCCTTCTTGCATGCCACATTGTTCATATTTACCACAATGTTAATCTAGACTTTGATCATTTTGGGTGATTATTTGAGATAAATTAGATTAGTCTAGCCAAGATTTTTATCAGGTTTCAAAATAGTGATTTTTAGTCATTGTCCTAATTTATAAACTTAAATAAACTCTTGGCATACTAATTTGGCTTGAAAAGAAAAAAAAAAAGTCCCCAGTAAAAAAGACATAAATGCAGCCATTCTACTGAAAATATGAGAAACATTCACACTCCTGTGGATTTGGTTTGGACCAGATCTAGTCTCAGTTTAGTTGGTGGTTTAGTTTCATTTTGGGCACATTCTAAGATTCCCAGAAGATAATTTGGCTTGAAAAAGAGAAAAAAAATGCACTGAATCCAGTAAACATAAGACTAAAAAATTTATGAAATTTCCTATTAAATTTCCAGTAATTTAATCGGAGCCCAGATTTTTTGGCAGTGCAGCTTCATAGTCTGTATCACTTATAGCCTCAGCCGCATATTTTCAGTTTGTTTGTGTAGTAAATAGTGAGTGCAGTCACCTTCAGCTCTTGGTTTCATGTGCAATCGCTGTAAAGGGCATGTCATAACACCACGAAAAAAGATTTAGGAATTGCATCTTGGGGCTTTGTTGTGATTGGACAGAGTTCAGCTACTTCCATGGAAACGGTGCAATCTAATCCTATAGTTTAAAAGTAAACATGAAAAAGTGGCCATTGAAACATTTGTATTTAAATTATATACCATCAACATAATGCCCACTTGTGAAATCATTTGTATATTGTGTGAGATTGGACTTTTCTTAGCCATTGTGTTAAGTTTTTTCCTTTTTTTCTTAACTGCTTCCTGTATTTACGCAATTTGCTGTAGTTTAACCATAGCCAGGCCCAACTCTTATTAGTTACTATTCAACCTAACAAGGGGTGCATTGTTTTAATTTAAAAAGCCACTCTACAAAGTAAGGTACCTATGCCTGCACAGGGCTTGCTAAAATGAGTGTACTGTAGGAAGTGGATGGTGAGACGAAACAGCTGTTTATCAACCCACCTTAGCTTACTGTTCATTGCAGTTAAAGGTTCACTATGTAACTTTTCAAGTGGAGGGTCCACTGGTGCATGTCTCATGAACGCTTAGTCTGGATGTTCCACAGTCTGGTTTTAAATGTATGTATCTGGCATTTATTTAATTACAGGAGTTTTAAAATGATTGCTAATAAAAACTATGTGGGCTTGTGGCGTCTCCAGGGAGATAAATGTGCTTCATGCTATATTCACGGCACAACAATATATCATCTCCATGGAGACGAGAAGGTGAAAAACCATCCACCAGAAAGTTGCATAGTGAACATTTGATGTACAATGTTCACCATTTTCACACAGCTAATGCAGCAGATTCTAACCATGCATTCTGCTCTGTCCAACTATGATAAAAGCCCAGATTTTCAAAACTATTTTTATTTTAGTTTTAGTGATTTAAAATTGCTGTCGTCATTGTTGGTATTTCTCATTTAAAGGACCCATATTACACTATTTTCTGATCCATGTTATAATAAAAACATAGTTGTACGTTTAGGCTGAGTTCTCTGAAAACACTCTGAAGCACTCTGAAGCACTCTGAAACGCTCTGAAATGCTCTGAAACGCTCTAAAACGCTCTGTTCTATCTTGTGATGCCCTGTGGTAATACGGGAAGGGCTCTGTTGTGTTTTTAAACACCACACACCTTCACTAGAATCATTTGGATCATTTCACCCCTGGAATTGCCATTTTTTTTCTAAACAAAAGTTAAAAGGTAGCCTTTAACCTGAAAACTACTGCTTCATCATATCACAAGGTGGAACAGAGCATTTTGAGGTTTGGTTATGTTTACGGATTAATAATAAAGGATTACTCAAATGTGTGAATGAAACAAAACACAACTCTTGGTATGTTTTTGATGATGTAATAGCATGGCTTAAGGCTCAAAAGAGTAAATTTTGAGAAAAATATGGCCTTTAAGAATTCAACCATTCTCCTGAGTCATTCATGTTTTTTTTCTTTACATTTTGCTTATTTATGTTTTTGTTATTTTTTCTAATTCTGTCTTACTTAATTTTATCTCATGTTGTCACTTGTCCCTGACTCCTTATTGACTGCATGCTTTTCAAATTGCGGTCGTGTCCATTTACTCATAAATAACAGCTCAAATCATCAGGCTCTAATTATTACTGTATTATTTGAATGCTTTCGGATGACTTTGCAGGCTATCTCACTCGAGCAGGTTGTCTTACTCTGGCAGGTGACTGGATGCGTACACAAAGAGCTCTTTCAGTTAAATGTCATAGCGGTGGTGGGGTGCCATTATAAAAACATCAAGGCTTCTGGACAGGCCTTGTTTGATGAAATGCAGAAGCTGGATTCACAAGAACTGATGCAACATTTGGCTCCCACTGAAGAGCAAATGACATGGATATTTTGACGTTATGTTGAGTTTAATATTGACTTAACAAATGATGTACAGTCCCTGACAAAAGTCTTGTCGCTTATCCATCTTGTAGAAACAAAAGCTTATAACCTGACTTTAAATTAATCGATTGGTTTTAGAAATGTCTCATATGAAAGCTAAAACCCTCCCAAATTATGCTCAATATACTAGGCCTGGTCACCTCAAGTCCCTGTGTCAACCAGAACAGTTTGTAGAATTCTGTCTCGAAATGGCCTCCATGGTCGAATCAGTGCACAGAAACCAGCACTAAACAAAAGGCAATTAAAAAACCGTGTGGCATTTGCCAAGCCCCACAGCCTGCTAAAAGGATGGACACTGGAAAAGTGGCAGAAGGTGGATTTCTCAGATGAATCCTCGGTTGAATTACATCACAGCTGCCGCAAATATTGCAGGAGACCTACTGGAGCCCACATGGATCCAAGATTCACCCAGAAAACAGTTAAGTTTGGTGGCTGAAAAATCATGGTCTGGGGTTACATCCAGTATGGGGGTGTGCGAGACATTTGCAGGGTGGAAGGCAATATCAATAGCCTAAAATATCAAGAAGTATTAGCACCTCTTACATTCCCAACCATAAAAGGGGTCAAATTTTGCAGCAGGATGGTGCTCCATTGCCTACTTCTATCTCTACATCAAAGTTCCTCAAGGTGAAGAAGATCAAGCTGCTCCAGGACTGGCCAGCCCAGTCACCAGACATGAACATCATTGAGCATGTCTGGAGTAGAATGAAAGAGGAAGCATGGAAGGCAAAACCAAAGAATCTTGATGAACTCTGGAGGCATGTAAGATGCTTTCTTTGCTATTCCTGTTGACTTCATCAACAAATTATATGAATCATTGTCGAAGTGCATGGATGCAGTCCTTCAAGCTCATGGAAGTCATACAAGATATTAAATATGGATCTCACAGCACCACTACTTAATTCAATGACATTATGCAACATATTTTTGTATTTGAAGTAAATTATTTGTTCAATTTTCTGTAGGCGACAAAACTTTTGTCTTGCCAAAATCTGACCTTTCTGTGTTCATTAAATGATCAATCTTTCTTCAGTGAAGCAAATTTATTTTAGTATATTGAGCATAATTTGGGAGGATTTTGCTTTCATATGAGACATTTCTAAAATCAATCGATTAATTTAAAGTCAGGTTATAAGCTTTTGTTTCTACAAAATGGATAAGCGCCAAGACTTTTGTCAGGGACTGTATGGTACTGTGCAAAAAAGTGTGGGGAAAAAAGCCTATGGGCCAAAACGAATCAATGTTCAGTAGAGCTGGGGAGGGAAATTGATACTTTGCAACTGATGTCATCTAAAGCTCTGTTACCGTTAGACTTTAATCTGAGTTTTATTTGAACTCAATCCGACCAGAAAGAATTGACTCAGCTGGAACTGACATCAGGGGAACTGATTTTGTGCTGATAAAAAAGTCCTTTTAAAATGACATTTAAGTCAAAGCTAGCATTTTTTCACTTCGTCATACTCACTGTTTTTGTTCAAAATCAAATGCCAAAAGATCATGAATAATTGTTTTGATCACAGGCTCCTGAAAATGTGTTTTTAAATTATTTTTTCTTGAATTTTCAGGCAATTTGAATACATCAGGCTGTTTGGCTTATGTGTGCATTGTATCACCATGGCAACTGATGAACATTTCTCCACAGACAAAGAATCAGTACAGTAAAACAAACAATTACATTTTAGCTCCTGTTGAGCAATTTTAATTTAATTTTTCTCTTATCATAAACAATAAGGAAATGACTTTTATATTATGGTTCATGAGTACATAATTAAGTAGTCATAGTACAACACATGGTCAATGCCATTTTCAAAGTCAAAAGACCCAAGAATGTAATTTAAAAAAATTTTTTTTTTTAGATCGATTGATTGGATCTTAATCAAAATGGGCGGTACAGACGTAATGTAAGAATACAAATCAAAACTAGACATCTGCTAAGGCACTGGTCCTATTTTTGCAATCTCAAATGGGAACAGAAGCTACAGGTTTCACTTGACGTCTTACTTTAAAACTGCTAAGAAGAATTATATAGTAGAATTTGCTGTTAAACTGACAAAATGCAGATGTTCTGAACTGGTTTATTGTAAAAGTCCTAAAAGTGGATTTATTATTCAGTTTCACAGGCGTCATTATTTATATAGTGTATAATCTGTACTGGACTCAACATTTGTGGATTTTCAGTTTGGAGCTTTTTTTCCAATGTGAATACTATATGAATATTTAAAGCCCCTGGCATCCATCTGGTATTTTATTATCTTAAAACCCCCAATTAGCCTTTTTCACCCCTGCTAGATTATTTGCACAGTACTTTACATTCCGTTATATGTTTAAGATTGTAAATAGTTGCTGTTTATTTGAGCAATTCACATCAGGTAAGATGCTACGTACACCTCTTACCTATGTTAAAGCTTCTATATGGTACTATGGTGCAAAACAGAAACCAAAACACATTATTTTTGCTGTATGGACATGTTACCTGTATTATTTGTATACTCCTGAGAGTTTATTTATCTACATGAATATTTATGAGAAACCATAATGCTTTGCAAGAATACAGAATATGTATTTGAATGTTTCTGCTATGTAATTATCTCTAGACTCCTATTTTTGTGACTGAAATCTGTAATTATTGTCATTAAAGTGACTGTTCAAACACTATTGTCTCTCTATTTGATTCCCATTTAATTTGATTCTTCTTTTATTTATTTGATCTAAACATGTAGTTTCTATGAGCCGCTTGGATAACAGGATATCAGGTGAGCCTATTTACTAGAGCCTACTGTTGTGTCTTTGGGCAAGGCAAGTTTAAAGGCACAATTAGTACACAATTTAAATATTTATTTTATACTGCTGATAAAGTAATTTTAGTCACACACACATCTTAAGAAAAAAAAACCACATTACCCTGAATTTGAACATTGTCAGGAAAAAGTTTTAAAAATGGACTTGGTAAACTTTTCTGCCCAGAAAGTTTAAGAGTATGGTTTGAAACTCCATGGAGAAAAGCAGATGACGCCCGATACCTGAAAGTTTTGGGTCTATGGAGAGATGACTCCACTCAGTGAAAGAACTCAGTGCAATGTATTTTAAGTCAATAAAAATACACTTTGAATAGTATATGCCTAATAAGTGTTTTTGAGAGACAAGGCCTGTGAACAAGAAGAGTTCAAGAAATTAAAAGAAAATTAAAGTAATCAAGGTAGTGGTTAACTACAATAGTTACAAACATTCTGAAATTCAGTATATAAAACAATGTTACAATATTGTACACTAATACAATATTAATACATGTTGAATAAAAAAACTATTTTCAAGTAAAACAACCACATTTATAACTATGGTTAGAAAATTTAAATTACATTTACATAAAATAGCACTGATTTACAAATTGAAAACACAGTGGTAAATGAATAGGCTTTGCTTCATTATAAACTTGGGGAGTACTTTCATCCTCCATAGCACCATCATCGTGTACAGACATCATCATTGCACTGCAAGAATCAAAGACACATTTAATCACTCTTAAATAAAATCATCTCAACAAATATATTTCATAATAAATGCCTAAATACACTTAGAATCGACATAATCATTTATTGACCAGTTTAGCCTGATGTAACAACGCTGACAGTTATTCAACATGTTCTGTAACCAAATCAATATGAAGGCAGCCCACTTCCTGCTTTTTATCAGTTCAGTGGAACTTGACCTGATTCTCAGTTAGGTTGATGCTCAGTCACAGCTGCCCTGGGCTCGACTAGTGGCTGCCATTCTTTACCAATGGCCTCTCCGACCACCAGCTACTCAGAGATAAGACTCAAGACAAAACAGATTAAATGTTTTGCAGTGATTCTCTCTGTGGCTACATTTATCTTAAAATAATGTTTAATTTATCAAAAAAAGTAATTAAAGGTGGGCTATGTAACTTTTGTGAGAATGATTCACCACCTCTTTGTCTCTATTATTGCTATACCTGTAATGTTCGACATGGGTAGTCAAGCAACCCAAGTTACATGTAAGATGTGCGGAGAGGTGACCCTTTTGAAAGCAATCTTGAACAAAGAAAACATCAGTAATGGAATAAATGCAAGATAGACAAGGGCAAGACTAATTTGAAATGTGACATATTGCACTTTTAATTCTCATAAACCTTATAGAGTTACTTTCACAAAACATTTTTCTTCATTTGTATCATTATTGACCTACAACCCTTGTCCCAGATCCAATCAGGAAAAAAGACTGATCGTTGTCTGGACATGTGTGACGTGGGAAAACCCGGAATGAACAGAGGAACCCTCTAACGGACCAAACTACCATTTAAAAGAACTGACAATCACAAGACATATCACATATTAGGCCCATGACTCACAAAATGACTCAAGTCTAGATTAATTAACACAATTTTACAAAGCTGCACAATGAGGTCTTTCTGTACAAAGTTGCCATGTTATCCTCTGATCTGGATCAACAATGTCTGTGACGATAACAAATTTAGAAGTACAATATATTGCTATTGAGGTATATTGAGTTAAACTATAATACTGAAACTACTATCTGCCTACCTACACACACAAAATAAGTATAATCCCAGTAATATCATTAAAAGACATGAGCTGCATCAACCTAAGGCTAATCCTTCACTTATCAGTCCTGAAGTCTCTTAAATTCAAAGGAAACTAAACTAATAGGTGGCCAATGACAAAATGAATACCTCCAATTCTAGGCTTGTCTTGATTAATCATATTCAAAAAACACTATATCAATGTGTGAAACATTAAAATACTATGAACTATTGTGTTGAAAATGCCTAAATATGCTGTTTTATGGTGAGTTAACAACATTTCAACATTACATTATTAAAAGCTTTAAAATGTTCAGCATAATAACCCTTTCAATGGTTTTTAAGTTGGCAAGCCATTGTATGTAGTAGATTAAATATGGAAACTCAGAAAGGCTTTGAAATTGTGCTGTGTGCACATCTACACTATGTGATAAAATGCTGGATCAGTAAAATATAAAAGTAGATTTATCAACAGTGTTATACTGATACACAACCTTAATAATGTCTTAAAAGTGCACTATGTAACTTTTCTGATGGACTGTCTGCTACTTATTTGTCTCCATAGAGATGCTGTTGCTTTGCTTGGAATGATCCACAGTGTGGCATTTAAGTTAACTATCTCCATGGAGACAAGCAGGTAACAATACAAGTCACATGCAAGGTTTATACATGCAATGCCATACTATGAACATTCCAGGTAAAGTAATACCATCTTGGAGAAAATTGGCGACAGCTGGTTGGCAACAGTGTCTGGAGAGAATTTTCCCATACTGCACCCGCCGGTGGGTTTTTTGCTCTCTGGCACCAAGGATCATGTGTTCATGGAGAGACTGAGGATGGGACAATGTGTTTGCTGATGTCTATGTCAGATTATGTTTCCATGTTTTTCACTGTGAAGCCCATTGGGGAAACTCTTGTTGTGATTCTGGGCTATAGAAATAAAATTTAATTGAATTGAAAATCAACTGGTGGATCCCCCTTCAGAAAAGCTACATGCACCATTAATGAATCATGATTCTTTGTCATCTTTGGTGTCCGGGCCAGAGCACATAAATAAATGACTGAGGTTAAAAGACAGAACTTGTGGTTTGGGTCCAGAGATGATCAGGCTGTCATCTGCAGACTTAAAAGACTTAAATAATTTTGATCATTGACAGAAGGAGTTTGTTTGTGTGGAGAATGTGATTAGGCTGCTGCTGTGGTAATGGTATTAGCTTAAAGGATTTGTAAACACTATCACATAGGGCCTAAAGCATAAGATGGAATAACATGTGTGAAATCTAACTGTGAACAATGACGTAAAACTGACTCTGGTGTTAAATCTAATGAAGAAATCACCTCTTTGTGCCTTTGATAAACATTTTTATTATATTTCTTCACGACAGCAGAAACAGTATGTAGTAAGTATGTATGAACATATGTAAACACGGTCATGTGCCTGAGGTAGTACACTGGGTTAAAAGGGCAAAGAATACTGGATCAAATTAATTAATAATGGTTAAGCTTGATTCACTTGAGAAAATTAGTTTTTGCACACTCAGAAATATCAAGACTGATGAAGATACTTAAAATAAATAAATAAATAAATAAAATTCTTTGAATGTAAAAAAGTAGTGGATTATAATATTAGGTATAATTAGAAATGTGTGTTTTTCTATATTTCAAGTTTTTATTGTTATAACGTGGACTAGTGGATTATGGAAACTGATTAAATGTGTGATGATTGGTCATTAAAACAGGAATAAATGTTCTGTGTAATAGTTCTTACCACAGGTCTCTGTCCAGCCTGGACTTTAACCGAGACCCCCACAGCCTTCGAGATGTCCTCCAGAGGAACCATGTCCCCGGGGGAGTCCTGGACAAAGTGTAGCAGGACTTTCTCTCCACCTAGAAAAATAAGACAAAACAAGATCAGTTAATGTTTTTGGCCCTTATTAATACACTGATTTTAACCAGTGTCTCGGGGAACACTAGTGTGCCTTGAGGGATTGTCAGGTGTACTTGGTATATAAATGCAGTCATTTGAGTAAATGCTTTCACACATGGATCTTTTTTACCATTCTGGATTGAACTGAACTTCTGATCCAAAAAGAAGGCAAAACAAGCACCATTGCCAAATGTATTAAACCAGTCACAGTAGCATGGACAGGAGTTGCTACATTTGTATACCATTTTTGTGAGGTGGTGTACTGCAGAAACTTTTCAACAAAAAAATATGCACTAAATCAAAAGACACTGCTTAAAGAGACCAAAGTCTATGCCATCCTGCAATGCCAGTCACTCATGTTACTGTAATTGTAACTGTGACTGAATTGATATTTTTCCAATACATGACTGCAGGGCTTAAACATTTTTGAAGAGTCTATCTTAGCTTTTGGGAGGACTTTATGTGGAGGTACCTTCTGAAATTAGATATTAGATATCCATTACAGTACTGCCCTCTAGAGGAGACACAACAATGGAACATGTTAAATGTGTAACACATTTACCAAAGCTCCATTCCTGAAAACTGTTATTTCACATTTCAGCAGATATATAGGTGATATTTATTGATTTATATCTTGCCATTGCATGTTTTTAAATGTATGCGCTATATGAAAAACAACTGAATTTCATAGAATACTTGATCTAGGACTCTTACCTTTATCCACAATGAGCATGCCTCCACTTTGAAGCAGGTCTCCAGAGAAGTTTCCTTGGATTCCTGCTGCATTTGCCTGATAAAAACGTAAAATAAAAGTACGGTAATGTAAAATACTATAAAAAGCGTTTATTGTATTGAGACAAGGCAGGTCGGCTGGGTTGAGACTCAGGGTGGGGTACAGTCTCAATGTTCACATGGCCCAGCAGGACGGGACCCCCCTCGTAGGCGTCTTATGTCTGGAAGAGAACAAATATGGGATGGGAGGGTGGGGTCGAGTTATTCGGAACGAACTGGGTTGCCGGGTTAGGTTGCTATAACTAGGCTTCTGGGAAATTGAGGCGTGGCAGAAGTGAGCTGTGATTCGCTGGAGAGGAGGTAAGGGAGATTGAGGTGTGGTCCTGCTCCCGAACTTAAGTTAATCATATTAACTACATTCATGAGTAGAGTATTATATTGTAGGTTCTTGTTTAACTATATGACAACAGAGATATTCAGACCTTTGAGGAGATGTTTCGTACTTTCTTCCCCAGAGCAGCAGGAACAACACTTAGAGCAGAGTATCTAAAAGAAGATACAGAATATGCATTCATTCACACTTACTTACATTATTTTTTCATGTTTTATGTGGCAAATACATTAAAACATTGTATTCAAATAAGATGAGTTACCTTTTGAAGCCAAGATCCTTGTAGCATTTCTTCTTCTCATCAATGAAAATACCTGAAAATAATGATGATGACATGTGATAATTATATGATTAATCCTCTGGTATGCTGTAAGAAAAATGACTTGTCAAGTACAGCAATTTATTTTTAGACAATGCTGTAACATCAAGACATATTACAGCAATGTAACTTATCTTCTGTAGTTCTATGTAGAGTGATATGATGATTTAATAGAAATGTATTAATGTGTGAACAATATACCTTTTCTATAGTATCTTATTCACTGTATTAATAATTTATGTGTATTTTACCTTTGGAGTATTTTCTCTACTGTGACCAAATGATTTCCCTTGTGGATCAATAAAATACAATAATCTGAACTGTGCATTTGGTTTACCTCCTTTAAAAAAGCCGCCTTCTTTAAACTCTTGCAACCCAAACTCTTCTGGTCCAACCCCAACCAGAGACACACCACTGGTCTTCAAATCCGGCTCTAATTTGCTTATTTCTGATGCCATCCACCGGCAAATCTGGCAACCGAACCTGCGCAGGAAGAACAGCACCACTGGTTGGTCCTGCCATAAAGACTTCAGCTCCACAGTCTGCAAAAACGGTAACGGAACGGAAACGGAATAGGAAATATTAATCACATCCAACAATCACAACAATGCAATTAAAGTGCATAAGGACTGTATAACATAACTTAATTAATCAATGTCAAATCAATTCGAGGTTTTCTATTTAGCAAATATTAAAGGAACAAATGATTTGGTCTTTACTGATCATCATACAACTTTCAAGTGAAACTTAATTTAATAAATACATCTAATGGCAATAACAATAATACTAATTTTAGATTTTTTCCCTTAACTGTTTGGTTTGATATTATTCATTTTAAAATAAAGACTTGACCTTACTTGGCCTCTGACTCGAGCCTGCCCTTATCCATATCTTACAGTCCATATCTTGTTCATATTACCCAGTTAATTAAATTATATTTAGACAGTAGCCTATATATATATATATATATATATACACACACATAAATTTATATATTGCAAAATGACCAAACTCACATGCATGCTCATAAAACTTAGATAATCTTGTGGACTTTACCCTGGAAGACCTTACACTCAATTGTTCCGTGTTAGAAAATCAATATTGTGGCATATGAGAGATACTCTATGCAAAGATTCTTTTTTTTTTTTTTTTTTTTTTAAATATACAAAGGTATTAACTAAAAATTCCTAGCATTCACATAAAGGGCTCGGCATGTACAAAAAGTTTGAATAACAGATTATACAAATGTAGAACAAAAATAAATATAAGGTTACACTTAACATTTCAAATACAGAGTGCTCTTGTTTTCAAGACTTTTGGATGTGTGCAATGATTTAAAGAATTTAGAAGATAAAAGAAATCCGAGAAAAGGCAGTCTAATTTGCCACAAGCTGCTAAATTACCTTATGACAATTACGTTGTCAAAGCACAGTAGTTATACCAATTGCATAAGTAAATGGAGCTATTTATGCGATTATTATCAGCAGAGTTGGAATATCACTTTTCCCTATAGACTTTAACAAGGCCCATATGAATAGAATTAACCCGACATTTTGTTATGATAATATTAAATTGGCAGCTGAATTGCTAATAGATAGAAAACAATTATAGCATTACCTCCCCCGTCTCGCTCTTCAAAGTGTTATTTCCAATTGCTGCGAGGTCAATGTTCGCCATTTTAACAAGCAGAAAAATGTGGTAACTATGGTAAAGCTCTGATGTTGTCTACACTAAAAATCTATAGGGTGAAAAGATAGAAATGCGTTGATAAATAAGTTAAAAAAAAAAAATAACACGCCCCTGCAACAGTTGCAAAACAGCTACATCCGCGTACGCCCCCTCAGCGTGACGCGCCAATCACATTCCGGGGGTCCTCAGTGACCAACCAATCATTGAGTAGTATTAATATAAGAGGCGGGATTAAACTTTTGTAACTGTAACTTTTAGCACGTGCAGGTAAAACCAAACAAAATCTCCATTGTTAAATTTAATTACCGAATTCTGCATTAATTAACAAACAACATAGGTGTAATAGCCTATTTTAGAAATAGAAAGAATAGCCTATAAAATAGAACAAGTATAATTTATTTTGTATGACCATGTTGAGTCTATAGAGGTTACATGAGGTGAATTGTCAGACCGTAGTTTATTGTGGTGGATTGGACTCAATTATATGGTTGGATGTCTTTCCATTACAGAACATCTAAATCTCTAACCAATATCTGTCAGATGTGTCACATATGTTTTAACTACTTTGATATCTGAAAAAGATAACAACAAAATAGATTATTGAAAATATTTAAATGGCAAATCAGCAAAATATGTTTCATTAATCACTGAATGACTCTATAAGGGAATATTAAGCATTGCTTGTATAGGTCAATGGAGGAATGGTTATATAGCCTATCTCAAATGATGTAGGATTTGATACAGCGCTGGGTCCTGGACACTACGCTCGTCCCTTTGGGTATCTGGGATTGTATCCCAGCAACTGTGGGCCGGAGGGAACACCCTGGACTTTGGTCACTTATGGATGACATGTGACTCCCATCTCATGATCCAGCTTAAGGTAGTCCTGACCAAGCCTAGCTCAAGATCATGGAGATGGGTCCCCAAGCACTGGCAGTAGCTCACTGCTCTTGACAGGTTTCCCCAGAGCCACTGGTTGAAGGATGGGTCAAATTCAGAGAATTAATTTCTTTCACAAGGGATCAATAAATACCTTACATTACCTTAGCATGCTTATGGCAACTGCCTCACAAACAAACTGCAAGTATTCAAATCAGGCTACATCTCATTTCCTGTTCTCTGCTGGCTCAACTGAATAATAGACCATGCAATCTAGGCTACATTAAAGGTCCTGTATTATTCACCAATACAATAAACAACACTTTTGTTATAGCCGTATTGAAGAAGATCAATGTCATAACCCATTTACTAATTACACTAGTGGACTGAATAGGTCATGATTCGTGTGACTAGAAGTAGCCCATCCTTTATAATTATAGACTTGTTTTAATTTGATATGAGTTTTAAACCTGCTATGAGTGTTCACTGTTTTAATAATTGAAGCAGATGCTGCTGTGGTGCTGATGCTGCGCAGGGTGGGGTGTGACGTCACAGCGGAGCAGAGGAAGAGGGACGCGCGCGGACAGAGGAGAGAGAGGGCGCGGGGGATGACTGCATCAAAGGCAACACAAAACAATCATG
The DNA here is from genome assembly GCA_034769755.1 of Odontamblyopus lacepedii. Lineage (NCBI taxonomy): Eukaryota > Metazoa > Chordata > Actinopteri > Gobiiformes > Gobiidae > Odontamblyopus > Odontamblyopus lacepedii. Next base: position 18,238,394 of record CM068346.1, on the reverse strand, counting down.
ACTCGTGTAATTCATCCTCCGATTCCTGTAAAACATAAACCTTGGTGTGACCATTCACACAGTAACATGCTGCAATAAATGACGAGCCGCCCCGACAAGGTAAATATACGACCATCTTTCTCCTTCCTTTTGCATTGTGCACGCCGCCTGCTCCATCCGTCTTCCACCAGTTTGCTCGATCTCGTCTTCACGTCTAAAAAATGACATGTCACGTTGAAAAGCGACACTAGCATAAAAGGGCTTAGCTTGGTGCATCCCCACGTAAAAACACCCATCAAATTAGCTAGTTCATCCGACATAGCAATACTTTGAAATATCATCGGATATTTGGGGGTAACAATGGCATTGCTAGACTACCCGGTGACTCCTTTGTGGCACATCGGCGCTTCCTACATAAAATATTTAAAATGGAAACAGTGTCGGGAGCGCTGCGGCAGATACAAGCCACGCCGAGTGAGCACATGGCCGCTGCGCACTACGCCACTTGCGCATTGGCTGCAGAGGGCGCTACCCACGTCGTGGTCGTGCTCCTCTTCATCACAGCGGTGTATGAAGACTGCAGTGTCCTCCGGAGAGCGCAGCAGCAGCAGCCTCTCACACCTCAATGCGTCTCCACTGGTGACCTTTGAAATACGTCCTGTCAAATTAGCCGCTCATCCTCGGCTCAGTTTTTATAATGCATTGGAAATGATTGATTGTATCCTGATCATTTTCAAGAGGAGACAAATACCATAGGGAGGATGAAGAGGATTTGATAAAAAGTGCTGAGTCCTTGTGCAGTCCCTGTTTGACATGGTAGTGCTGTGCTAGTAGTCTCACTTAAGTTCAGTCACGTCTTTCCATGTTTAGATTTGATCAACCTTGTTTAGTCGCCTGTATGATTTCATTCTAGATGATTTACTTAAGAATTGGCCTACAGTTATTGTTCAGTAACCAAGTTATCAGTTATTTTATTATTATTTATTTTATTCAGTGATTCTTATCTTGTTTTAATGTTTTGTTGGGTGGTGATAGTGGCTCAGTGGTTAGTAGTTGCTGTGTCCTTAAGCAAGACACTTCACCCACCTTGCCTAGTGTGAATGTGGTGTGTGTGTGTGATAGGTCGTCACAGTAGTAGCTTCGCACCTTTGATTGTGGAGTGAATGAAGAATGCCCTATAAAGTGCTTTGGTTGCTTTATCCAATCTAATCCATTATTTTGGTTATGTTTTTTTGTCTCAGTTCAGCCTTGTCTTCTATCTTTTATGGTTATTAGCATTCAGATTGTCCTATCTGGTACTATCATGCATGTTTAAGTACAGGTATGTAATCCCTTGTTCTTGTCTATGTCCGTAGAGCAATGTCATCTCCAGGCATGGGTACACCCAGTGACCCTCTGTTACAGGCCAGTCCTGGAGGGAGGCTCTCCTCAGCTCAGGACGGTCTGTGGAGGTGCTCACTCCCCAAAACAGCCAGCTTCCCCACTTCCACCACGCGCCCACTCAGCCACCGTGCCAACAACTTCCAAAGACAACCCAAACGGCAGAAGCTCATACGACCCTCGCCTCCGCCCCCGCCCAACACCCCCTGCCCCCTGGACCAGCTCGACCTCAATGACCTGCCCCCCCGACGCACTTTCCAGGAGCTGCTCTTCAACGGGTGCATCCTGTTTGGGATAGAGTTCAGTTACGCCATGGAGACGGCCTATGTTACCCCTGTGTTGCTGCAGATGGGCCTGCCCGATCAGTTCTACAGCCTGGTGTGGTTCATCAGCCCAATTCTAGGTGAGTGTGGACAGAAAGGTTGTGAGGATATTCAAATGGTATGGTTATTTTGAGCAGGACAAATTTTTATTCATATAGAGATTCAGTCATTTCAGATAGCCAATGATCAACTTGGGCTGTTTTAATCCTAAATACAAATTCACTTTATTCATATAGCACATTTTATAAACAAAGCACTTTCTAAAGTGCTGCACAGAGAACATAAAATTAAGACAACAAAAGGTAAATTGCTAAAAATTTGATCATACCAGTCCTAACAAAATAATACCAGTAAAAACGATAACATATTTTGATTTTCTGTATGTCTGAAATAAACTGATTGATTGATTGATTCAAATAAAATCTAGTCTAGTCTACAGCCAATCCTGTCAGTAAAAGTATGTGGTTTTGGAGTTTATACTTTGGAGGAACAAATTTGACTATTATTGTGTTAAGTGACATCTTACGGAAATTACTATTATATCTCTTGAATGGTTAAAAGTTCTCAAAATGACTTCCATAACAGTAAAAGCAATGGATCTTTTACCTTTTATTATCCAGTAGAGATTTCTAATTCCACTGCTGAAATTATCCAGAAAACAAGGTGGAACAGAGTGTTTTCTGTTTGAGAGAAGAACTCAGCCTAAATATGCAGGATTTGTGTGTTAAACATGTGTGAACAAAACAAAACACAACTCCAGGTATGTTTGTGATGAGGAAAAAACATTATACATAGATCAGAAAATAGTGTAATATAGGCTCTTTAACATTTGAAATCTATGGGATTTCAAAGTATGTGGTTTTATTAAATGTTTTTACTATTATTTATAATATATGTATTACATTATGAGATTAACAGAACTGAGGTTAACAGAATGACAGGTTTTTGGAATGCCTTAATAAGCCCTTTGTGAATTAATATTGTAATCATTCTTGGATACAGTGCTTAATGATGATGAGTTTGTTCAATTATAGTCTTTTGGTAATCCTTGTTGTTTGTGTTTCTGTGAAGGTTTTCTTGTTCAGCCTCTCATAGGAGCCTGGAGTGATCGGTGTACATCTCGTTTTGGGCGAAGAAGACCATTTATTTTTGCTCTTGCCATAGGTAAGACTGATACATTTGCAGGTGAAATCATGTGAAATTGAAAATAAGGCCAGCCTGAGATGGTGTTGACAGAAGAGGAATAGTGAACAATGAATAATATATAAGGGTGCTGAGATCAAGCTGGGGGTCCCTAGAGGGAGAACAAAGACAAAGAAAAATTTAGACACTTGGTGAAATAGGACATCAGGTCAGTTGTCTTAACACTGCATGGGCTAATTTTGAAACTGCAAACAGAAGTGTTTCAATCTAACATGTCCCTAGCTCTCACAAACCCTTTGGCACATTGCTCTTACTCACATGCATGAAATTGTGGGCACATGCATGTCTTAAGATCAGCTTTTGTGATGCATAAGTAAAACAGGGGCAACCTCCAAAGTACAGCCAATCGTAGCACTGCTGACATCTCATTTTTCTGCAGTTGTGATCAATAAAATACTTCATTATTGGAAGCAGTCTGATTTTGTCACAACGATTGCTTTCAGAATATACTTACTGGTAGAAACTCAAAAACACAAAATGTATTAATTAACAAGAAAATGTTAAGTACCAAATTAAATGTTGGGGCTGCATGTTTAATGTAATAATTTGTTTTATCTCATTCATTAAAGATTTCTCCAATAGACAATGAGGCAAACACTCCAATCAAAATCTATGATTCTATATCTAGTTTTATTTTCAGGCAAATCACCCAGTCCTATGTTGCATGTCTTAAGTTCATATGATTGCAGTCTGGCCTCAGTACTCCTACATCTTCCTTTCAATGGATAAAGACAGGACATTTATACTAATGGGTACATTATATTAAGGGCTTTAAATAGCCCATGTGCATTGAATGTGGGTGAGCAATGGCGTCACGTCACTCACCCATACTTCTCTACACACAATATCATTTAACTCTCAAAAGACATGTTTGAACCATGTGCTCATTGTGCAGATTAACACATTATACTTTTCCTCAAGCAAAGAAAGCGATACAGGAGGGACAGTATATGTTATAACAATGCCATTATGTAACCTGATATCCTCCTAATCCCCCTTATGTCCACTTGAAAGCTCTGACTGAAACTTTATACCTGCTGTTTGCTAATGTACTCTCTGTTGAGTAATACATACAAGCTTGTTTTTATATTTCATATTTTAAGTTAAAAAAAAACATTGAAAAGTAGTACTTGTGTAAACTGCAAAGAGAAGTAGCTTACCGTATATATTTCTCAGACCACACTACAACATCAGCATATTTACATTTGCCTGCTCTTATCTTGATTTAACACTTTGCACAAGAGTATGTCTTAGTCTCCTTTACATATTTGAGGAAGTGTCTTTTTTATAGAAAGTAATTAAGAAAATAGTGTTTTCAGTATTTACATTTTAATGCATTTATTTGGTTAGGGACAGTGCACAAAAAATGTACTTTATTCAAAGAAAATATGTGAAAAAAGGGAGTGAATGCACAGTAGCTACATTTACATGCGCACCAATAATGTGATCGTTTTCTGATGGTCAGCAACAGAACTGCGATCCAAGACTGAGAATGGCTGTGATAAATGAAGAATACATTGGGCCATCTGTTTCAGGTGCTCTGGTGGGCCTCACTTTGGTGCTGAATGGGCGGGACATTGGGGGTCTTCTGGCTGACACGGCGCTGAACCATAAATGGGGGATCATCCTGACAGTGTGTGGGGTGGTCCTGATGGACTTTAGTGCAGACTCTGCTGATAACCCGAGCCACGCCTACATGATGGACGTGTGCAGCCCAGAAGACCAAGACCGAGGGCTCAATATACATGCACTACTAGCAGGTACTAAAATATACATAATTGGCATCTATCAAAGGTGCACTATGCAACTTTCCACATGGAGGGTATTGTCACCTATTCATCTTCATCTAGAGACACATTTAATGCCATACTGTGGAACATTCCTTTCAACACAATAGAATCTCCATAGAGACCTGAAAAGTTACATACTGCACGATTAAGGCTAATATTTTATTATAATTTATTTTAGAACTAAATACCTTTTTTATGTGTAGATCCCACATTTTCTAAATTCTATCTGAATGAATTCCCCTTTTACTGAAAATGAATCAACTTAAAATGAATTCAGTTAGCCTTGTAAATCAGATAAAATAAATAGCAACAACATATTAATAGTAAAGTCACTCTAATTATGACAGTCTTTCATTACTGTCATTCCTTTAGGTCTTGGAGGTGGATTCGGCTACATCGTGGGCGGCATCAACTGGGACCAGACACAATTTGGGAAGTCGATGGGTGGTCAGCTGCGTGTAATCTACCTGTTCACCAGCATCACCCTTGTGTTTGCTACCACCATGACCCTAATCAGCATACCAGAGCGCCCCCTACCAAAGAGCCACGCCAACAAAACCTCCAGTAAAATCCATTTAAAAAGCCCCAGCCTTCCACTACCGCCATCTCCCCCCGTCCCACCTGGATCCGCCCCGGGATTTGAGGAAGAGGAAGAAGATGGTCTATATAGCTATAACTTCTCAAATTCCCATAATTTGGATCCTTTGGCTCATAGCTGCAGTGCCAATGCCCGCCTCTGTGCTGGCCTCACTAGTCCAATTTCACCTCTGAGTCCGCTCACTCCTAAATATGGCAGTTTCATTAGCAGGGATGGCTCACTGACTGGTATAAATGAATTTGCATCATCTTTGGGGACTTCTTACATAGATAGAGTGCTAATAGACTGCTACACTGGACAGCAGACACCTCAAAATCCTGAGCCAAACTGCACTACTGTGCCGCTGCCACCAGGGGGCACTCCTCAGCCTGTCCAGTCCACACAGCAGACAGAAGGAGCATCTACAGGGCAGGGGGCAGAGGACATTGCACCTGCTGTAGAAGCACAGGAGTTGGAGGGGGTGCACAGTGATGGGGGAGCAGTGGTCTCAGATGGGACAGGACCATCGGGTGGCTTGGGAGGGCATAGGGGGTCCATCCTGAAGAGACCCCAAAGCCTAGCTCTGATGGAGGAGCCGTGTACCACTCAAACTGTGGGGCTGGAGAACGGGAGGAGGAGGACTGTCACCTTCAGCCAACAGGTCCGCACCACCAAGAATCTGTCAAATTATTTAGTAAATAACAATTGTACCATTAAACATGTATGATACTGTACATAATTTAGCTTAAAGGTGCACGCTGTAAGTTTTCTGATAGAGGATCTGCCACCTGCTTGTGTCCATGAAAATGTATATATAGATGTATATGCTTTATCTAGAATGTTCCACAATACTATGACAATAAACATAGCTACCTCAGTAGAGACAAGAGAGGACTCCACTTACAGCAACATGCATATTTTCAAGGTATTTCCTAGTAATAAAAACACCAGTAAATACACACAACAATTTAATGCCATACTGTGGAACAGTCCCAGGCAAAGCAATAACAGGTGGAGGCCCCTCTACAAGACAAGTTACGTAGTGCCCCTTTTAATCTTGCTTTTTGCATTGACTGAATCCTCACCTTTGTATGAGTTTTGACTACTGTTTACAGTTTTGTCACTTATGACGAATGCAAATGCTTCATATATAACAGGGTACATTTCTACAACAGAATTTTATTTGTTCTTCTGCACTGTGTTCCAACAGCCTATAATTCAGGCTTATGTTATTCTTGCATTACCTCCTGTTTCTGTGTTATTCTACTTGTCAGGGCAGTTTTTTATAATGATCTAGTATCATGTACATTTTTAGTATACACATTTTTAAGATTTTGCGTGGACTAAACCAACACAAACCAGGCTGGGCATTCCCAGTAGCATAACTGTAAATTAGACCTGTGAAAAGTTTGAAAAGTCAGTGGTGAGGAACAAATTTAACAGTTCATTCATTTTGTTTTCTTCTGTAGGTTGCCAATATTTTGCTGAATGGAGTGCATTATGAAAGTGACCTCAGTGAGAATGTGGAGACGGGAGAATCCCAAATGTCCATGAAGCTGCTGTGTATAGCCATCTACCGAATGCCTCCTTCTCTACGAAGTTTATGCACTAATCATTTTCTGGGTAATATGCTTTTTATTTGTTATTTTTCAAGGTTGTAAAGCTATATATTCTAAATAGGCTTCAGCAATTACAGTACTACATCAATAACTGACAGTGTTATAATTCAAGAAAATATGCGACCACTTTAGAAATGAGAACCAACATTCACTCTCATATGACTGTAATGTTGTAATTATAGTAACATTCATGTGGTGTATATGCCAGAAAAATGCAACGTATGTTATAATATTAAGACATGCATTGATTGAGCCAAACGAATTGGTATGGCAATTTTGTTTTGTGTGATCTTGTCACATGAATTCTTGTCCCATCCCTATTATGATGTATATCCCCTCTGTGTGCAGGCTGGCTGTCCTTTGAGGGCATGCTGCTCTTCTACACTGACTTCATGGGGGAGGTGGTGTTTGAGGGAGACCCCAAAGCCCCTCATGACTCAGAGGAGTACCAGCGCTACAACGCCGGTGTCAGTATGGGCTGCTGGGGCATGTGCATCTATGCATTCAGTGCTGCTTTCTACTCAGGTAAAGTGTATAGCCGTTAGTGATAATGTTATGACTGCTGTCCAGGGAAATTCATTATGCAAACCTTTTAAATCACTTTTATGGACAACTTGATAGATCCATTACCTACCAACCAAAATGTATATTGCTATAGACAATTACACAAACCTTATACAACTTACATTATTGTGGCTATTTAAACCATTAAATGACTATTAAGTTTCCTAAAAGAACTAGCCACTGTGGTTGGTGCGCCAAAAGTTTAGGATCAAGCCATACAAATAATATATTATAATGTATAATTCATTTTACAAGCCCTTAACAGTGGCCCGTTATTCCTTCACTTTGCACATGACTCACAAACATCACATTCACATAGGCAAGTGTCTTGTCCAAAGACACAACATTATGAATTTTTCATTATAAAATGACAGTATTATGTTATAATAAACAATTATGCCTTGCTAGAAGCTTGAGAAAAAATGGCGGTGAATGTGTATTGACGTGTATGGGATGTGAAAGCTGGTCTGAAGAACAGTGCATCACAGTAATTGGGGTGCAGATGATTGTACTATTGTATGTACATAGCTTTTGACAACAGATTAAGATTTTTGTTTATTTTATTTTGGTCTTTTTTATCCTTGCAGCCATATTGGAGAAGTTAGAGGAGCGTTTTTCTCTGCGCACTCTGTACTTCTTTGCCTACTTGGCATTTGGGTTGGGCACGGGCCTGGCCACTCTTTCCAATAATCTGTATGTGGTGCTGTCCCTGTGCGTCACCTACGGAGTGCTCTTCTCCTCTCTATGCACGCTGCCTTACTCTCTGCTCTGCGAGTACTACCAGAGCCCTCAGGTTAGTACACCTGAAAAACCACTACCACTTTCAGTGGTTATATTCAGTGCTTGTTCAGAATTTGATAATGTTTTATCAACTCATAATTATTCTTTCAGATAACCTTTGTTTGTCCCACTCTCACAATGAGGGAAATTTCAGGTTTAAATATTGCATATTTATATACTGTAATTACCACACTATTCAAATCTACATGAAGAGATAAAGCCAAAAATGTTTGTGTTATCTTTGCCTGAGCAGTGAGCGCCATCCTGTCAGACCTAAGCTGATTTGCTTCATCAGGCACTACTGGTGCACTAATGGTGTGGCAGTACTGCCATCAGAGCAGTTTTTATTGTGCTGACCTACTGAAGCCTCTTTAAGGCATCATACTTTGTGCTTCTTCACAGAACAACAACAAATAAATCAAACCTCCAAACCATTTGATTCTTTTTGAACCAATTTAAGGAGTGCTGACTCGTGCAGAGTTATGGATGTCTTCCCTTTTACTTTTTACTGGGAAACACTGTGTTTTATAGTTAGAATGTAAAGGTGACCTCTCGCAAATATTACCATTTACCTTAAGCCTCTGAGCCTCATTCACAATGACTTGCATTGTTATTTGTGGGAGAAAAACACAGTATCACATCTCTCTTCCTCCTTTCTGTGACAGTTTTGCGGCTCGTCGGAGGAGGGCACGAGGCGTGGGATGGGGGTGGACATCTCGTTGCTGAGCTGTCAATACTTCTTGGCACAGATCCTGGTGTCTGTGGCCATGGGCCCACTGACCTCACTGGTGGGCGGGGCTCAGGGCGTCATGTACTTTTCCAGCCTGATGTCGTTCGTGGGCTGCGTGTACTCCTCCCTCTGCGTGGTGTACCAGCTGCCCCCCCCTGAGGGTGAGCCCCCCGACAGCGAGACCCAGCCACTGTTGGTGCACATTTAGCAAATGCATTGTTAAGTAGTTTTAAAGACACTCACGTCACATAACATAGATAGCACTGACACGCCGTACATCCTGCCGCACACTGTACAGCACGGTAGTGATAGTAAAAGTTCAAATTCACTAAATGACAAGGCTCTCCTCAGAGCAGGACAGACATTGGCCGCTGCTCTGTGTCTCCAGTGTGTTCTTACAGTGTGTGAGCCCTTCATTTACCCAGCTGTGTAGACGTGAATGGGATTGGGGCTATTCCATAAACTCACTACACAAGTATGGTGGTCTATTAAGAAGCAATGTCAGAGGGGAAAGTACTAAAATCTTTGTGCTGTTGCAGTTCTAAAACATATTCTTGAGAATAAGGCATCAGTAAAGCTTTGTGAAATATTCCCTTGGCCATGACTATTATTGTCTACATATAACATTTAGTAGAATTAATTTGGTGTCACTTTAGTTTAGGGACCACATATTAATCGCTAACTAAGTGCCAATTGGTACTCTAATTAGCTGTTACTTAGCTATTATTTGGTATTTATCAAACATTTATTAATTCTTATTAAGATTTCAGTGTAGGTACAGAAACATCTATTGTAATCCTCACTAGGGTAATGGGAAGAAAATAGTTCACCTTAATACATGCAAAACACAGCCTTAGAGAAAAATGCATTGAAAGTACTTTTTTAAATACTAACAAAGATGTAATTAGGCCCTTATTATGGGTTTTACTATTAGCTAGCTATTAGTATGTGGTCCCTCAAATAAAGTCTTACTATTAATTTAATTGTAGTAAAAAAAATAATGCATATACTTCATTACATACAGATAATGATTATCAGTAAACTTGATTTATCCCACTGACTTGTATTATGGAATAGCCCTGAGGATATGAGGGTGTGTGTGAGAAAAGAAGTTTAAGTTGTTCAGTTTTTGCCATAATTTGATCTTGCTTGTTTGAACTCATCATCCATAATCACATACGTACATGTATATGCATGAAGTTGTAATGTAAGCAGTTTGTTTTGTTTTGGTCCTGTGGCCAAAGTAATGTCTAGCTGCCTGTTTCACTGAGTTAGCGGATTACAAGATTGGCAAAAGCATAGCCTACTTGATTTCAAAATGATCCGGCTGATTTGCACTGCACACAGACTAAAACATAACTATACTCTCAACTCAGACTATATCCACCCAGTGATTTAGTTCTTTTCGAGATATCCATTAACCAGGCATAATGTGATATTGTCTAATCAGTGGTGGGTAGTAGTAATGCGTTACATTTGAAGAAATTATAATTGTAGGCTTTTTACTCATTATATAATTAACATATAAGTTAATTATTAGCACTTCTCTTACTTGAATAAAGGTTAAGGTATTTTTCTCTTTATGAGTAGCCAAAATAATAATAATAATAATAATAATAATAATAATAATAATAATAATAATAATAATAATAATAATAATAATAATAATAATAATAATAATAATTTGTGTGAAGATTTGAAGCTTGGCATACCAAAAGATAGTGGATGGACAGTAGATGAATTCAAAGTCCTCCATAATTTTGTCTGTCTGCCTATTTAAAGATGCACTATGTAACTTTTCCTGTGTGGGGGCTCATCACATGCTTGTCTTTATGGAGTCATGCTTTGCTAAACTATCTTCAATATATGCAATCACAAATGTTAATTTGCTAGAAAGATAGAAAGATAGCCTTCTTACAGTGTCCTGTAACTTTCTTTTTAAATCATTCCTAAAATGTATGTTACACACAAACAAGTGACTCTACACAAATAGTTTTATGACTAAATACTTTTTTTACTGTTACAAGAGAAATCTTTCTATTACTACTACTATGCTACTATCCAGTAATACGACTACCCACCTCAACTATAATCATGTTATACCTGGTTGGTGTACATTTGGCTTTCGAAATTCAAATGCAAACATAACAAGGGAAGCTGTCTACATTATTACCTAAATTTAATCCACAACACACAGAAACACTGGTGGTGGCACATTCAGCCTGGGCCCTCACGTCAGCCTTGGAAAGCCCTGTGCGCTGTCACCTGCCCCCTGCTGGCGTACATTTGTAATCACAGTCATTCTTGTCATTATCAGGAAGAGGAGAAGTTGAAACTGGGGTCTGATTCAGCATTCAAAACACAAGAAGACGACACGGCTGGTGAGAACTATGGACAGCTACAAAACTGTGGGGGTTTCAAAACAGCCAGCACATATTTTCGGTCATCATCAGGGCGCATGCAAGTAGTCGGCTTCTCCAAAACAACGCTCAGTTTACAGATTTATTTTTATATTTTCTTTATCAAATTGCCATTTTTTGTTGTGCTAATTCAATAAAGAAATAATAAAAAATCTGACTTTCTTTGTCAGGGCTTGAACAGAGAATAATTTAGTATTTTGTGAGTGACCTCTACTAGTTGGGACTGGAATACTAGTTATGATAATTGCTGCATCAGCCGAATGTTGATAATTACCTAAATGGATTTGAAGCCTTTTGGAGCACTTGGGTGCACGAGCTGCTCATGTTTCTGAGGAAACTGTGACTGTACGGATCATGCTGTTGCAGCTTGCTTAGTTAAAATGTGTTCTAATTGTATCACTTATTATTGATCAATATTAGCAGTGTTATTGTACAATACCATTTCATAAGACTCAGTTAAAATGACTTTTGCCTATTCTGTCTCCTGTCATTTTTGTACTGTCAAGGAAAGCACCTTTCCCAATTTTCCAGATGAAATTCTATATATTTCACAGCATTTTTGCTGCTTTACACACACAGTGGATCCACTAGTTGCTATGCCATGCACTAGTTGCTATGCCATGCATCATCATAACTACTGTTATGATTATGCCAGATCAACCAAAATTTGTACTTGGCAAAAAATGGCCGTATGAAGCTGGTAACCCAAAAGATAATGAGTTTAATTTACTTGATAAGTTATTAGTTTCCAGTGTTCTGCACAAACAAGGACAATATTTTTGACAATAGTCACCTTTCTATAAGGTGTGATTTGGTAATATTTTCAACTATGCCAGTACCATGACTCAAAAGGATAAAAAATACAGATAGGGAGCAGTGCAATTTCATAAAATGTTATATTGACTTCTAAATTTAAGGTTTACAGCTGCTGCATTTAATCCATGGGGGTACCTCTGTTCTGTTCTCCGTGAAGTGACCATCAATCTTAACAGAATACCTTGTACTTGATTTGCCCTAATACTATGACCTTGATTTTGACATAAATACTGGAGACCTTGAATGCACCTTCAAAAGCTGCAGTTCCTCAAACTCACCACATGATGGAGGCACAAGGCAGTTAGAAATCAGTGCATGCCATGAGAGTCTTTCGTCATTACTGAGATTAGCTCTTCTTTTTCCAGTGAAGAAAAACTAGGTCAGATGACATCTTTTCTTTAAAACTGCCTCAGGAGGGTGTATACTAAAGGCAACCATACACAGAATACTTAAAAAGACAATTTATTTTTTCAGAATATACAAAGCAGTGGCTGAAGTAACCGAATGTCATTCTGTTTTTTCTCTTTTTTGTAAAGGCAGTCTGGGATACAGAACTGGGCTCCACAGCCATAACATAAACTTGTCAAAACAAAAAAACATAGTAAAACAAAATATAAATGGTACAAACTCGCATGGAATGCACACTGAACAAATCACCAAAGCAGTAAGATTTAAGAGGGGTTAATGAACAAAGTGAAATCCTGCTAGTATTGGGTCAACACAAGACCCATTATTCATCTATTATGTTAACAAGGCAGGAATCTACTAGCAGATTAACACAAAAAACAACTAAGAATATTACCCCCTGCTTAAAACTTCTCTTTGGTCTGTACATGAAAGATCAACATGAGCCGTAAAGGAGGATGGCAGCTGCCGGTGTATTTAATGTGGATCTTCTGGTCAGCGTGGACATAGAGACTGTGCTCCTAATAAGAAAACCTAAAAAGAAAACAACTGCTCTCTTGCTGTGGCCATGGTTTTTGCACAAGTAAGAAAGAAAGCTTGTTTTAAAGACCAATAAATAACATTTCATAAAAAAGGAGATTAGGCCACTACATGTTTTTCAGGACTCCAGTGCATTGTGTGAGCGTGGGAGTGAAATAAAGCTACAAAATAAAAAAGGAAATCTCTCTCAGACAAAGCACAAGCTCTATAGGACGATGACCAGGCTGATAGAACGCTGCAGAAAACCAAGAAGTCGTAGAATAAGGCCACTTGAACTAAGTCTAGGCCTCAACCTCAGCCTCTTTAGAGTCTCCATTCTCCTCTGTCTTCTGTTTTTTTGTATCCTCTTTCTCCTGAAAAATCAAGAAAAAATATATTTGCATCAGTACAAATAGAATACACACATGTTAGACTAGCAAGACTTAACTAAATTAAGATACAGTGAAAAGAAAGCAAATTAGGTTTTATTCACATATTCTAGACTCAATACATATAGGCTTTAAAGTATTAATATTAATATTAATATAGTATTAATAACTTTTGAATGGTCAAAAGTCCTCAAAATGTTGCCTTGAAACAGGAGGCTAAAATCTATTAATTTATATTTTATTAGAATCAATATACAAAGTGCTTTTCTTTTGACATTCATTCATTCATTCATTCATGACAAAATAAAACTTAACGACTGGTATGTTTTCATCTATTCTAGTTCTTGTTCTCATTTACTGACGCATGCCTGTTTGCTATTAAAAAAAAAAGCGTTAAGCCCAACCTCCTCATCCTCTGCTGCACGCTTCACTGGCTGTGCGTCGGTTTCCTCAGCAGGGGGCGCCTCCTCTCCATTTCCTACAAGTAATAAAAAAAAAAAAAAAAAGATTTACCACCATGTTCAGACCAATTCAAAGTGAACAGTTACTCTTATCAATCTAAAACTAAGTACAAATGGCCAGATCATTGAAAATGGCATCCTAGACGTTATTTAAAATCATATTCATAGAGAGAAGCATTTAAAAAAGTACCTTCTCCATTTTTGTGTTCCTCCTCCTCAGTTTCCTTTACTTTGTCACTGTGGTCAGCACCGTTCTGCAAAACAAAGAGGTAATGGTGCTTTAATGTACCTATACATGGACTGGGTGACAGTTTACAAGATCAAAATGCGCTGAAATCTGTTTTGTTTATAAGTTTAGTCCTCTTTAGACAATTTAATTCCCAAATGCGTCTATTTTGAGAGTGCTGTAGGAAACCGGGGTCTGAAAATCCCAATGAAGAGATATCCAAAGTCTAGTTAGCCGTAACATCTGTGCCGCCCGTTTCACAACCCAAACAAAGCGCATTGTGGAGACGGGAGAGGAGAGAGGAGAGAGGGGAGAGGAGAGAGGGGAGAGAAGGGGGAGGCGAGAGGAGGCAGCAGCAGCGACACCTGCATGATGAGAGCTGGAAAGACAAAAGGCCACGAGGCTCCGGGGAGAGGGGCCGAGCTGTGGCGGCCGTGGGTACACTCACTGTGCCATTGGCAGGTGCGTCACCAGTCTCCGTCTTCTCCGCTTCAACTTCTTTCTTTTCTTTCAGATCCTGGAGAAGAAAAAAAAATGGGTTTAATTGATGCTAGATGGAAGGGCAGCAATCTTGAGTAGTTATTCCTCAAACAGGTAGTTGTTAGGTAAAAAAGAAATCAAAATAAATTAGATGAACTGTAAGACATTTTCCAAACAAATTGTGCGCTCTAGAAGCCTCCATCCAAACCCGCCTAGCCTTGCCGCTGCTTCCCGCCCACAATCACTCTTCAGCGGTAGGTTACCATACCATTACCCGCTTTGTCTCTGGCTCCAGACTAATTTAGCTAAATACAGGTCGTAAAAATGACCCCCGGGTACATTTTAGCAAAATTAAACCACGAGCGAGGCAATACACAACCAGAGAGAAATTTCTTCGTTTTTTCCACTCGGCTGACGGAGTAATTTTTACAGATCACGGCTCAAATTTGCATAAAATACTAAATGTGTACCGCTGCTCAATAATCCCGCAGTTTAACACGGAGCTAGCCAAATTATTCGCAGATTTCCAATTACTTCAGAAAGTTCCCAAAATCTTTTAACACGACGATTCCATCAAAAATTGGTGAATGAAACGCACCTTGGCTGTCACCTCAGTGGTCGCGGTCGTGTCAACTGCAGCATCGGCCATTGTTAAATTTCCAAATAATTGTATTCCTTTTCGGAAAATGGTAAGATTTGGTGGCGCTTCGGCTTTGTGCAGACAGTCCAAAGACGCTGGGAGAGGAATGATGTCTGCCCCTCACCGCTTTTCTCGAGCTCGTTGAAAATGCACTCTCGTTGGATACAGCGGGCAGACTCGGCGCGCCATTGGGCAGTGTCCGCAAACTCGAGTCGCTATTGGTTGAGACACGTGTCAATCGTTACGCGTAATCCCGCCCACCGAGCAGGTCTGCGTGGATTGGTCAATTGTTTTTAAAGCGCTGTACTCCAAGCTGCAAGTCTTAGTCCTCCCCATCACTGATCACTTCTGTTTTCCGTGTGGTTTTCCCCTAAATGTTGAACAATGAAGCGTAGTGGCTGGTTAAAGCTTATTCGTAAGTATATTTCCACACAAAAACTTTCATATAAAACGTAAGATTACAATATCATATCTTTGGGCGCCATCTTTTTGTGTTTGCTTTCTTTCTCGTAAGGGATTCGGTGTCAAATTACAAGCAAAAAAACTGCAAAGTGACGATCTGAAAGCCACATAGCCACACCTCCTTCCAAATTTAACTTTCACAAAATGTGCTCTAAAGTCAAGTCGCTGTCTGTCGTTTCTACCTCTCTGCGGCTGTAACTGCTGCTGTAAAAATGAAAGCAAACTTTTCCATTGTGTTGCATGAGGCTGCACACAAAGCTCGTTTGTCCGGAGGGTGGCTTGATTAATGATTACAGCACTGACATTAATGGCTATAAATGGCATCCGTATTCACAATAGGTAATTAAATTATTGCAAAACCAAAACTACAAGCATAAGGTGTAATAAAAAAAACAGCTTATTAAATGATCTTTGGCACTTACATAAATAATATTTGAAAGATTACTGCAATAACTGTCTTTATTCTGGACCATCTACAATAATGAATCGATTTGGTAGCCTATGGGCAGAGACAGACCACAAACAATTTGACAATTTGACCAATTCCAAAACCACACATTAAACTCCAAGATTAATAATCTGTTTATACGGGTAAGGGATTATTGTAGAAAGTTTACTATAAAATATTCTACAAAATTTCCAGGTCATGAACCGGTCTTGACTTAAAAACTTTCACTCTGAGGAGGAACGTTTTTGTTTATGACTCATTCTACTGTTAAACCAAAGGAAACACAGCTGTTAGGGCCCCTAGTTTGATCATGTCTTTCCTTCTCTTTCAGCAAGAACCACAAGTTCTCTGTTTTTTCGATTACTTTATTGCCCAAAATATACCTCCCAAGTCCTTATGTAACCCTGAAGAATCCTCAAATGCCACACCTGCCACTGTTTTTCTATCCACACCCATTCAACGCCCAGTCTAATAAAACATTGACCATTTATGATAATTGTTGAAGTGTCTCAACATTGTGCTTGGTTTTACGGTATTACTAGACAGACATGCAGTTGTTTTTGTCTTTTAGCTTGTTCAAACACGTCCATGGTGGATATCTTGACACAACTATTTCGTCAACCCCTAATTTAATCTAATATGTGCCTCCTACGACATACTTAGGCCGCCGAATTTTTGCCACGTCAGTAATCAAAGCCAAAAATCCTGAAAGAATATCAAGACAGGTTTTTAGTTACATTGAATTCAAGTGAACTTATAATTATGAAGTCTGTAATTACATTTTAGGTGATTAAGGTTGGAGTAATTTCTCTGTGCACCAAGTATATGCAAAGTCAATTATATTTCAGATTTTAACTTGCATGCTGAATGGTTTACTTCTTTTTGTTTGGTGTGTGGCATAGGGAAGAAGGTAAAACCGAAACAAATGTATTGATTTGACACAAATGTGACTGAAATGTAACTATTAACGTTCTTCAAAAAAAAGTTTTGAAAAGTAATGATCCAGAGAAGCAAACATCCTCAATGTTTTGGCCCTAATGTGCAGACACCAGCCTCCATCCTTAGCAGAGCAGCAGAAGGCATTACTCACGGTTTTCTCTAAGTGGAAAATGGGAGCAACTTGAGAGAGAGAGCGAGAGGGAGGGAAAGGGAGTGAGGGAGAAGGAAGGAGGGAGGGAGGGAGAGGTGGTGAGGCAGGGAGGGAGAGTCAGGCAGGGAGGGAGATAGAGGGTGAGAGAGAGGGGGAGTGTTTGTGAGATCATTTCCTGTCACTTTTTTCTCCTTATTTGTGTTTAACTGCTGCATGTAGTGGCCTGCTGCTGTACAAACCCTTTTCCTAAAAAGTTGAGACACTGTGAGTGCAAATAAATAAAATAAAGTACTAGGAAATCTCACAAAACGTGCTATTCTGAATATGGCATGCAAAACCTTTAGATGAAAATTAAACAAAGCTCATTTCAAAAAGTATTGTTTTAACAATTATTGTATATTTAGACATTTTTCATCTAACTGGTTCTACAGGTGCATTTTGGTTAAGATGCATGGTCCATTAGGCCATTGATAACACCATAGTTTACAATGCATTTCCCTGGAAAAACTAATACAAAATAGAACTTCCAGTTGAAAATTTTGAATAATACAAACCTAATAAACATTGCTTTCTATAAGATTAACAAAACTCTACATCCATTTTATTTACATTTTACCATGTCCCAACTATTTTTGTAGTTTGGTTTATATCTTTATCCTTATTTGCCTTCTTTTTATGTATGTTTATGTATGTATGTTATAGGTGACTGAGGTGAACCAAACTGTTGCAACAAATAGGAGGGTAAACATTTACTCAGCGATAGGTGAAAGCTATAATCTTTGTGTGACAAAACTGCCACATTTTTACCACTCTTTCCACACGCAAGAACTGCAAAGCTGCTTTATGCATTTAGACTTATGAGGCCACAGAAAGCATTACTGTAGCAATATAAAGGGTCCTTTGTATGAGGTTAGAGCTAGTTTGTATGGGTTTACATAGCTAGCTTTGGGCAACGGGCAGTCCACTATTTGTTTATACAGGTACTGTACATTAAAATAACATGAACTTATTCCCCGTTGAGTTCAGCTTTTTAGGAACTGGATGTGGCCTGTAAGATCACATGTTGAATACACTGAATTTATAGCAGTGCAATAATGTTTACAATGTAATTAGAAGGCATGCTTCTATGGGGTGTTTTTGGCTTCCTGGTAGTAATGTTTATAGTTGTCAAAATACACCCCAGGATAATGCTCGGAGATGGCTGTCCTTAGATGTTTAAGATGACGCTTAATTAAACAAACATAAAAGCGTTTTGTATGCACCACTTGGACCGTGTCTCATCCATGAAATCTACATGTTTCCTTAATGTTGTGGGATTGTGTCTGGACTTTCTGTGTCATGTGTCATCATAAACATATAAAAACAAAGTACTTCGTCAACTCACTGAACTAATAATAATAATCATTGGAGTAAGATGGATCCATTTTTGAGACTGAAGAAGTTGCCTGAACTGTATTTTTGAGATTCATGGAGCCCTCATAGAAATATCTGGCACATGTATATGAAAAAAGTTCTACATTTTTCAGATGAAGTGGTACGATAATACATGTTTCAAGGATACTAGGCAAAAAAATCTATGTAAGGCCTGTAAAAATAGTTATGATTTGTTTGTTCAAAATAATTTGACTTGTAGATTTTAGATTGTTGGAGCCCTCATCGAAGAATTTGGCAAATATTCCACAATTGTCATATTCCTCAAAACAATGAAGCGGGTACATTTTCATTTGTTGAAAGAAATCTTTTGAAGAAACTTTGCATAAGGCAAAATCCCTGTAAGGACTGTGACAGTTATTTGTGGTGCTTGTAATTTCTAGTTTTTTTTATTATGTGTTGTTAAATTGACTCTTGTGCACTGTAAGCCCTGTTCTAATGCTGTTACTTCCTCAAAAACATACCTGGAGTTGTGTTTTGTTTTATTCGCACATGTTCGAGTAATCCTTCATTAGTCTGTCTACATTTCCAAAGCTCAAAGTGCTCTGTTCCACCTTTTGATGTCATGAAGCGGTAGTTTTCAAGTGAACAGCTCCTTTCACCTTTTGAGATTTGAATTTCCAGAGCTTTATCCAAATAATTATAGTGAAGATGCAGAGTTTAAAAACACCGCGGAGCACTTAATGTATTAGCACATGACATCAGGGTTAAACGGAGTGGTTTACATTTGAGAGAAAACTATAAATATGCAGGGTTTGGGAATTAAATATGTGTGAATTAAAAAAAAACACCCCTGGTATATTTTTGTTGAGGAAACAACATTATAACATAGATCAGAAAATAGTGTAATATGGGTTCTTGAATTATATTTTTAGGAAGACTAATGTCTGTTGATTAGCAGTGACTAATAAACTCCTCTTACCTATAACATAAGGATACAGGCTGTTATCTGCTGCACCTTTGTTTCCCCTTCACTTCTCAGGGACAAAGGACTGACCTGACTTGTGGAATGCCGGGGCCCATCAAAGAGCAAAGGTCAGGATTATACGGGGGAGGGGTCCCCATAATTGGAGAAAATAGTTTGGGTCTAACTAACTGCTTTTGTTTTGAACAGCAGTGTCCTAGATGGTCCAACTGCCTTTTCTGAGTCTCATGGGGCCCTGCCAGCTCCAGGGACAACACTAGTTTGACTTCTCCTCAGGACACTGTCGCCTTATACTGTACCTTCATTACTGCTGGAGTGATGAGTGCACTTAAGGTCAGTATGGATGGGTAAGTGGGCACAGTGCATGCAAGTTACAATATGTTCCTCCTCCCACGCACTCATATTTCAAACAGTAACCATCTGGAAACGCAAAATGGTAGTAATATTTTATACTCATAAATAATTTAATGAGTAGTATTAATATGAGTATTTTTCACCAAATATTACAATCTTACATAAAACAAAGTCCAAGCATGTTAATAAATAAAATAAAATAAATAAAATTAATCAAATAAAACTACAACCTTCTTTCCTTCAAGTATTATAGCAGTTCAGTGTTTGGCTATATGATTCCACAGAGTTAAAATGTTGTCTCTTTTATAAACAATGCTTTCTTTAACTGGCGACATCTGTGTGCCTGTTTTGGACAGAGGTGTAATTGTGCGTCCCTTGCTATATGAATCATCGCATGTATTGCACTTAACGCAAAGAGCTTATAGATGCAGCTCTGTAAATGCATTGTTTAAAAGGCTCTGAACTATAAATGCTCTACTGTTTATTGAGTAGAACATGATTATTTTATTAATGACTATAGAGTATTTAATTAGACTTTTGAAAGTAAAAAAATACTTACAGACTTGAATGCACAATAAACTAGAACTTAGTATTGGGTAAACTGAAGGTTGGACTGGGAATGAGTCTTTGCTACTAACTACTACACTCTTCCCAAAGTGTTTTGCTGTTATAGGCTCAGAAGTCGGTACCTATTTTAAAAGGCAATAGATACAGTGTAGTGGTCAATAAAACCTTTGCTAGTAAGATTTGCTGTCAAAACACTGTCAAATAGCTGCAATGCATTTGTATAGAAATCCACACTATCACCTAGTGTTTTCATGATACAAATATTTCAAATTCTATTTCGATACGAAGGAATAGACTCTGTATTCAATACCGATTCTGATACCATGATGATTAGAAAAGATTATTTGGAATTCTATTTAGACACTAAAATGCCATGCAATCTTTTATCTGTGTAATCCCTCACTTGTCCAGATAGGTTCCATAGTGGTCCATGGGTGTACCCTAGTCTATGTGCTCTTATACTTGTTTCTGGCACAGCTCTATATCATTCTAAAGTTATTCAGGAAAGGTTCATTTTTATCCTGTGAATGTGACTTTTTAGTATCTATACCTGTGAGTATCTTGTGTCGATACTAGTTTAGATTAGATTAGTATCTCATTTTCCATATCTTTGACAACACTACTGCAACCCCAATTTCTTCAGTTTTTTATGTCTGAAATCTGTAAATACATTGCATAATGGGGAGCCTCTGTGAGTCTGTGCCAAGAGCTAAAGCAGTCCTGGATCTTTGTGTTTGTGGTTCTTGACTGATGTGTGGATTACTGAGGAGCTGCTTTGAGGATTTAGAGACTCTAGGTGGTGCTCCAGAAACTGCAGGGGGCAAGCAGAGTGCCAGGATGTGAGGGTGTCATTTGATATTTGATTATGAAAGTATGCAGGTTTGTAGGTCTTTAGTGATTTAGAAGGTTTATCTGGGTTTTAGTCCACCAAAATTACTCATTTAATTATTTTAGGTTGTTCAGGATTATAAGCAATGTCAGAAAAGAGTAAAAGATTGATTTGGCAGTGAACTGTGAATTTATTCTGCCCTTTTTACACACAATATATGATTTACTAGAACTTGTCAGTGCACAAAATGGAAAGATCATTGCGTTTTGAGAGCTTATGTTAATGGCACACCCCTCTTAGTTTCCAAATCGATAGGCAAGTCTTTACTCATCCAAAAATGCCTCCATACGATTTAAGACCTAAAATTATGACTTCTTTCTGGTGTTGGAAATTGGTGTGATCTGGAGTTGGAGATAGGATCATTTTGTCTAATGATTAACAAGACAATTTCCTGTTTCAATATCATGATTCTCTGTGTAAAATGCAGCGGTTTAGTTTTTAGGTTTGAAATTGTCAGTTACTTGAAATTTTTGATTTCAAATACTTCATAGTTGACCTCTTATTCAGTTGTTTCTACAGTGGATTAAACTGCACAAGTCTTACCTTTTCCTTGCCTATTCCATGTTGTTCCACTGCTGTTACATGGCAGTGATGAAGGGAAAACATGGTTCATTTCTGTGTGGAGTAGTGTCTGATTGCAGTGGGCGGTGCTTGAGTCCATTATGGATAAAAATACATCAACAGCACTTTGGCCTCTTAGATGGGAAAATAATACTTTAGATTCAGACGGCAGCAAACATGATTTATACACGAGTTACCGTGTTATCTTAACATGGATTAACTTTATTGATCCTGTGCGGAGGGAAAACAACTTGACGTGACACAACGTAAAATATTATAGGTTTTGAATAGTCAAACATTCTCAACGTGGTGCCTATTAGCCATGCTAAAACATATGAGCAGTAATTATAATTTGCTATGTTTTTGCATATCTTATTTTAAAAAGCCATTACACAAGATTCGTAGAAAGACTTTTTGAAATGGACTGGGTGGCTGTTTTGTTATAGATGTTTTTTTCTTAGAAAATTCATGCATTAAATTGGTTTAACTTGCGGGTAAGAGAAGAGTACCAGTGTAATCAATACATGTTTTAAATAATTACCGAAGCATAACTTAATAGCGTGACTGAAGTCAACATTGTGTCAAATCAATAAGCAATGATGGCTTTAATGGACCTTTTATCTTTTTATATTTTGAATAGTAGTAGCACCTGATTGACCTATCAGGATTATCTTCTGTTGCTTCCTCTTCACTGGCCTAGTTTAGCACCTTGCTCCTTTCACCTCGTAGCTCCGCCCCCAGATTGTGAGAGAAAAGTGGAATTTTCCAGTCATTGCTGCGGCTCCTCAAGTCTCGCTCCTCCTCCTGCTTTCCAGTTTTCCCGCCTTCCACTCTCCCTCTCTTTCTCTTTACCTGATCATTCCTGCTAAATGCTTAGCTCAAGGCCCTCTGCTGCTCAAAGGGATACAGCCCATTGACTACAGTTAAATCAATGAGGTCTCTTTTTCAACATAGTTCTTATTCTAACTTGCAATGCATATTTTTTAATTTCTTTAGATTTGATTAGTGTCCAGAAATTATTTTGCAAGAAAATCTGTTTGTTTTCTTATAAAGTAAAGTCTATTTAAATTGGTTTGTTTATTTATTTTCTCAATAATTAATTACATGACTGCCAGTACTACAAAACATAGTACTGACTCAAGCTCTGGCCAGTATTCTGAATATGTGCTGACAAATTAGCTTTAACTAATTGGACAGCACTGATTGAAAGCCCATTTGGACAACAACTTAACAAGCTCTTGTGTCAATGCCTTATTTACTGACATCAGTTTGTTAAGATGAATCGGAGGACAAGTCCCAATATGGAAGATACCAATTTTCTGGCATTTTCACTACATTTTCTTTGTCACTGATGGAGGGGTTGAGTCTGGAAGGGTCTGTGTTTAGCCTGCTTCTGTCTCTTGGGATTAATTGGTGTTGGGCATTGAGAAACAGCAGGGAGATGATGCAATAATGTGGAGAAAATGTATGCTTATTTTTAATTTGAGAAAGACACAGAGCATTAGAGATGCACAAGATTTTTTTTACTGGCAATACCTGAAATCAACTCATACCATTGCAGGAACTGAAATAATAGCAAATATGTCTTTTAAAACACAGTTCAGATAGAACAATGACTATTTATCTGATCAGCCAGTGAATTATCGTATCGATTTATAGCTCTATCCAGGACTATAAATCAGATATAGCAAATTCTTAGAACCAATATCTTATACACCTATTTTTGTTTGGATCGGAGCCGAAGACAATATCAGTATCTCTACCTTAGATAACATGTATTGAAACAATACAGCGTTATAGGTAGGCTCTTTAGTATCAACATTTAATTGGCAAAACTATGAAACTACTGACAGGGCTGGAAAAGCAATACACCATATTGTACCCTATAAACAAAATGTCTAGGCCCTTGGTTTTATGGATTGATACAGTTTTAAAACCTTAAACCCACAGATGAGATCCAAACATGAGAAGTACCAAGAGATTCGACATTACTATAATTGGCAAAATATTATTCCAGGTGTGTGGCGGAAATGGTTGTGTTTATTATGAGAATGAGTAATCCTCTGTATTAACTTACATGTTACTGTTTGATTAGGGCCTAAATGAGGAACTAAAGTGTGGGATCACAGAGCAGATGGCAGATTTGCATTTCAGATTCGGGGTTGTTTCAGAACGATCACATGTCCTGTGCCATGCCAAACATGCGCCAAATTATGTACAATGAGAAAAATATTGAATATTTAAATACTGAATTTATTAGCATGGTTCAATCTAAATATGGATTTACGAACAGGTGAAATATATAAATAGGCTGTCACATTTAAATTGCTAGTAGATAAATTAAAATGTGCAAGGCATAGCGTAACCAACCTATGTAAATTCCATTCATACACATGGGGATTTTGTCCAGTACTTCATGTTATGATTAATTAGCAAGGTAACAAGAAGTGAGGAGGCAATGGAATTGCATTAGGGGTAAAACCTATGCCTAATGTCTATTGCAAATAATATGCTATGGCATCATGTAGACCTGTCACGATAAATAGTATATTGATTTATCATTCAGTATATGGAACAATCATTTGTTGGAGGTCAATATTTATCATGGGTACTTTTCTTTGTGCTTGTGGGGAACATTTTGTTATTTTTCTGTCCTACTTGAGCTATAGAAAGTTTGATGATGATTTGATGATTACTCATTATAAGTGTATTAAAGTCAATTCAGATGTATTTGTATAACACATTTAAAGACAACCACCGCTGACAGTGCTTAACATACAACCGTAAACCCTAATTCACAATGTACAGCAAGAAAAACTGGATTTTTGACTATAATTTGACTATAATAACAGCACAGCTCTCCCTAGAGTATTTATTTCTATTGCCTTGATTTGTAATTTGGCAAGATGCTGCAGTTATATAGGTATATGATCACCTATTTCTACTGGACATCAAAAGCTCACATGAACTGCAAATAAAATACAACTTGAGTGAGCAGACCTGAAGTCATTATAAATACAAACTTATTGCTGTTAATTTTTCTTTCTACTGTTTATTTATTGCAGCTATTTTTTTCTGATGTTGTCCATTTAGAATGGCTTTTTAGGGAGATAATCGTGCTCAATATTTTATGTATTTTTTATGTATGTTTGGGTTAATTTAGCCGGGTAACAATGAATGAGGAGGTAATGGGAGGTCATTTGAGGTAAAACCTATGTATAATCTTAACAATAATGAAATATACAATTTAATAGAATACATTTATGAATCAAAAGTGATAACAAGTGAGTAGATTTCTCCTGTATATCCTTATGTATAGACACGTGCTGCATGTTGCTATTCTCACTTCGGTGCAATAGGGTGCATTGTAAATCAGGCCCAAATTAAGCCATAGGCAGCTGTAGCTAACTTTTACTTTGTGTATGGCATGAGGCACATTAACCTTATCCCCATTGTTTTGAACCAACAAAGAGCCATCTGCACAGCAACCAGCTCCAGCCTAGGGACCTGCTCACTGGGGGGCTCACCGAAGTCTATGGGGGGAGGGCCAGGCCTGCTACTGAGGAGAGAGGGACAGGACCAGGAGGGAATAATAGGCCAGGATTTAAAGGGCCTCCGTCAGCTGTAGTTAAGCTTTGTACTTAAGTGAAAGTGTGCAGTCTAATACTTACAAGTGAAATACACATTACTGATTGGTTGTTTCCATGTTCTATAATGTGATGTCAGATGTGGGCAGGTGCCAGTATTTATTAACTGTTCAATACATTTTTTCTGTTGTACCTTTGTCTATTTGTTCTTATGTTTATAGTCTCAATATGATTATTCATGTAGTCTTTCCTTAGTCTAATGTCATTTTAATTTTAGTTAATAAAGTAACATGCCATATAAATTAAATTAAATGAAAGTACTGTTATGTGTACTTCATATAATTTACTTGCATAGATACTAATCTGACACCAACTGTCTCCACCTCTGGGACAGACGCAGTGCCCTTTGACATCAGCTGTTGTATAAATCATTCAAATTCAGAGCTCCCTCAGCCTAGCAGGTGGGAGGAGAACTCACTGAAAAACAGAAATAAATGCATAAAGCAATCAACTTACAAATAGAAATTACATACAGAAAGTACACTGAAATAAGTGATAAATCGTCTAAGTTTGTGCATTTATTGAAAAATTCAGCTTCCAAATATTGGTTCAGTCGATATCCTGGTTCTACATATAAAATGATGTAATAAAACTATTTAAGTCTCATAATGTTTGAACTTTTATTTAGGTTGTTCTGTAGTTAATTGAGATAGTAAATAACAGTAAATAACAAACATAACACATTTGGATCACTTCTGTCTTTTTAGTTCTGTTATTTTATTTTAAGGTAGTAAAGGCTGTTTTCAGTCTCTGCCCTAGTATCAGTTGATATCGGGTATTGGCAGATACTTAAAGATATAGTATCAGAATCTGTATTGGAACTGTAAAAGCTGTATTGGTGCATCCCTATCTTAAATGGCATTTATTAAAAGTCTTTATCTCTATTTTTATAACACAAATAAAATTAAATCAAATATTGAGCTCCATCAATATTAATAAAAAAGAGATACTTTTTTTATCAGATCACCCTGCCCTATTTACTTGTATAATGAATGTTACCAGGTAATTTAAACTAGAGCATGTCTTTCCTGACTAACTAATCTATGAGTAATAATGCAATAACTTGCTAGTATGCTTTTTTTTTTTTTAAATCAAAATTAGTCATTCAAGTTGACAAGTACTGGCCTGTCATTGAGTAACAGTTTTGGAATTAGTTTTGTAGCCTACTCATTGCCTTTTACATTGCATTTATCATATTCACACTTTGTTGTCAAATACATGTCTCAAATTGCAGTCTAATAAATAAAATAAAGTAGCATTTGTAATTGTTTATTCCCACCATTGGGAATAGTAATAGACCTGATTTTGATGGGGCTTCTGTCAGCTGAGTAACCTCTAAAAGCTTGCACACAAAGCCAGTATAGAGCTCTCTAGTGCTGCTACAAGTGCAGATGGGAACTGCAGCCTAATCAGTCAAGAGTACATTTCCCTGCCTTCAGTGAGAGAAGCAAGCTAATGTTTAACTCTGAGTGGGCTCTCATGCACAAACAAGCAGCGCTACCAAGGTATCAGTTATCAATGTGCAGCTAGATATTCATGCCATCTAAATTGTTGGGAAAAAGGTTAAATTTACTATAATACCTGCTATGATTACATACACTGTACAAAAACAAGGTCACAAGAAATCATGCTTAAACAGTGACCTATTTTCAAGCGTTACACAGGTAAAAGATGGTGTCAAAAATGCTCTCAAGGCATCTATGAACATTTATGCCATCTGAATTGTACAAGATATTAGCACTATACAAAAACAAGATCAAATGCAATCATGTTACCATGCTGTTTGCAACTGGTCTATTAAGCCTTCCACAGGTAAACTACTAATAGTGCAATTTCCTAACAATGCCGGCAATAACTCAATCTTCATTACATTTAATTGGCAGCTAAAAAAACACACATGTAAACAAGGTTGATACACAAAAGGAGTATGCCTACCCCTCCTTGCATAACTGACAAAAAGTGATAGCTGTTGTTGACATTCTTGTGGACCGGACATATTTTTATCATTCAATCTGCTATGTTTTTGTATAGCAAGCTGCACAAGTACACCTCAAAAAATGCTAAAATCAAAACTAGTTATGAAGTTAATAAAAATGGTATGTCTAGGTTTGGTGTAGTCAATAATGTCTTAAAAATATGGCAACATATATTGTGGAGCTGTGTGAATTAAGACAGAACGGTGTCAGGGCCATCTCTAAAAATCACAAATATTTCACAGGTAGAAAACCACAGTCAGGATTGCTTAGCAACAGCAGTGAAAATGTCTTGGAGCCTGTGTGTCAATGGTGTGACTGAGTACAGTGCCATCTAGTGGGGATTGGGGTTATTTCTTTCTGGATTGGAGCAAGAAGAGTAAATGTGGGCAGACTTTGTTGTAATTTCCTTGAAAGAAACTGGAAAGCATTGGGATTTTAGTTGACATAGGAATCAGTTCTGCAGCTCACTAAATGAATAGACCTATTATAGCATTTTTGTTTTAAGTTAACTGCACATTTCATGCATACAACTATTTAACAGACTACAATACTAGTAGACACAGCAAATTGAACACACATCGGTGAAAGTGGCAGAGAAGAGAAGACGCAACATATTTAACTGTAAATTCAATAGAAATTGCTTGGTGATGACAGTAGTTCTTCTTCAAGTAGGTCATGGTTGGATAATAAAAATGATTAAGGGAATAGAGAGAAAAACAAAATAAAGTTCATACGTCAAACCTAGATATGTTAGCAAGGTGTATAATTGTGCTATAATTCTAATGTTATTAAACCTTTAATCATAAATCCATGGCTATAATTCAAAAATGCATCATGTGTGCCGATTGGCTCATGTACGAGGGTTGCTAGGAGACAGCTCTGAAGTAGGCGGGGTTTTGAAATATCTATGCTTTGAGGGAGAGGAAGAGGAGCGAGAGGGTAGAGGAGGGTGGGAGGGAGGAGACAGACTGGCTGGGGAAATACCTGGCACTAATCCCAAATAAATAAATGGAACGTAAAGACAGGACATGGGTATTTTCTGTGTCTGGCCAGTCCGCAAGATAACGTACAGTAAACCACCACAAGCAGGCAGACCTATCAAGTACAAGGGGAGGACTGCACTGGTGGGAAACAATGTAATCATAATGAGGAACTAGATATAGGGACACAGTGTTCTCCAAAAACTAGTGGTAGTGGATTACTTAAGGTATACTTGAGTTTGGGCTGTTTTTAGAGATATATAGTTTGAGTAACCACAGACTAGTAGTGGAAATGGTGAGTAGTGGTATAGTTGAGGTAGTGGTAGTAGTTATAGTAGTTGTTGTGATAGTAGTAGTTGCAATAATAGCAGTAGTAGTTGCTGTTGCTGTAGTCAGAGCAGGAGATTAGTGGTCGGTTAAAGTTGAAGTACCTATATATTGAGTTTAGTGTCTGCATTTTAACAACATTCAGAAATAGCTACTATCACAATAACCTGTTGACATATTAAACATATCTATTTTTAGGTAGCAATAGTAGTATAGAAATGTATAGCAGTAACACTATAGTCTTATTCTTTGTTTTATGTCCTCAGTGCATTCAACATGCAAAATTACAGCCTGGGTAGTGGCCTATATAATACAGTTTTTGTGTTTCTTTTAACAAAATACAGCTAAACCTAATTTCACC
Source organism: Odontamblyopus lacepedii (assembly GCA_034769755.1). Lineage (NCBI taxonomy): Eukaryota > Metazoa > Chordata > Actinopteri > Gobiiformes > Gobiidae > Odontamblyopus > Odontamblyopus lacepedii. The sequence goes on along the minus strand of CM068346.1, from coordinate 18,209,075 downwards.
TTAAAATTTCGGGTGAACAAAAACAATAACATATAATTGTAGTAAACGGTTGCAGTAGTAGGTTTTTGGGTTTACTTTTGGCCTACTACTGTGCATATATGGCTAAAAACTAAGAAACTCTATGCTTTAGGGATTGAATAAGTGAAAAAAAGAAAAAAAAACTTGGCAGGTCTGTGTAAACATTGCCTGTAGTTACATGTTAGAGAGTGTGCATAGTGTTCCAAGAGTATTTCTAAGAACAAGATTAATTTTGAAACCTCTAATGGTATAGCCTTTGGGACAAGGAGCAGAAATAGTGTGCCTAAGTAATATTCAAGTACGAACTTATACTTTTGCATTTATTATTCAAACATGAACTGCCATGTGAGGTAGTGGTAGCAGCAGTAGAAGCAACAGTAGCAGTAGCAGTAGTAGTTGTAGCCTAGCAACAGTAGTAGAAATTATAGTTATAAACGCTAATGTCTCAAAAAAAAAAAAAATTTCAGCGTGTTTTGCCAATTTTGCCTTCAGCTAAGCAATAAGAGGAAATATATTGAGTTGCGAGTGGCTTTGGTTATACTTCTCATCTCCTACTATTGCTACTACTAGATATTACTCCCACTTGTAATTTACCAACTCCTCTATGGCTATTGTCCACTGCTAGCGTTAAATAATATAGGGCATCTAGCCAGCAGTATGTTACACTAAAAATCAGATTATTATGTAATTTCTAGCATAATCTGATTATTGAAATGTACCACAGTTTGATCTGACATGAGCAATCTGATTTCTCTCTGATTGTTACAAGTAAAATTACACAAAAAAGACAAACTTACAAAGACAAAAATGAAAGATAAAAACAGAGAAACTGAAGAGATTGAAGAGTTTATTACAACAGGATACTTTTTTTGGATTATAAGCACTCCTCTCATCATTACTTTTTATTTGCTACTACATTACTAAATCTTGGCCATTTTGTTCTTGTCAAAATTGCATTTATTATTTCCTCAAGAGTTCATGTGCATACCATCTTCACACATGTATGCAGGTAAATGTAAAGACTATATGTGGGTTGAGTGTATGTGAAAACCCTGGAGTCAGTAAAATGTGTAAAATGATCTTTGTGTGAACAGAAGGTGAAGAGGACACAGTGGGCTGGATGTCCGAGCAGGAGGTGGGCCCATAGCAAATAACTGGTGCAGTCTCACTCTCTTACTCTCTTTCTTTGTCTCTCTTTTTTTTAATTACTTTCTCCTTTCTTACTCTCCTTTACCCGCCCCCTGTCTCGCTGTCTCTTATTCTCTCTGTAAAACCTCTCTCTCCCTCTTTGCCCTCTTTCTCTCTTGTTAACCTTGTCTCCTTTCTTACCCTCCCTCTCTCCTTTCTCTCTCCCTCCTCTTTCTTTTTCTCTTCCTCTTCCATTCCCTCTTTCTCCCCCTCTCCCTCAGTCTCTCCTCTCCTCCCATTTCTCTCTTTCTCTCTCTTTGCTCTTTCCCCTTATCCCTATGTCCTCTCCTCCTCCTTCTCTCTTGGTCTCTTTCACTCACTTCTTTCTCTCTCTCTCATGTGTTCCCTCGCTCCCGTTCGCTCCCTCCCTTCTCTTTCTATCTCCCTCTCACACTCGCACTCATCTCTTCATCCTTTATCCTTGCTCCCACTCTCTTCTCTTCATCTATGTCTCACCCCTCTCTTTCTCGCTCTCATGTGTTCCCTCTCTCCTCCTCCTTCCCCTCCTCTCTCATGTACCCCCACTCTCATTCTCTCCCCCTTTCCTCCCATTTCTCTCTCTCTCCCTCTGTCTCCCTTCTCTTCCCGTCTCTCTCTCGCACACTCTCTCTCGCACTCTTTTTGCTTCCACTCTCTTTTATCTTTACATCCTGTCCCACTCCCTCTCCTCTCTCATGCGCCCTCAACCCCTTCTCCCTTTCCCTCTTTCATGCGTTCCCTCTCTCCGCCTCCCTCGCTCTCTGCAGGCAGTGAGGAGGGCTCTTTGTATGGAGCAGGAAATGAGGTTTGTGTTGTGATTAAAGCAGGTTTCTATGGGGATGCAGCGGGCCGTGTGCAAAGGGTGAATTTGCTGGGAGGAGGAGGGGTGATGGGAGGAGGGAGGAGAGGAGAGAGGGAGAGAGAGTTGAATTTCAAAGAAAACCCAGCCTCCATCTCATCTCTCTCTCTACTCCCCCCAGAACCACACACTCCCTTTATCTCCATAATCTGTGTTCATAGCCTCACAGTTAAGAATGAAAAAAGGATAAGCTCAAAACCGACACCGTGTCTGGCTGATTGGTCATCATTTTTAGTGTAACATATTTGCAGTCTTCACTTCAGTCTCCTGTTTGTTGGTGCATTTTGAGGACTTTCAAAAGGACCATTCAAAAGATATACCATAGGTTTATATTGATTTTTAATTGCTGTGGTAATTTCCCTCACTTTGAAAGCTATCGATATCTTAATGGAAAGATGGTCAATAGGATTACATTATGCAGAGAACTGTTAAATATTAAGTTTTTCTGTCAAAGAATTTGATAGTTTCCCTCATTGTGCAAATACAGATCATGAGACCAAGCCAAGGTATTCCCTGCTACATAAAACTGACCCATCCTACAATGCTCCTGGCCTGGGATAACCTATCAGGAGCGTGGGGGTTACTATAGTCCATTTCCAGATACCCTTTTCGGTTGGGTAAAAATTTGACAATAATCAACCTGGCACATGTGAACAAACAGGAAAAACAGACTAGAGACACCGTATGATATTTTTAGACTGACATACTCTCACCTTTCAAATCACTGGTTGAACATGTCTGTCTATTTGCCTGAAAAAATAAAGCCAAATAAATCCTACCCGCCATCTAATAGTAAACTGATGTAATTTCTCACTTGGAATGTTTTAGAAAGCCTCAATTCCCAATTAAAGCTCTGATATAATGTACATTTTACATTGACTTAATTTATTATTATTTTTTATGCTTTTACCTTTGTAGTTATAAATCTGTAAAACAATTTTGGTACTAAAATTGTTGCAGCAGCAGTAGCCTCACGAATACCATTATGTTTTCACTGTTATCAGTCTAAAGAAGTAAAGGGATATATATATATATATATATATATCTATATATATATATATATATATATATATATATATATATATATATATATATATATATATATATATATATATATATATATATATTAGTCAAAGCAAATGCCACAGCTGAACGTTGGTAGTTTTTTTATTAATTAAAAAAGACTTATGGTCACATAAGTTGCTGTTGTAGTTGTTAAACCTGTATCCAAGGAGTGAAGAGAAACACAGAGATATGATATAAAATCATGGACAATAGTGTCAATACCTAACCATATCAAAACCTAAGCCAGATTCCTTGTGCTTTCAAAAGGCATACTTTACCACATATTATGCTTATTATTCTAGTTCACTGTAGTTACAATGCTCTTACACATGAAACGTGGCATCAGTTTGCCCTTTGAAATCCAAATATAGAAACATGCTTTTGTTAATTGTCCCAGACAGCTGAGGATAGAATATAAAAATATATTTCCTAAAATAAGTTCTCCATCCTGACTTTCTCTTTTGTACAGAGGAAATACAGAGTAACTCCAGGATGTTTGGACGAGATGACTTTTGGACCATTTCAACTTTGAGTTGACAAAACAAAGTTTGTTCAAAGTTCAAGAAGGTGGGTTGAAATTTTCTCAACAAAACATGTCCAGTGTTTTAGATGTGAATGGCCAAAATAACAACACTTGACAATTGATAAATAATGCATCTTGATTTGAAAATTTCTTGAGCAGTCTATAAGATATTGTTTCAAAATAAAATACAACCAAGTACATGTAACAAAGACCATTAAATGTTCCAAATATTTAAAGGTGAACTATACTAACTTTTATGTTTGTTTCCATGGCGGTGTTATTGTATTGCTTTGCCAAGATAGAATACTCCACAGAATGGCATTAAAAAACTTCTCCCTGGGGAAAAATGGGTGGTAAATAATTGACACCTTCAACCAACAGGTCAGATCGGGGAATGGTTTATCTTTTTTTCTTTTATGTAGCAATAACAAATCAACTGTGAAAAAAGGCTAAATAGACACTTTAATGTCTTACTGTGGAACATTCCAGGGAAAGCAATAACATTTACATAGAGAGGTGGCACAAGGAGGTGGCACCAGGAAAGTTATAGGTTATTTGGTATGTGTGAGATTAATACTTCCACTTCTAGTACTCATTTGCTACTATTAAATATATCTAAATAATATCCACTAGCTACCACTTTTCATTTTCGGACAATAGCTCTATAGCGCCACAGTAAAAGCACTGTGACACTAGACATTAGATAACATGAATTCAAAGTTACCCAAAGTTCAAACTACATCAGGCATCTAGAAAGACCACCGCTTGTTTCCATCTCCCCCTACTCCACTGCAACACACGCAACTCATTTAGTTGAGCATTGTCCATTGTCCATTGTGTGCAGTGCTTCCATATGCATTCATTACAAACTCAATGTAAATAGATGCCTTGTTAAATGGCTCTATGCAGCACGGGTTCAGTTCAAATTGTTAACATAACTTTATCATATCTGACATTGTTTGAGGAGAATAATCTTTTAAATGTACAAAATGGCTACCTAATTCACAAGATTAGGTTTCGTACTTCATCAACATCTGAAACTTCAATGATTTAACAGTCAACTGCTTATTTACGATTTCTGGACCCTGCTGCTATGGGAATATTTTTTTGTATTGAATTGCAATTTTTTTTTTCTATTTTACCAGAAAATACTATTGAAAGTCATTTTTATAGAGAAAATTGTATACAATATTCTGATTGAGCAATACAAGAAAACAAACAAACAAACAAAAAACATTGTGATTCATTTTCATATCGCCCAGCCCTACAATCCAGGCCAATTTCAGTTTTGGCAGGCTTTAAATGTAATATCTTCAAAGAGTCAAAGTAACCATATTGAAAGGAGTCATTTTAATTCACTTATTTTAGAAAACATATTCACAAGGCTTGGATCCAGTAATTGTTGCCAGAAGCTCCTCTTGAGTCCCAGCGTGCAAATTTCGAATTACAAAAGCATGTGCTGCCCCCCACCTTTCCCTTTGAGAATTGCACTTAACAGAGACTGAAGCAGAGCCAGCGACAGAGGCTTGCACAGGGAGCAGACCGTCTATAGTCAAAGCCAGATGGTGAGTCGCACTTCAAAAGGACAGCTGCCTACCAGACACACTCAAGAATCTTTATGGTCCCAAACATAATCAGCAACAACTACAAGTAAACCACGCCAAGATATAAAGGGAAATTTGTGAATGGAAGATTGTAAAAAAGGTGACATGGATTTTACAGTGTTTCCAACTTGTAAGAATTTAACTGAGGCTACAGTATGGTGCAGAAGACATAGGTTTGTTTAAAACATTGGGCAAAAACAAAAGTAGCCTTAAAAAAAACCTTAAATCAAAATGACATAAAATCTTGCAAGTTTGTAGTAACTTATATAATGGGCCTTTATATGATATCCCATGCCAAATTAATTTGGTTAAAATGTTATTGTTTTGCTGCAGGGCAAATGAAATAATATAACAGTTGCTGCTATTGTAATTATACATGACAAAACTAACAAACTAACAAATTGCTTTTTCCTTGTTCCATACAACAACATAAATGTTACATGATATAAATATTCAAGTTCTAAGACACAATCATTTTCTTTTAAACATTTGCAATCTTGAAGGACTTGAATTTTGCATTTTCGCGTTGGTGATTTGGTTGGCGAGAGTGTAATGACAGACTAAGATCACAGTAGGAGGTCCTCCAGAGAACGTTGTTTGCTGCTGCTCTGTAAACTAGTCTTGGAGCTTTTTCTTGCCATTTGTCCAGGTGAGGTGTCTTTTTGCATAACCTATAAGATGAATCTTGTGTATATTAGAATGGTTTATTCATTACGTGACCTGTCACACTTCTAACCAGCTGCTTTATTTGGACCTAGTTACTGTTGGTGTTGTCTAGGCTCTTACACACAATAATATTATAAATACTATTCAATTTGGAGATGTTGGGAAATAGTCTGTATCTGACACCAAGAGTTATAAAGTTGACTTAAAACTGATGTGCACTGACCCGGTCTTTGCCATATCAAGCAAGACTAGCTATATAGCCCTACCTCATTTATGATTCTTCTCCGCAGTTCTCCTTTGGACAGGGGCCTTTCCTCATCTTCAGCAATATTAAGCTCTTCTGTGTAGTTGACACTGTGGTGCATACAAGGTAATTAGGCCATCATAGTTTTCAACATTTGGTAGAAAAAGAAATGTGTCCTTAATGAACCTGGTAATAGTGGTCTGAGCAGCATCAACCTCCTCCAGCATCACTGGATTCTGGCCAAGAAGAAATTTTGCCAAGTCTTTGGGATTGTAATCTTTTTCAATGTCCTGAATTAAATAACATGGACAAAAAAGGAGATTTTTAAAATATAAAATGTAGGAATGAATAACATTGCCTGTTCGATAATTGTTTCTGAATTCCCCAACTATCCCCTGATCATTTTAACCCCTTTTAACATGGTAACCAGCGCCTCGACGTGGAACTGATCTTCTAGTTTTGTTTCCTACCCGGACCCGTTAAAACAACGGACTTCATTGCATTCGGTGGGTAAACAAGAGCAGCGCAAGCTGCTGCTGCCACTCAATCTAAAAGCGATGCTTTTTAGTGCCTGAGCGGCCTCAACCTCGAAGAGGAATCTATAAACTGCAGCAAACGTCTACAAAGCGTAATGAAAACCCGGTAAGTTGATGAAAGCTGTCCAAAGATAGTCTTTTTGTAAATGTTTATTGCTAAATTGTGTGGTTAAAGCTCTGGTTTGAATGTTATCTAATTGTGCATAAAAATAGGCCAGCTACTCATTTAAGATTACGTACAAGCTTATGGGATGAAATGATTTATTTAAGGTCCTCTGGTTAATACTTTTTGCATGCTTAATTTCCAGTTCTTGCTAAAAGTAGCCTATAAGTTAAAAATGAAATGCTATGATCAAATACTTCATTTGACAATTATGAAAGTTATGTTGTAACGGCTAATATCTGAGGTAAAAAAAAATACTAGTGTTCTAACGGGCTTTATTTTAAAATGTGATTGCTTTTGTTTACATGCTAATGCATTTTTAACAATTGTCTTTTGTTTTCTGGCTGGTTTTTTTTAGGTTTTTTACTGGCCTATAAATGGCTCATCAGTGAAGAACTGAAGCTGAAAAAACTGGTTAAGTATTCTCAGTAACAGACTCCAAGAAGATAGACAGCTGCAATCAAAATGGCTGACTCCCTGGTGCTTGCCCAACTAAAGGCCAACAGAAATACAGCCAAGCGTCAGTTCTTCCGTTTGGCCAACAATGTGCAAAGAATGTACACTGTGATGTCCGAAGAGGAACTCAAAGACAGTTTTAAAACACTAACAATAGAAGCGAATAAAGTTTTTGAAGCCAATGATGATGTGGAAGACCAGTATGCTGCAGAGTCACAGCTAGAGGGAGACAGTCTTACAGAGGAGCAGAGGGCAGATTTGGAGAAGACGAAAATTGAGTGTGAAAATAGATTAGATGAACTGAAGGATATAATTCTGACAACTCTCTGGGCTAAATATGGAGAGGAGGAACTAAAAATGGTAGTAGAAACAGCTGAGTCGGAGGCAAAGCGAATTGGAGCGATTCAACCCAATGAAGATGAAGAAGGTTATGATTTCATGATAAAGCACCTGGGGACGCTGGTCGGAAGAGCCAAAACTCTCCACACACAATGGAAGTGCTGGGCCCCTCCCCCAGAGCAGAAGGTCCTCCAGTCTCGTGTGAGTGACCTGGAACGAGCGCTTCTTAAGCTAACTGCTAGAAAAGTGCAGTTTATTCAAGCCAGAGTCAAAGACAGACTAAGCTCCACCACTGACTACAATGCAACACCAGCCATAAAACTGAACATAACCTCCCTGCCCAAGTTTCCTGGCACGAAATGTGACTTCTACCTCTGGAAAAAGGACTGGGAAGAACAGCAGAAACAAGGAGCAAGTGAACTTAAAATGCACCAGTTACTCAGTAGCATAGATGACAAAACAGTAAAAGATCTCTGCTTGTCAACCTGTACCAGTGCCAATGACATCTTCAGAGTCCTTAATAATCACTTTGGTAACAAGACCTCTGTCAATGAACAGACTCCTAAACCAGGGCAAGATTCAATACAGAATGGAACCATAGTGCCACCCAGTCTTTCTCTGGGTTGTGTCATCTGTGGGGATAGCAAGCACAGCAAAAGATTGTATTTCTGTAAACGATTTCAAGTACTCAAAATATCAGAGAAAAAAGATGCTGTAAGAAAATTGGGGGCTTGTATTAAGTGCCTCGAGGTCCACAGTGAAAATGACAATTGCAAGGAAGAATTTTTCTGCAATCGACCGGAATGCAACAAAAGCAAAGAGCATCACTTTCTCCTGTGTCCCAGACCTGTGCCAAAAACCAGGGTCAGCGTGGTGGGGGGTGACAGTAATAAGAGCTACACAGAAGCCCAGAAAGAGTTTGTTAAAAAACTCCCTTCAGGACGCACCAAAGAAAACAACTATGTTTTCAGCAACTCTATGACCAAAACCTCCCATGCAACAAGCAATCAGCCTACTGGAGAATGGTTTGGAGGGATTTCCCGTCAAAATGATGCTGCTCGAGGTAACGGCCAACGATGGATAAAAGATTGGCACACTCAACGACCTGGTGCCAGATACAAATCCTATAATGCACAGTCCACCCAAAAACCTCAACCTCAAAAGTGAAGACCTCATATTTATGGATCATCTTGTTGGAGGTGAATCCAAGGTTAATATGAAATGCTTCCTGAGAATTCAGGTCTGTGCCTAAAATGGTACATTCAAACTACAGCTGTTAATCTGTTACAGAAGTGACAAAAAATTCAAAGTTTGCTATATTCTGCCTACTTGGTTGAATGAAATGCTAAAATATATCGCAAAAACCTGAGGTCTGAGTGATCACACTGACATCTTGCCAAAAATCTTACAAAAAGTTGTGGTTAAGACAAATAATATAGATACAACTATTTTGATGAAGAATGTTCGCTAAAATATATAATTCTAGAAGTTTGACTTGACTGTAATGAGTTAATGATAAGATGGAAAAACTGTAATGAGTTTAAAAATAATTTTTGGGTTAATGCTAGTTGAAAAACCTTGTTACATTTACCCTATGTATTTCACCTGTGCTTAAATGGATAATGACATCAATAAAAAACAATGAAACAAATATTGAGTCTGATCACTGGAGTGAATTACATTGTCTAATTTAGTGCTTGCTATTTGAGTAACCTAGAAAAAATTAGCTCTCAAACACTATTTTGCATAATCATAAATGCTTAGTGTATGGAGCATCACTCAATTCACATCTACGATATAAATAACCTACAGTTCAATCAGAATTACAGCAATGTAATGCATCACAGCTAGGGACATTATTCATTCATGAAACAGTCATTCTGTATACTATTATAATATGATAATAGCGACCAATGACCTTTTTATGTTGATTAGTTCTTGCCCTGTCTTTACCTTGGACTGAAGATAGGCCCGCACAGTGAGCATCTCATTGGTTTTCTGCTCAATCAGACTCAAATAGGACATAATGTTATTGTCATTTATTCCAGTTGATGAGCCTAAAATGTCTTCTATCACAGATTGGTCACACTCCAGTTTAGTGAATATATTGTTGATCCCTGTAACAAGATACAACAAAAAATGCATGATGCCGTATGGAAAGCATGTGGTTACATTTTCTTATTTATTCAAATAAGTAGGTTGCATAAGCTTGACAAACCTGTTTTAACAAGATCCAATGTTTTGCTTATGCTATCTGCTTGATTTTCATACTCTTCGGCTTGCGATAAAATGTCCTTTTGTTGGTTGTCAATTTCTTGCACCAACATACTGTGATTCTGCTCTTGCAACAGGCCCACCACTCTGAACTGCTCCATCTCCTCTTTAATCTAAAACACCACAAATATATGAAATTTGAAGCCTTAATTATTATTTTTCAAATTTGAATTAGTCTTACCTGGTTGATCTGCTCCTTCAGTGCTTCAGCCTCCTTGTTTTGCTCATTAACAAAATTGAAGAGTGCGAAGTTCCTGTCCTCAACTTTACAGAGAAACTGACAATTACAAAGATTCATATGTTCCTAAACCTAAATTAGCTTTTTATTTTCATCTCAATAACGTACAACTTTCTTTCCTAAAGACATTCTTGTAGTATATATTACAGTCCATAATAATATAGCCCGCAAAATGAAAACAAAAGTGAACAGTATACAAAGTTCTTGTCACTGTATACAATTTATTTAATAAGCATTATCCTCATATAAGATAATAAGTGTTACTACCTTGAAGGAACTTGGCAACCATTACTTCCAGGTTGTCTTCTCCTGTGACCTTCTGAATTCTTTCAAACACTTCCTCCAGAGTTTCCAGTGACTCTTCCCCCAAAGAGTCCAGCCTTCGTGCTTCTTTCATGTCTGACACTAGAATCAGGTATTCTTAATTAACAAATGTTGACCAGTTTAGGGGGGAACTGGACTAGATTAGCAATGCATTTTGGTAATTAAAGGTGTATCTTTTCCGGTGTAGTGTCCACTACTATAGAGATATTAATGCTATGCTTGAAATGTTTTGTATTAAACTTAACAATAATGCATTTAATCAATTATGAATGCTTTTATTTCTCTCTAGGTACGAAATAAAATCTCAATGGAGACAAGCCGGTGGCCCTCCATCAAAAAAGTTATGTAGTGTACTACCTTCTTGTTGACCATATGTGCTTCTTGAGGTCCAACTATCAGATGGCATTATACTTATTCCATAATTAAAACATTTTTTTTGCTAATTGTGCTGTGTCAATATAATTCAATTTTTCAACCCCACATCTTACCCTGTTTTTGGTCTCCATCACCGGGACGGTCATTGCACTTGGTGGTCATAAATGATTTGTATTTGTGGTCGTGTGAAATCAGCCTCTCCAGCTCCTTCATCTCTGTGTTGTATTGGGCCAGATCTTTAACTGTCTTCTCTTTCATCAAGCTCATTTTGGTCTGGGCCTCCACTCTGAAGTTTTTTATTTACATTCATATTTACAGTCATATAAATTGGAATTCATATAATTTTTCTTCAGGGCAGTTACCTTGCATCATAAGCAGCTGTGGATTGTTTGATGACTTCCCCAATCTTTTTGCGAACTTCTTGAAGCTCCTTAAGAAAAATTCAAAACATAATAAAGAAATTAAATTGATGAAACTTGACCACAAACAAAAACAATGTAGCCACTTTAAGATTTCTAATAGTCAAGAAAGACAAAACATATTATTGTAATTAGTAAAACTGTAGTATTTGACTGAATCATATATTTGCTTACCAATATTCATATGATTACTATTACCATCGCGTTTAGTTATACCTACCTTTCACCAGCATATTGTTTGAGCAAGAATAGTGCAAGTACCTGATAATCTGAGTGCAAGTTAAATCTCAAATCTCAATATAGTTTATTCACAAAACCTTATCCAGTCTCTTATACAGTTGTTGGAAGCGGATTCTTTCAATGTGCAGAAGCTGCAGCTCCTCTCTCAGCTCCCTGTTCTTTGTCAGCTGTTCACTAAATCGAGCCAAAGCCTAGAAACATAAATATTAGTGGTAAATTGATAATATCATGTACGTTGCTCTCTGGTTGTAAAGACTTACTCTGTCCAGTTTGTTCTCTAAAGTGCGGATGGCTTTCTGAGTTTGCCGGGCTTCAGTCTTGAGTTTGTCTCCTTTGCTCACCTCTCCTTTCCTCAGCTCCTCCAGCTTCAACTCTATACCAGAAATCTGTACAAAATACAAGTGGTAGGCCTAGTCATTGTAAAATATAGGTTTAATTTGGATGAATACTATCTGCACTTAAATACTTTACTATTTATACTCTTGTCCTCATTAAAGTATGAGTAACACTTTGGCAGCCTTTATGGAATTACATATTACCACATTATATAGGCTTGTAGTAATTGAGACACATTCAGCCAAAACAACAACTGACAATAAAGTTTTTGAGTGTGGTTGAATTATTAAAGCATTGTACTAGTAATGCCTTTAATGTATTTCTTTTGCTTCATCACAAATGATACTGGATTACTGGTTTGGCCCCCCATCTGAGAGTGTGATGTCATTGTATTGTGAATTTCTGAATCCAGCAATAATATTTTTGTAAGGTATGTCCCTGTATTGTATTTTTATTTGTGACAAAGCCCATTATTGCGCTGCATTGATGCAGGCACATTACAAACTCATATTAACACATTCACATATTTTCAGTTGTCAATGAGTAATATTGTGATGTTGCCATTTAGGAGTACAGACCTCTTGCTCCATTTGCCTCTGGTTGTTTCTTTCTTTATCGAAGTCATCCTCCATGAGTTGAATCTGGTCCAGTAAAGTCCTGAGTCCTTGTGCCTCTTGTTGGTCCTGCTGCTGTCTGCTCAGACTCTTACACACTCCCAGGTTACATTGCAGCTCCTCCTGCTCCTTCAACAGCTTTTCGATCTCCTGTCTATGCACAAAAGCCTTTTAAATGACAAGTCAAGATAAATATTCATTAAAGTTATTTTAAATGGTCTATCTTTGAGTAGCATTAGGCCTTTAATGTTTTGGGCACTAGCCTATATAATTCTAGAAAGACAGCAAATTCCACTATACAATTCTGAAATATCCCTCATGACATGAACACAATCTATTTCGTTCTTGTTTCTAATGTGGACCGTTCAGTTATGGTATTTGCTGTTGAAGGTATTTGCAATGCAATTTCAGTGTAGAAATTATTTTTGTGAGTATGGTATACTTACTCTTGTTTGCGGATTTGCTTGCGAGCTTGAATACTGTAGGCCCGTCGGTCCCCATCCATGATTCTGAACTGTCTCTGCAGCTTCGCAATTTCTAACATGTAATGACAGTAGTTTTAATAATATGCTTTTCGAGAAATGAATGTGCTTACTATTATAACAATTTGCAATTTAAAGGCACTTGAAACTTTTCTGGTGGAGAGTTCACCACTGGTTTCCATGAGGATGTTATTGTTTTACCTGGAATGGTACACAGTATGGTATTAATATTTCTTTTCAGATCTGAGGCGACCCTGCTCACAGTAAGAAGAACCAATCAATAAAATGCCTTTAATTGAATACATGCTAGATAGAAAGCTTAATTTATTGCTGTATTAAAAAAAAGTCAATTAAAACAATGTCTTCTCCATAGAAACGTGGTGGCAGAGTCCGACCTACCAGAAAGTTATGTAGTTCATCTTATTTAATACCAACACTTGTTTGTTTTTTACCTGAGGCATCCACATCCAACTCACTGTCGTCTGTCCGAATACTGATGGCAGATTTTCCTCGTGGCATGATTGACACTGGTCTCGTGATCTAATTTTTTTTGCAAAATAATTGAAATTATGTACAAAAGGCCTCTTATGTCACAATCTTGAACAGCTATTGTAATGCCTAACTCTACCACTAGGGCACAAACTATTAAACCTTAAAATGGTCATTATCTTAATAAAAGTTGACAAACTCAAATGGCACGTTCACTGCAGTTACTTCAGTTTTGGATAAAATTCTACCTCTAATTAAACTCAGAGCTGAAATTCAGATAGGAAAAAAGCTACAAATTGGCATAAAAATTACTTGGCAATGAGCACCATTTAATTTTCAAATTACTTTACGTTGTAGCTTTTGAATTAAGTGAACCGATGAAAGAAATGTTCACTTCTTTATTTGTTTGCCATCCTAGAATAACTTAATTTGCAGTATTGACCTGCTACTGGTGTTGAATGTTATTAAAATAAATTATGTAATAATAATTATTATAATAATAGTAGTGTTAGCAATTAATCAACTAAAGGCTTACCTGCTAAAGCCCAGTATATGAGTCCTGAAAAGCTCTGTTGTTAGCAACTGTTGCCATGTCCCGTGACTGCTGCCCTGGGTTTGGTCTGAAAGGAGCCAAGTCCCTCCCCTTAAAAAACAAAACAATAGGGAGGAACCCATTTGTAAAGAAAATTCTGCATTTTAGTGGGACTTTCCTCCTCAAATTAAGGTTAGCAAATGTATATAAAATTGAATGAAAATGTATAGCACACTCAGATGGCTGATTTCCAAAAGCTTTTTTATTTTAAATTACGTTTTGGCAAAAAAGCCTTATTTATTTATTTTTCTTGCTTTGGACCATATATATATACACATAAAAACATTCTATTAAATACAAAGATATTTAGACCATGTCACAAAAAAGATCTTAGGTCAAAATCTGTATTAAGTTCATGAGGAGCAAGAGTTTTAAGTTGGTGAATCCAGAAGTGCTCTTTTGTAGACAGGAGCATTTCCAGATTCCCACCTCTAGGGGGCCGTTTTACATGTTCAATAGCAATATACCTTAAGGAAGAGACAGGATGGTTAAAATCTACAAAATGAGCCGCCACAGGATAGTTCATGTTTTTATATCTGATGGTACTCTTCTGCTCTGCAATACATGTTTTTAAAGCTCTGCTTGTTTTATCTGCATAGTCTTTATCACAGGGGCAGGTGATCAATAACAGATTTAGTATTGCAGGATATAATTCCTCTGGTGGGTATTTCTTTTCCAGTATGAGGATGCATAAAGCTATTACAGCGATAGGTGTAGTTACATTGAGTAGTAGTTTGGCTTGATGTAGTTGGGTCTCTAAGGTTTCTTCCTCTTTTATAAACCACTAGGGGGTGCTCTTTAAAAGCCATGCGCAATGAAGGGTCAGTTTGTAATATATGCCTATGTTTAGTGATGATGAATTGTTTTGTGGGTTTTGAATACACAGTTGAGAATATAATCTGTTTGCATTTTTGGGGGGATAGACCCTAAGAAAATCAGACCTTGGTTTACCTTTAACTCTTGTGGTATCATTTAAAATAGATTTCTTATAACCTCTTTTTTCAAAGTTTGTCATCATATTGCTTAAATTTCTTTCAAAGTCATAATTTTTGTGGCATGTTCTTTTAAGCCTATACAGAATTGGCTATATGGGAGACTTTTCTTCAATGTTCCTTGCATTTGTAACTCGACAAGAACTTTGGTGTGCATTTTCTGTTACATTTGATAGTAAAAGTGTGTGTGTGTATATATGTATATGCATATGTATATGTATATATATATGTGTGTGTGTGTGTGTACACATATACATATACATATTTTGACTTGTTTAAATACATAGCCTACTGTAAAAAAAATACAACATGATAGCTTGTGAAAAGGAGAACAACAAACCAGATGCTATATATATATATATATATATATATGTATTTATATATTTTTTTCCTTTCCAATACAATATTGTTATTTCAACAGCATGCTAGAGTACTCTATTACAGTTAAAGGAGGCTACTTTTAGGGCCTCACAAATACAATGCCTCAGGATCTTTTCACATAATATGTTTGGCCCTGAGGCCCAAAATGTATTATTATTGCATGTTTAACATTTTCTACATTAAAAAGGTTACTGTGCAGATTCAGTCTCAGTTTTGGGCTGTGGCTCATCCTGAGGAGGAGTTGGAGGGACTCCCTCCAGAATGGTGCAGAAATGCTCTGGTGTATTGAGCTCAGGTTTCCTCACCATCAGATAGCACTTGGGGAAAAAATAAGAGGCCATGAGCCCAAAGTTACTGGCGAGAGAGAAAGAGACGTGAACTATGGACTTCATCTGGTCCTTCAGTCCAATGTAAATGGGGATGAAGGTGACCCAGAGGACGCAGTAGATGAGGCAGGAGAAGGTGATGTCCCGGGACAGGTTGTACTGGTGCAGAGGCTTCACAGCCATGAAGGTGCACATGAAGGAGACCAGCGCCAGAACCACATTAAAGCCCTGTAACAAAGCAAAGCCCATCAGAGGCTCCACTGGGCACGTCAGGAACGAACTCACAAAGTTTATCTCCATGTTCTCCATGTAGAGCGAGAGAGAAGAGCCCTCGCTCACAAACCAGCTACAGATGCCAGCCTGAGCCACACAGCAGGACAGCACCAGGAGCCAGCTGCCTGGACCCCGGATAGTGCGCAGGTGAGGGGCTGCCCGCTCAGGGAACTCTGACACAAAAAAGATCTGGGGGGATGGATTTGAATTTAGTGCTATAGGTAAATAATGAGGGGATGTGTTTCAAAGTGAGTGTTACATAGTAAAGCTGGTAATGTGGAGTGTGTCACCTGTAGAGAGAGGGAGGCGATGATAGTCAGAGCCACTGTTTGCCAAATGGAGGTGAGGGGCAGCTGCAGCAGACACACTGTGTCTGTGGGTTGTCCCAGGAACAGCACCAGGCTCAAGCATGCCCCCATCAGGCTGAGGAGTGCCACAACAGCCAGGGGCCCTCCTGAAGCCAGCACCAGCGGGGTGCTTCTGTGTTTGAAGAACAGGAGCAGCACTGAGCTCTGGGACAGCAGCAGCAGAGCTCCAGCCAACACCATCAGCACAGAGTCTGCCCTGTCCCACGACAGCACCTCGAAGGTGGGCTTAGTGCAGGATGTGCTGCGGAGGGTGGACCACTCACCTCTTGGACATTGAGTGCACTGGATGTCATCTGAAAATGTGAAATAGAGGTGAGGAATCTCTGTCCCAACAGACATGTACATTACGTGTTCTGATATGAGTGGTCACCATGGCTGGCCTGGTAGGTCCCAGGCAGACAATCGATGCAGTCAAAGCAGCAGGAGTGGAACCCTTTGACTCGGCGCACTTGTCCAGACTCACAGGCTGCGGAACATGCGGACACTGGCACCTGATTGTACATAAATACCAAGAGCTGAACTCCATTACTGCATCCATTAGACTTTTGTTTCAACAACCCTGAGGAGATGAAAGTTACCATTGAATCCTTGGTGTGCCAAGTGAATAGAGATTTGTTCATGGACAAAGTTTTCAGAAAAGTTCCAGTATTTCGAAACTGTACATTTAAGTCGTTCCAAACCCACTGCATCACATTGTATCCAATATTTGGGTTCCCATTACTGTCAAATTGAAACTTGGAGCCGTTTACATCAATGGAAATATTCTTTAACACCTGCATCAGCTGCAACAACACAAATAATTAGTAAAACATTTCCAAAATGTGAAACAATCTACAAAAAAAAAAATGCAATTGCCAACTATCTTCCAAAAGTCACAGTAACAGTGTCTATGGGTACATGTTTTTTTCTCTACATCTTAAATTGATAATTAATGTAAACCTGTTCTCTATCAGTGACGTATTTTCTACATCTTTATTTAATCATTTAATTAACACTTCAGCATCTGTGAAGTGTGAACTGGGTCCACACCAAAACTAAACTGTTGGCAAATATGACACACACAAGAAAAATCTATACTTTTACTTTCATTCAGAATTTACCTTCCAAGGATAGACCTTTGTTGTGCCCGGTTCCCAATCACACCGAGTCTTATCACAATGAAGAAGTTGGTGTAATGCCTCTACCACACTGTAAACAGCCATATAGACACTGAAAGCCATTTTTTGAACTGCAGGATCCTCCATGATGCTTGCATTTGCAGGAGAGAGGTTCCAACATTGAGGACAGGGCTCAGTTGGGTTGTCGTTGTTGTTTGTTGGTGGTTGATAGGAGTTATTTCTTTCTGCACTTATTTTGGTAAAAAGTGCATGTGCATATTCAGGGAGAAAGTTCACATCCTGATTCATATCTGTGAATCCAATGATTGTACCGATGTTTCTCATTTCAGCAATAGAAGTGAGTTTCCTGTTATTAGCCCAAGCCGTGCTGCCAATCCACACACCAGTCAAATTATGCTTTATGACCTGTGGTCGACAAATTAATATTATAGTTTTATCTGATTATGCCACATATGTGATTGACCACTGGCGGCCATATTGGTTGTGCCATTTTTAAAAGGTATTTAAGCAATAAAAACACTTGGAAATTGTCAATATATGCATAGATAGACCTGTTTCTGAACTTACAAAGTGCACCTTCCATCTACAAAAGATCATCATTCAGATATTCCTGTGAGCAGCAGCAACTTAGATGTTTTTTTTTGTTTTTGTGTTCCCTGAGCATAACTTGCATGGATCCTGCATTAGCTGACTCTATACAAGCTGTTTTTCTTAGTAAAAATGTTGAAGAAAGAAAGTTAAAAATGGTGACCCAGAGAATAACAACCGCGATGGAGGCTGGTTGCCTGGGGCTCCTACACGTGTCTCCCTTGCTAATATTTGACTTTTACAAACTTTCTAAGATATTTTATTAGTGGATTGATCAAAACCATGTTATACTGAATGATAAAAGAAGAACTGGAGCAATAGACAAACAGTGTGAGGTAGAGTAGATAAAGAGGCAGACCTAAAACATTGATTTGCGCTATTCATGCTCTCACCTGCTTAAAAAATGCAGCCGCTGGTTCTGACAAAGCGAAAACTACAATGACACTGACATTGGAGGCTTTAATGTTGCTGATGATGATATCTATGGTTGGTCCTGGGTCAGTGTAGACCGGGATCAGGGCCTGGTAGGCTACACACAGGGAGCTCTTCTCTGCCAGTTTAGAGAACTCCTCCACCCCTGTCTGGCCGTACGCCTCCTCACTGCCGATCACTGCCACCCAATTCCAGTCAAACTCCTGGATCAGCTGCACCATCACCTCCACCTGCCACTTGTCACTGGGCACCGTGCGGAAGAATGACGGGTACGTTGTTTTGTCACTGAACCGGTCACTCGTGGCTCCATAACTGACCTATGGGAAAATTTATTTGGGTATTTTAGTATTTCTGGTATTAGGAACAATCTTTTGTTAAGGCAAAACATCTTTGTAGTTTCAGTGCAAAAACAGGAAGTGAGCAGTGTTAGAAACAGAAAAGATGTTTAAATATGATGACCAATGAGGGATAAGTGAGTAAGTGAGTAGCGATGATACCACTTTTTTGAAAACCAATACTAGTACAAGTGTAATCATTTCTGTACTTCCCGATACTGAGTACTGATACCGGTACTTTAGCCTCCACTCTCATGAACATATACTGAGTACATTTACATGCACATCAGTATCCCTGTTATTATCCATATCCCGGCTATGGCAGTATTTGGACAGCTTGCTTTTTGTGCTGCTTATGCGATCAACTAAAGGACACGACTCAGTGGCATATGTGTGTTCTTTCTGTGACAAAGGGATATGCTGTTGATGGTGAGTCTGGTCTATGCATATATCACGTTGAAGCTGGTTCATGGTGGAGCATGATGCGCTTGTTGTTGTCTGTTTTTTGGGAGTTTTAGTTTTGATTGTGGATCCCTTTGCTGGTTAGGAGGATCCAGATCCACCTAAAGCAGCGATAGCTCCTTCTGCTCACTGTTCCTCCTTGGTCCTTATAGTTGACCTCATGAAGTAGCTCTCAGAGGTTAGCCATAAGGCGAAGGAAGAAGAACTTGCCGCATGTTTGTTTGTCTTTTGGACGCATGCGCACTCAACTTTATGTTGCCATATTACTATCGGAATTTCCCAGCTATAGTATTGCAGTTTCTCATAATACTGGCTTATGCAGGATACTGAAATCGTGATACTGCTTAATGTGTAATAGTGGTATCCGTGCGTGGTATCGACAGATGACGGGTAGGAGTATATTAAACAAGTATTGGGCTGACACCAGTATCGGTATCGGTGCATCCCTGTAAGGGAGGCAGGGGATAAGACCTGCAAGAAGGGCCTATAAGAACCAAACTGAGCATCAGTACAGCAGTGGAGACCTGAGGGTTGCATGAAAGGGAATCAAATCGATTGAAGGAATTGAAGAGTCAGATCTTAAGTCTTTAATGATTTCTTTTGCTGTTTTGAAAGAAGTACTTTTTCTGATCCTGACAAATTGTCATCCTTAGAAGATAACATGTCTCCTGACTCCAGTATTGTGGTTAGTCAGGAGTGTGTTAGAGACCTCATCTGGAGGGTTAACATTAGGAAGGCCTCTGGTCTTCACCAAATTTGTGGGCGCACCTTAAGATTTTGTGCTGACCAGCTTAGTGTAGTTTTTATAAACTTTTTCAAATCTCTCATGATCTAAATCAAGTCCCTTTGTTATGGAAAACCTCTGCTGTCATCCCTGTTAACAAAACTAATGTGCCAAAAAGGATCAACGATTTCCGCCCTATTCCACTCACCTCGCGGTGTATGAAATAGTTTGAAAAAATTGTAAAAAAGTGTTGCCCTTGAGGATGCAAGTGAAAAGAGCCACTGCAGTTTGCCCACCATGCAGAGAAGAGAGTTGATGCAATTATTTTAGATAATTTGTACAAGCATTTGGAGAAGACACATTTTTTGACAACTAATTTAAATTTGATGTTACCACTGACTGCATCTGTTGTTAAACGTGGCCATCAAAGACTGCACCTTTTGAGAAACTCTTTTTCTGTTAATTCTCTCATTTTATGTTGTTTTTATCAGTTCTTTATTGATGTCCTGTTGTGTTTTTCTTTTATTTGTTAGTTTAACAACCTTTCTGTCGAAGACAAGAACAGTCTTAATTCTAATGTTATAATCTGTTCTAAAATCATAGGAGTTCACAAGAAAGACTTGGCTTCCTTTTGTAACTCACACATTTTACAAAAAGAGGTGATTGTTAACTCACTAATATGGCTCTGAGAGCTTTCTTTATTGCCTTATGTTGTCCCCCTATTCAAATACAAGTGGGTATTATTTTTTATTCTTACTCCCATTCCTCTTTTAAATTCTACATAGATGTAATGTATTTTTTATTGGGTGGTTCTTAATTCTCAGAGCTCTTCTTTGTTCAGAATTGCTCCATGTGTTGAATCTTAGGGTATTTGTCACTAAGTCTTTTTCTGTGCTCAAATTAATAGTCCCTAGTGGAATTAACAAAGTTGTCTGAATCTGAATCTTTATCACACAGCTCTTATGGAGTCTGTGGTCGGGACTTGTTAAAACATGTCCAAGAAAAAGACAGCAGTACTCACATGTTTCAGTCTAAAGCCTAAAGAGTTGAAACCTTGCATATGCAGTACTGTTCGATGCACTGAAGCAGTTTCTGGAGCTTTGCTCAAACCATATTGACTTTAATGTCATTTATAACCTCTGTTCTTTCTGACTGCAGCATTACAGTGAATCTGTATTTGTGTCATTGTTCACACCTGTGGCATAAGAAAGAATCCCAGTAGTTTCCCAATGATGGAGACCATCTCTGAACTATAAGGGCCAATGACCGCAGAGATGCTGGGGTCATAATCTGTATAGTTACACTCCACCAATAGCTCGTCTGTCAATCTGTTTGCCAGAAAAGACAGTGTGGGCTGGACGATGACTGATGGCTGTCTACATGTGTTGTAGATCTTATAACCTAATCTAACTCCAGGGAGAAGGACTGGGTTGGCATTGACTTCATCTATTGCATACTTCATCACTAGGGATAGGCCAAGTGCCATCTGATCCATACTGCAACAACACAAATGAAAGTAAATTACACACAAATGTACAAAATACAGAACTGAACTGCAAAAGGTCTAGATGCATGTTTTACCATTGTAAATAAGTACATTTATACTGTGAAATTGTTACTCCTGAGAAGTGAATTAAAGCTCCATATTGTTAAGTGACTTCAAGTGTAAGAAGTATTATTATAGCTTTTAAATCCGTGTATCATTCGTTCATTCATTTTTTCAGTATAAAACTAAAAATAAGAAAATGAAAAAACAACTGTTTCTTCATTAGTTGTCTCCAAAACCAAAATGAAAAAACAGATAACGATGTGTTACTTGTTTTCGCTTGCTTTCGCGGGCATGATATCTCCGCCACCTCTCCCTGGTCACCGCCTTGAGTTACAGATTTTTTACAGGAAACACTGAGTCCTGGTCCACTCCTGGTTTAGATGTGGTTTAGACCTGGTTTAGTCCTGGTTCAGTCCTGGTTTAGTCCTGGTTCAGTCCTGGTTTAGACCTGGTTTAGACCTGGTCAGTGGTGTGCTGGGGATTTCCACCCCAGTCATATAGATTGTTCATTTAAAAAATAAAGTTCACTTTCAGTACAAACAAACAAAGGCGCCAGCCCAGTAAAAATCTGTACTTGATGTTTTTACTCAGAATGATGCAGAATCATGTTATTAACATTAACACCATTCATAATCACCTACAGAACATAAATCATAGCATCGATCCAGGGATAGGCCTCCTTTTTTCTCTTCTTCATGTCTTCCATCCATATCGTGAATGGTGAAGCTCTCGGAGCTCCCACCACCTCTGCGCGAGCATCAACTGAAGCTGTGAGAACTTCAGTTTGTGTGTGCGTCCCCGAAGAAACACCGATCGATATGCTGGACTTGCGCCGCATACGGACTGAATCTGGACTGTACCAGGACTGTATTGGGACTAAAACAGGTCTAAACCAGGACAGGACGGAACCAGGACTAATCTTGGACTTGAAAGTGAGAGAGAGGACCCGAATCAGCGTTTTTTGCCTGCGGTCACATGACCTGGTTTAGTTCTGGTGTATATGACCTACACAGGTTGCTTTCACCATTGCCAATAGCCCTGGTTTGACATTTAAATTGTGGCTATTTTATATTTATTATTTTTTTATATCTCACGTCAGGAGAAATGGGTGGACGGCGTACACCCACGTACCATGCCCACTACACCCCTGGTCCTAGTTTAGATCTGGTTTAGGGTTCAGTCCTGGTTCAGTCCTGATTTTGACCTGGTTCACTCCAGGTTTAGTCCTGGTGCAGTCCTGGTGCAGTCTTGGTGCTATCCTGGCAATCAGCTCGGCAGGAGTTTGGTTTGGGAAACGGCTGTTATTAGTTTTTTCCATTATTCATTTAAACACAAAATCGAAAGCTGAAAAAACAAAACGTTATCCGTTTTTCATTTTGGAGACAAATAATGAAGAAAACAGTTGTTCTTTCATTTTCTTATTTTTGGTTTTATATTGAAAAACGAATGAACGAATGATACACGGATTCTTTTACCTTCCACATGTGAGTTCGTCTGGCTTGGTCCGTTCACTTAGGTTGCTGCTCAGCAGTCTAGTAGGAAATAGTCCTCCAAGGATTATATCCCCAGACAAATTAAACAGATCAGTGGGGACATCTTTAAACCATTCATTTGGAGTTAAACCATAACCCGGGCACACTACACAGCAAAAGATAAGAAGCATGAAAGATGTTGAAGCCATTGCTGACCAATGGAAACTCAAAGGGCAGTACGGATAGAACAGAAATATACTGGCATGTTATGCAAATTCACTCCATGTAACAAAACATTTGGTGTTAGGCCCCTCCTTTCTCTCCCCCAATGGTGTAAGTCCGCTATCTGTTGTCAAATGTACCATGCAGTTACCTACACTAACCCTTCCTTACATCCTGTATTCCTTTAATGAGACAAATTATTAAAGACTTTTTATCGAATAACTCAGCAGCTAACTAATATTAAGAAAACAAAATAAACCTATGAATAATTATATTAAAATTTTCATTGTATGTGTTTAAAAAAAGTAAGCATAGAAAGTAACTACTTTATGACAGTAGAATGTATTCGAAATAAAAATGCCAACATAAGTATGGCTATACAGTGTCACCCACCATTTTCTGGGGGTCCAACCGTTTGCCGTTTCCTGATCATTTCTTAGCATATATGCTCTTTAACATTTAAAAGTTTTAATGGAAACCACTACACAATAAAATAAACACTAAATGTATGTCCCCTTAAATTTGGCTTTCTACATTGTTTGGCCTCAAATGGTAAGAACTGTTTTTCTGCAGGTAAAGTACTACATGCAATAGATTTAGGCTAGTAATAAATGTGACAAATTTAGGAAAGAAAAGTGGTTTGTGAGATGTGTAATGGAGTTTGTGGTATTCATCTTTCCGGAGCATTTTACTGTCATTTGTTTGTGGGTTGCTCTTTGCCTAAACCATGGGGCCAGAAGATGAACACATTGAAACGGCTATGTTGCTTGTTACTTTGGAAACTATGCAAATTTTTCTTCCCAGAAATGTAGTAATATGCAGTATATAGTGGCTGACTTGCTTCCCCTTAAAAAGTTGCTACTGTTATTGCATTGAATGTTCCACAGTATGGTATTCAACTTGTCTGTTTCCATGAAGATCAGTGGACTCTACTCAGGCCAAATTGCATGTCAAATCTGTGCAAAGGTGACCCCGCTCACAGTAGAATACATGTTTTCAAGTTTATTTAAGAAATAAGAACACCTTTAATAAAATAGATACACAAGATACATTAGTTTAATGCCATACTGCAGAACATTCCAGACAAAGAAATGACCAATCCACAGAGACCAGCAAATAAAGCCTCAGCTTTATTTGCTTTGAACTTTAATTTTCTTTTTAATGTAAATTTTATAAACCATGTAATGTTAACAGAAAACAACAAGAGATAACACACAATATAGGATAGGGTATAAGGATACTAAACTACTTGTACACTCCATGTGGTTTACCCAAAATATGTAATGATTTTGAAAATTGGTTTGAAATGAGTAATTTTATATTCAACACAAAATCCCAAACAAATACATGCATTTTTTACCACTTTGTTAATATTGTTGTTTGCATAGGATGTTGCCTGCGTGTGGTCAATGCAAATTCACAGGGAGGCAGGCTTAAAAGCACACAGGAGGCAGGCTTAAAAGCAATAAAACCTCTCACACAAAGATTTGGGTACTCATCACTATACTCCTACAATAACAAGTATTTACTGATTTCATGCTCATAGTGGTTTCTCTTGAGTTGAACACAAACATTTTTCTCAATAGACACTAATTAATTAGATGAGTAGAGTACAAAGCCTGATGATGGACAAACAATATTTCATGAAATGAATATTGTGCTACTGTACATGCCAAAGCATTTTCACCATTTCACAGTTCCACTCATCATCACTCATAATCTAGGAACTGTTCTATTGTATGTAGCTAAACAAGTTACTGCACAGATTCAGTCTCAGTTTGGGGCTGTGGCTCATCCTGAGGAGGAGTTGGAGGGACTCCCTCCAGAATGGTGCAGAAATGCTCTGGTGTATTGAGCTCAGGTTTCCTCACCATCAGATAGCACTTGGGGAAAAAATAAGAGGCCATGAGCCCAAAGTTACTGGCGAGAGAGAAAGAGACGTGAACTATGGACTTCATCTGGTCCTTCAGTCCAATGTAAATGGGGATGAAGGTGACCCAGAGGACGCAGTAGATGAGGCAGGAGAAGGTGATGTCCCGGGACAGGTTGTACTGGTGCAGAGGCTTCACAGCCATGAAGGTGCACATGAAGGAGACCAGCGCCAGGACCACATTAAAGCCCTGTAACAAAGCAAAGCCCATCAGAGGCTCCACTGGGCACGTCAGGAACGAACTCACAAAGTTTATCTCCATGTTCTCCATGTAGAGCGAGAGAGAAGAGCCCTCGCTCACAAACCAGCTACAGATGCCAGCCTGAGCCACACAGCAGGACAGCACCAGGAGCCAGCTGCCTGGACCCCGGATAGTGCGCAGGTGAGGGGCTGCCCGCTCAGGGAACTCTGACACAAAAAAGATCTGGGGGGATGGATTTGAATTTAGTGCTATAGGTAAATAATGAGGGGATGTGTTTCAAAGTGAGTGTTACATAGTAAAGCTGGTAATGTGGAGTGTGTCACCTGTAGAGAGAGGGAGGCGATGATAGTCAGAGCCACTGTTTGCCAAATGGAGGTGAGGGGCAGCTGCAGCAGACACACTGTGTCTGTAGGTTGTCCCAGGAACAGCACCAGGCTCAAGCATGCCCCCATCAGGCTGAGGAGTGCCACAACAGCCAGGGGCCCTCCTGAAGCCAGCACCAGCGGGGTGCTTCTGTGTTTGAAGAACAGGAGCAGCACTGAGCTCTGGGACAGCAGCAGCAGAGCTCCAGCCAACACCATCAGCACAGAGTCTGCCCTGTCCCACGACAGCACCTCGAAGGTGGGCTTAGTGCAGGATGTGCTGCGGAGGGTGGACCACTCACCCCTCGGACACTTGGTGCATTGTTTATCATCTGAAAACATAAATCTTTACAATGATTACATTCCTAACAGAAGAGTACATTTTATAATTGAGTGGCTGGTCACCATGGCTGGCCTGGTAGGTCCCAGGCAGACAATCGATGCAGTCAAAGCAGCAGGAGTGTAACCCTTTGACTCGGCGCACTTGTCCAGACTCACAGGCCGCAGAGCAGACGGACACTGGCACCTGATTGTACATAAATACCAAGAGTTGAACTCAGCTATAGCATCAAGAATTTCCAATACTTTGAAATGAATGAAAGTTACTGTTGAATTCTCTGTGTGCCAAGTGAAGACAGATTTGTTAATGGACAAAGTTTTCAGAAAAGTTCCAGTATTTCGAAACTGTACATTTAAGTCGTTCCAAACCCACTGCATCACATTGTATCCAATATTTGGGTTCCCATTACTGTCAAATTGAAACTTGGAGCCGTTTACATCAATGGAAATATTCTTTAACACCTGCATCAGCTGCAACAACATAAATAATTAGTAAAACATTTCCAAAATGTGAAACAATCCCTATCAGTGATGTATTTTCAGTGATGTATTTTCTAATCATTTAATTAACACTTCAGCATCTGTGAAGTGTGAACTGGGTCCACAACAAAACTAAACTGTTGGCAAATATGACACACACAAGAAAAAACTATCTATACTTTTACTTTCATTCAAAATTTACCTTCCAAGGATAGACCTTTGTTGTGCCCGGTTCCCAATCACACTGAGTCTTATCACAATGAAGAAGTTGGTGTAATGCCTCTACCACACTGTAAACAGCCATATAGACACTGAAAGCCAATCCTTGAACTTCAGGATCCTCCATGATGCTTGCATTTGCAGGAGAGAGGTTCCAACATTGAGGACAGGGCTCAGTTGGGTTGTCGTTGTTTGTTGGTGGTTTATAGGAGTTATTTCTTTCTGCACTTATTTTGGTAAAAAGTGCATGTGCGTATTCAGGAAGAAAGTTCACCTCTTGAATCTTGTCTGTGAATCCAATGATTGTACCGATGTTTCTCATTTCAGCAATAGAAGTGAGTTGTCCGTTATTAGCCCAAGCCGTGGTGCCGATCCACACACCAGTCAAATTATGCTTGATGACCTGTGATGGACAAATTAATATTATAGTTTTATTTGTCTCTGGTGACATATTGGTTCTACTCCTAATGTAAACAAATTTCATTGTCAACGATATACAATTATACTTTATACTTTATTACAAATCGTACAAAAGTACAGCTGCATTTTATTCATAAAATGTCAATCAGTGATTAGCATTTGTGATTAGCATACAGGTAAAATACAATGGACTCTTGAATAAAATTAAATAAAAACTAAAATTAAACACCTGAAACTTTCAGTGATCTTTCTGTGTTTAGATTGAAAACAGTCAAATCACACATTTCACACAACATGTGGACAGATGGAAACAGTAAACCTTCCATAAAAACAGTATTGCTCAGGTCAAATGTAATTTGAATCCTACATGTGATGTACGTTGGCATAAACTGATTGAGAATTACCTAGTGCACCTTTCATTTACAACTAAAAATGTTTTGAGTATTTCCTGAGCATTATGTGCATGAATCCTGCATTAGCTGATTCTACATTAGCTGTTTTTTAATAAAAAAAAGAAAGAAAGATGAAAATGGTGACCCTCCAACAGTGGAGGGTTGTTGGTGGCTCTTGCACGTGTCCCCCCTCATCAAAAACTGCTGCTAATATTTGACTTTTTACAGACTTTCAAAGCAGATATTTTATTAGAGTTAAAGGGTCAAAACAAAATTATGCTGAATGAAAAAGAACTGAAGCAATAGACAAACAATGTGAAGTTGCTCTCACCTGTTTAAAAAGTGCAATCGTTGGTTCTGACAATGAGAAGATCACTATGACACTGACATTGGAGGCTTTAATGTTGCTGATGATGATATCTATGGTTGGTCCTGGGTCAGTGTAGACCGGGATCAGGGCCTTGTAGGCTACACACAGGGAGCTCTTCTCTGCCAGTTTAGAGAACTCCTCCACCCCCGTCTGGCCGTACGCCTCCTCACTGCCGATCACTGCCACCCAATTCCAATCAAACTCCTGGATCAGCTGCACCATTGCCTCCACCTGCCACTTGTCAGTGGGCACTGTGCGGAAGAATGACGGGTACATTGTTTTGTCACTGAACTGGTCACTCGTGGCTCCATAACTGACCTATGGGAAATTTGTATTTAGTAGTTGTTGTATGACAACAACATTTCCTGTATGACCAAATCTACAGTTCTTATGGAGTGCGTGGTCGGGACTTTTTAAAACATGTCCAAGAAAAGAACAGCAGTGCAAAGTACTAAGAATAAGTCTAAAGAGTTGAAACAGTGCATTTGAGCTACTGTTCGATGCACTGAAGCAGTTTCTGGAGCTTTGCTCAAACCATATCGACTTTAATGTCATTTATAACCTCTGTTCTTTCTGACTGCAGCATTACAGTGAATCTGTATTTGTGTCATTGTTCACACCTGTGGCATAAGAAAGAATCCCAGAAGTTGCCCAATGATGGAGACCATTTCTGAGGTCATGGGGCCAATGACCGCAGAGATGCTGGGGTCATAATCTGTATAGTTACACTCCACCGATAGCTCGTCTGTCAATCTGTTTGCCAGAAAAGACAGTGTGGGCTGGACGATGACTGATGGCTGGTTACATGTGTTGTAGATCTTATAACCTAATCTAACTCCAGGGAGAAGGACTGGGTTGGCATTGACTTCATCTATTGCATACTTCATCACTAGGGATAGGCCAAGTGCCATCTGATCCATACTGCAACAACACAAATGAAAGTAAATTACACACAAATGTACAAAATACAGAACTGAACTGCAAAAGGTCTAGATGCATGTTTTACCATTGTAAATAAGTACATTTATACTGTGAAATTGTTACTCCTGAGAAGTGAATTCAAACTCCATATTGTTAAGTGACTTCAAGTGTAAGAAGTATTATTAACTTTTACCTTCCACATGTGAGTTCGTCTGGCTTGGTCCGTTCACTTAGGTTGCTGCTCAGCAGTCTAGTAGGAAATAGTCCTCCAAGGATTATATCCCCAGACAAATTAAACAGCTCAGTGGGGACATCTTTAAACCATTCATTTGAAGTTAAAGCATAACCTGGGCACACTACACAGCAAAAGATAAGAAGCCTGAAAGATGCTGAAGCCATTGCTGACCCACAGAGACTCAAAGGACTGTATTTATAAAACAGAAATATACTGGCATGTTATACAAATTGACTCCGTGTGATGATCCATTTGGTGTGTTAGGCCCCTCCTTTCTCTTCCCCAGTGGTGTGAATTTGCAACTTGTTGTCTGTAATGTCCCCTCTTGTGTACTTTTAATTAAAGAAAATATTTATTTTTTTAATCCAATAACTCAACTAATATTGACAAAAGAAATCCACAAATAATTTTACTTCCTTGTTTAGTAAGTTTTCTTTTTTTCATTTTATGCATTAAAAAAAATAAACATAGAAAGTAACTTCATTATGACAGTAGAATGTATTAGAAATAAAAATGCCAATGTAAGTTTGGCTATACAGTAGCTGAAAAGGTAAGTACGATAAACCAACTATTGTCTGGGGTTCTAATATTTTTTTATAATTTTATTATTGATCATTGGTGTTTCTAAGATATCTGTGTAATCCCTCAGTGGTCCAGGTAGAAGAAAATGTATTTATATAGTATAGTTCATACAGAAACAATCGCACAATGAGCTCACAACTATAAAGACACAGAAATATGTGTGTGTGTGTGTGTGTGTGTGTGGGTGTGTGTGTGTGTGTGTGTGTATGTATCTATGTATGTATCCATCTATCTACTGGTCAGTTCCCCTCGTAGCTGATTTAACCCTGAACTTTCAAATTTTTAATATCCTTTCTATTTTTTAGGAAAGTCTTTGAGAAAAATGAATTGGAAATTTACTACCTGTAGAGGGCTGGAGACAACATGAGAGCAAACTGAGCTCAGGAAAGCCCTTTTTATCGCTGTCAAAATTCAGCAGCACTTCTGATGACAACTCGAGGGCAGAACCCCATTACACCAGTTTTAAGATCACTGCATTAGCTCCCTGTGTGTTTTAGGATCAGTTTTAGAGTTCTTGCTACTGGTTTTTGAATGGCCTAATGGGCCTGTACCTTCTTATCTTCCAGAACTGCTTTTACCCTATGAACCCTCGTGGACCCTGTGCTCCTCATACCGCAGGTTCCTGGTCATTCCCAAAGTCCATATGCGCTCACAAGTCTTTCCAGTACTATAGCTTTCTTCTATGCAACAGTCTGCCGGAGGACCTCAGGGCTGCAGAGAATGTTTATTAATTAAGGAATTAATCATTGCATTTATATAGCGCCTTTCAAGATACCCAAAGTGTTCATCCACTCCACACTCAGTGGTGGTAAGCTACTATTGTGTCCACAGCTGCTCTGGGGCAGACTGAGGGGCAGAAGCGAGGCTACCAATCTGTGCCATTGGCCCCTCCAATCACCTCCATCACTCACGCACACTCCACTTTCATCCTAGGCAAAGTGTTTTTTTTTTCTTTTTTTGCCACTGGCCACTTTGGCATCTGGAATTCCCAGTGGTCTCCCATCCAAGTACTAACCAGGCCCGGCCCTGCTTAGCTTCTGAGAGCTGACGAGATCAGGCTTTGACAAGGCGGTCTGGCCATGTTATGTTTTTAAGAGATGGCTCAAGACCCACCCGTTTAGTTTAGCTTTTAATTAATATTTACTATTTTATGTGTTTTTGACATGTATTTAGTATATTTATTTATTTTCTGTGTCGTGTCCTGGTGGCTGCAGGCTGCTTTCTGCTCGTGGCATAGGCAGTTCCTCTGGTGCTTTCTCAAGTGATCAGTCTGTACCTCATGTTTTACACTATGTAGCCTCATTTTAGCATGTATGTGCATTTGGGTGAAAATACACTAGTGATTCTGTGTTGTGGAGAAAATTATATATCTTTTTTGATAATAGTGAATCCATTTGCGAAGCCTGATGAGTTTTTGTAATACAGACAAAGGTTTATCTTCTTGTTACAGCAGATATGGACAAGGCCTAAGCCTGCCCTAGTCAGAGACCAAAGCCTCTTTTGATTATCCTCTCACCAGTCCAGGGACGTACGCAGGAACTTTGAGGGGCTGTTACTCTAACATGAAGAAAGGGGCACCACACCGCCCGCCAAACTTGAATGAACTACAATAAAACGTATTAGTTTTATTTCCCAATAGATGGCACACTCTAGATACATTGATACATAAAATCAAATTATCCATATGGGCTTTTGGCTCAGTACCCAGGGGTAGAACTATATGTTGAACACCTCTTCCTCACTCATGGTCCGAAAACCTTCCCATAAAGCACTGCGGTCAAGTATATTTCTAGTGTGTGCACACCGCACCTTATCTAGTACAGTGTGGACACCGCGCGTGAATCGTGTCTTGTCGCGTAGCTGCGTGGACCGCGCTTCCTCCTGTGCACCTCTAAACCAGAACTAACACCAGGACTAACACAGGTCTAAAGCAGGTCTGAACCAGGTCTAAACCGGATCTAAAACCAGGACTAAATGAGCATTAAATCAGGACTAAAACCAGGTCTAAACCAAGACTACAACCAGGTCTAAACCAGGACTAAAACCAGGTCTAAACCAGGACTACAACCAGGTCTAAACCAGGACTACAACCAGGTCTAAAACCAGGTTTAAAACCAAACAAGAATTTGTAGGAGGTGGTTGCTACATTCATGTAGTTTTAAAAATCATGACAATATCAAGTAATCCAAAGAATTCAGATTACGTTACTCACTTAAGTAATTTAATGGATTACGTTACAAACTACATTTTGGGGTATGTAATCTGTAGGGAATACAGTTTAAAGTAGCCTTCCCAACACTGTCAACAGAATTATCAAATGTGTCACAATGAAACAGAATTCAAAACTTCTGAAACGCAAAATCATTGGCCCTAAATATGGTGCACAAGTTGAATTGAGACGTTTGAATCTGCCACATGTAAATCGTTGGATCCTGCAAGTTATTTTCGTCTTATTTGCTGGGCTGATGTAGTCAGACCAAAACACTCCATTCATCTCCTCCTGGTCCGGCCCTTCCATCACATTTTAGAACCTTTGTGGCCCTCGAGCCAAAAAGTTTGCCCACCCCTGCGTTAGAAGTTGAAAAAACAGAACTTTTGGCGTCGGCGTCGGCCGTGGCTCTCCGCGGGGCTTGTGGGTAATCTCTTTTTACTTTGCGCGCGCAGTCTCAGGTGCTGGTCGCATGCAGCTCTGCAGCTCTGTAAACAAAACTGAGCTCCTCCCTCTCCTCCTCACTCGCGCGGTGCCCTAATGTAAGTGAATGAGGCGACTATTTTATTTTCAATTAAAAAAAAAAAATATATATATATATATATATATTCCCCTGGAAGGGCCACTTCAGTTGAGGAGACCTAACGGGCAGTTGCCAGGGCAACCAAAGCAACCCCCCTCTGCACGTCCCTGCACCAGTCATCTCTTCTCTTCATCTCCCCCCAGAGCATCTGAGCTCTGAGTATTTGTACAGAAATACAAGTTACATATATATCAAAGCAGAGTGACTTTTGTTTCACAGACTTATGCTTTAACTTACTGTTAGAATAAAATGCTTATAATGAAGTTATTTAAAAAATGTACATCAAACAATCTCATGGTACAAGGCAGGCTCAGAGGATGAAAGAGCCTTTGTTAACCTATCTCTGCTAAAACCAGATGTGTGACCTCTTATGACCTTTTCCCTCCTTGCAGGACTGTTCACATCGTAAATTTGTTCAAATGTAAAACAAAGTCATGATATACTTCACTATGTTATCTGTGGTAAACTTAACGAGATTATGTATACGTTGTCTTTGTACTGACATGATAAATTGTTTGAACCAAATAAAGGTGTGCTGGAATCGGAGGGGCTTTGGAAGAGCAGCGTGGACGAGCCTAGTAAGCGCACGCACGGCCATGCTCTCCCCGTGCAAAAAGGCACGTAAAAGAGATCTGACTCAGCGTTTTAATCCCAATTGGTAGGAGACTGGAGTGTAAATGTCACAAATACTGTCACTGGTTTGTGATTGTATAAAAATTCATGACATAAATGGTCCTTGCGAACCGGATTCGGTGTACTTCTGCTTGGAGGATGAACGACAGAGATTGGAAAGCGCGCACCCAGCTGGAAAATCCGTCTTTTCTCGACGGCAACCCCTGTGGGGCATCCTCTTCGTGGAAGGACCCGGTCAACCAGATCCAGTTATATCACCTGAGGTCAGAAATTTAACTTCTAGAGAGTGAAGTTATATAGAACTACATAGAGATTTGTAGTTATTGTAGTGTGTGAATGAATTGTTGAATGTATGGAAATTCAAATTGATCATTGTTGAGATGTATCAAGGTTGAATCTCATTCAGAACACAGGTCGATGTTTTGTTGAAAATTGATCCAGCGTCCTTCTCGGTGTGTGAATTAACACCCAGTTTATGACCGCCCATCGTGGTAGAAGCTTGTCATAAAACACAGAGAAGTTTCGTTGATCAACAGTAGGCAAAACTTAGACACAAAGTATCATGGCAGAGAAAAGGAAAAAAAAACAGTAAAAATAGAAACAGACTCGGAGAGAGTTGCAAATTCCTATGAAAATGAAAAGTAAAATATAATTTTGGTGAAAAATTTGATGAAATAAAGTTAAGTGAGCTAATGATGAACCTATCAATTCATGATAAGTAAAAAGCGCAAAAGCGTTAAAACATTTAAAGTGTCTCGTCCGAAGGGCGATGATAGCACAGTGGTGTAAAAAAAAAAGCCCTCTACAGGCAGGACAGGTAGAGGGTGGTGAGGAACAAGGCGAAAATGACAAATTGGGTGAAAAAGAAAAGAAAAGGAGAAGTTTAGGACTATGGGGCTTTATCCAAAACTTCCAGAATTAGAAGTACGAAAAACACAAGCCAACCAAAATCTAGTTTGGGCATTTCCCACTAATCCAGAGGCCCAGCAGAGCCCTCCAACCGCATATGATAAGAAAACTCCACCCCCCTGCGTTTCCCATCTCCTAGGTCAAAAGGTGACAGAAAGACAGAGGTGCGAGGCCTAGTCAACTGTGCCAAGAGAGGGAGAGGGGGAGGGGGGGGGGGGAAGATAGAAAGAGAGGAAAAAGTAAGAGACAGAAAGACAGAAAGAAATTGAAAGTGAGAGAGAAGAGAGGGAGAGACAAACAAAGGGGAAATAGTGACAGTGAGAAAGACAGAAACACAAATTCCGTAAACATGACTAAATAAGAAATACAAATATAAGTGTCAGGAAAATAAAAGAAGATTGACACAATAGGCTTTGCCAAATGTGTCAAACAGGGGGAAATAAGGTTAATACAATAGGTTTTAATAAATACTAAAAAAAATTTTTTGTAAACAATGCTAATCTGTATTAAAAATAATGCACAAAGACAACAGAGACCTAGAGGAGTTTCCCTACTCCAGAGCATCCTTTTCACATGCTACACATGGACTCATGAAGACAAAAGAACAACCAGACTCTGATCAAGATCTTATTGACTATTTGAGAAAAACCCTGTTAACAAGAAACGTTGTAAACAACAATAAACTGCCAGAAAGAACTATTTCTCCACAGGGCAACACGGCAAAACCAGGAGACCACGTGTTCATAAAGACTCTAAAGCGGAGGGAGACAGGACCAGTCCAAGGTGGGACTCATCAAGTCGTCCTGGCTACATCTACTGCAGTAAAGGTCAAGGAAAGGTCAACCTGGATTCATCAGTCGCACTGTAAGTGAAGGAACCAGTTGGACCTGACAGATCCAGACTCCGAGAACTCGCAAACGCAGAACGTCTAGACTACTCCTAGATCAGGACTCCACTTCAAGAGTGAGCAGTAGGTAAACAACTGTTCACTCCAACGGTGTTCTTACGAGGAAGTTAACCTCGGGCACTGAAAATGACAGCTCCATCCATCCCAAGGGAAAAACAACTGTCTGAGAGAAGAAGACGTCAGACAGCCACATGACACCCAGTTAAGATGGTTAAATAAGGTGTTATTTGTAATGATTCTATTCATGGTGCACATAGCAATATTGTTTGTGATACATATCAAACATACACACCCTGACTTGGTAGTGAGTGCACAATTCACACAACACAAATGTAACAACTGTCTTTGAGACTGTGACACAGCCTACAACCGCACTGACAAAAGAGGACAGAAGACAGAACTGACCCTGACGAAGACAACCAGGACTTTGAACACAAATAAGCAAATGTAAACACAAGTTAAAATGACTAAGAGCCAACATTATCCTCAGTGTATGATTTTACACATTTTTGTGATGACATGTGCTAATATAAAGTGAAATGACATGTTCTGATCTTATATGATGTAATTTTTATAAACAGGGGGAAAATGTTAGAATAAAATGCTTATAATGAAGTTATTTAAAAAATGTACATCAAACAATCTCATGGTACAAGGCAGGCTCAGAGGATGAAAGAGCCTTTGTTAACCTATCTCTGCTAAAACCAGATGTGTGACCTCTTATGACCTTTTCCCTCCTTGCAGGACTGTTCACATCGTAAATTTGTTCAAATGTAAAACAAAGTCATGATATACTTCACTATGTTATCTGTGGTAAACTTAACGAGATTATGTATACGTTGTCTTTGTACTGACATGATAAATTGTTTGAACCAAATAAAGGTGTGCTGGAATCGGAGGGGCTTTGGAAGAGCAGCGTGGACGAGCCTAGTAAGCGCACGCACGGCCATGCTCTCCCCGTGCAAAAAGGCACGTGAAAAGAACTGACTCAGTGGTCTGATTTAATCTCAATTGGTAGGAGACTGGCGTTTAAATGTCACAAATACTGTCACTGGATTGTGATTGTATAAAAATTATGACACTTACATTTGAGGACAGGTAAGAGAACAGAGAGTTTCATGTGGGGTAGGGACAGTTGTGTCTGCTTGGCCTTTACACATCCCAAAGACTGGTCTGATCTAAGGTATCAATCACAGTCATTTACACAAAGACAAATTGAGAGAAATCTTTTCACAATCTAAATTTCCCGTCACTTTTGCCTGTGGGTTCTTTAGTTGTCTGGGGTTGGGCAGTTGTGGGTGCAGGGTGGTTGGGTGAAAGGAAATGTGGTATTGTTCTTAATGATTGTAAAACACATTGTGTTACATTTTTTGTATGGTTAAAGAGAGGGTATTTTGCTTCCATGGGGTATTAACTGCACATGCATAACAATACACATACATAAAATAAATATTTGCATAATTCCCCTGTCTTTAAAGTGATTGACTGGGTCACCGGTGACCCAAGTACAATTTTTCCACATGGCATAGATTTGTAATACATGTACAAAAAACATATTGATAGTGCTATTAAAATAGAGATTATATTCCTAAAAAGATTATACTATATAAAGATTATGTTCCTCCATGACATCACCTTGAATTATGTGGGTTAGCAGGTGGCTGAGTGCAACCCACAGGTGATTGTACCTACATCTAATTCATTCATTATGGCGGTGGACAGGTGGACATGGACTTAGATTTTCCCACTGTGACCGGAGATGTTGCTCACCATACGCTCTCAGTGTCAGTGAAGAAATGCAGTTTTCTAGCTCTGTCATCCAGGGTTTTTTTTTTATTGTTTTTCAAAATAGCATTTGTACATTATGCAGACAAAACATTTATGTAACATATTTAGTACATAAGAATACAAAGACAATTTCAGTCCACAGTTCAACTATGATGACTGAAGGTCCTAGTCAGGGAGCATGCCATCCTTCCTTCCAGAAGTCAACAGCTGTCACAGTGCGTCAATCCAATGAGTGACATTTTACTGTAAATACATTGCTTCAGGATCTTAAAATGATTGTGGCCATAACTGTTTGTTAAATACAAAACTTACACACCAGGGCCCTGAAAAGGAGCCTATTGTGTTGAGATGACTCAAAATAGCTCAAAACAGAATTGCTTGGGCCTCTACCTGGAGGCAGGCTATGCCTTTGACACACTTTGGAAAAATCCATATTGCATGATCGGATGTATGATAGGATTCATGGTAGCTCTATATTTTTCGAGGTTGTTACTTCAATTTACAGCATTAGATCATAAGATTTCATGGTTAAAGTACCATGCAGTGTTTGTTAAAGTACTCTGAATGCCACAGGTAGGGTCCATAACAAAAGAAAATTCATGCGGCGATGGAGAAGGCTCTGTCTCCTCAGGTTCGGAGCTTGATCCTA
Source organism: Odontamblyopus lacepedii (assembly GCA_034769755.1). Classification (NCBI taxonomy): domain Eukaryota; kingdom Metazoa; phylum Chordata; class Actinopteri; order Gobiiformes; family Gobiidae; genus Odontamblyopus; species Odontamblyopus lacepedii. The sequence continues at coordinate 18,171,680 of CM068346.1, read as the reverse complement.
CAGGGAAGTGACATTAGGTTGGAGTCGGAGGAGCAGAAGGAGTGGAATAAAGTGTGGGGGTTAGGGTTAATGTGGCAGCAGGTCTAAGAAGGAGGATGGGGCCTGGATGTGGAGAGCTTTGAAGGTAAGGTAAGGTAAGGTTTATTTATATAGCGCTTTACACAGACACATGTCCCCAAAGTGCTTTACACAGCAGGTGATGAGAAGGACTTTAAAGTGGATGTGCTGAGGGATGGGGAGCCTGTGAAGGTTCTGGAGGAGAGAGGTGATGTTTTCACGGGACTGGGTGTGTGTGAGGAGGCGGGAACCAGAGTTTTGGATGTCCTGTAATTTATTGAGTATTTTGGAAGGTGTACCCTAGAGAATGCTATTGCATTAATCTAATCTGGAGGTGATGAAGGTGTGGATCAGGGTTTTAGCAGTAGAGAAGGACAGCAGTGAGCAGACCCAGGCGATGTTTTTGCGGGCGAAGAACAGAGACCAGGTTATTTGATTGACATGCTGTTCGAATGTGAAATTTGTGTCAAAGAGAAAACCAATGTTGCGGATGACTGGGGTTAGAGAAAGTGGTGTGGTGAAAGTTTAAATGAAAGTTTTGGATGATGTTTTTATGACAAATTATGATTACCATAAAATACCAAATAAGAGCCGGGTTCGAATTAATCGCCGGGTCCCCTTTAAACGCCTGGTACAGGTGTACATATTGATAAATAACCACCGGTGCCAAATAAACGCTGAGTCTAATGTACTTGCTGGAAGACAGAAGTTGTGCCTGCAACAACAGGACACAGGACTGATGCTCGCGTTGTCTCTATAGAAACGAAACTTAAAACTTGGCTAAAGGCTAATTTGCATAAACTACAAGAGCACTCAAAGAAACAGTGCTCCTTGATGCACCTCAGGAATGCGCATTGGTCTGAGAGTCGTGTGCAGCTGGTCCGAGTACCATACCAAATTTTCCCAGTTTGCAGAGCAACATTTCCAAATAAATGCCGGGTCTGTTAGTCGATTGAAACAAATAAACTCCCGGGCTATTATTTGGTATTTTAAGGTATATTGTTTTTTGTCACAGTTCAGTTTTGCTGGAGCCATGGTTTGATTTCAGACAGACAGAAGGCGAGTGTGGAGATGATGGCTTTAGTGTAAATGTACAGTTGTATGTCATTGGCGTAGAAGTGGAAGTGTAGACCATGTCAACAGATGATGCTGCCTCTCGTATGAGGTAGAGGATGAACAGAAGAGGACCAAGCACCAAGTTGTTGATTTGGATGAATTGTTGCTTGTTTGTGAGGTAGGATTGGAGCCAGGACAGAGTGGAGCCGGTTATGTTGAGGAGGGTCTTGAGGCGGGAGGGGAGGATGGAGTGACTTATGGTGTCAAATGTGCTGTGAGGTCCAAGAGAATGAGGATGTTGAAGTGGCCAGAGTCTGAGGAGAAGAGGATGTCACTGGAGACTTTGAGGCGTGCCATTTCCACACTAAGCACACTACCGATATATCATTAGCTACACTTGAAACATACTAAAGTACAAATAAGCATGTGACCCACCATAAAGTAGCATTAAAGTACAGTTCAGTGTATTTTATAATGATTCAAGTATAATTGCACCTCACTCTAGACACACTTTAAGTGTATAGACAAAGGTTGACTGATACACAACAGTGTTTAAAATATACCACAAATTTACTATTTACAATTCTCTATACCGGTTCGATACTGATCTCATCCTGATACTGATCTTATCATTTTTTTATTTCATGATTTTTGATATGGTATTATTACCAGATATATCCTATTTAAGGCCAATTTAAATAATTAAAAAATAAATTGAAATAATTTGTTGTAATATTATAAAATAAAGTTTTAATCTCCTCCTTAGTGCAGCAGCTTCAGGACATAGTGCAGTGACATTCGATTATGTTTTAGTCTCTGTTTCTAATGACAGTGTTTTTTTGTTTTGTTTTTGTTTTACCATATTATTTATGTTTGAGGCCTAAAAAAGATCAGAACCCTGCACATGTCTACTTAACAAGTTAGCACATTTGGCTCTGCTCCTTCGCTCACTTTGTTTTCACTCTTAAGGCTCTGTGAAGACATCATAGATGTAAAATAAACACTTCTTAATATTAACAATGCTTTTAGTGGCTTTAGAGCCTCCACAGTCTGTCTTTAAGCTACTCTGGGAGTTAGCTGCAGTGTTAGCAATGACATTAGTGTGTGGAGGAGTCTATACACTGTTCACCAAATCTGATCCACGCCAATTGTCTCAAGTGCCATTGATGGGTTTTATGTAATTAATACACTAAAGCCATTCTCTCAACCTGGTGTGCCATCGTTCACAAAGAGACCGTGAAAACAAGGCACTCGCAGACCGCAACGAATGTCAAGTGCAAAGATGTCCAACTAGAGGGGTCCAACAAGATTTTGATGCCACGGTCTGTACACATCTTAAAGGGATATTTCGGGATTATGGCATCCCCGTCAGCAGTGTCGTGCATCAACACTGAGTTACCTCCTGACAGTATCCAGTGAGCCAAGTTCTTCCCCAGGTTCGGTGCTGACGAAAGTAGTCCGGCAAGTTGGCTGGGGTCATGAAAATAAAGTGGTTTTGTTCTCAAAACAATATGTGTTCAAAAGAGTGATACATTTGCATCACCAATCCTGAACTTGAAAAAAGTCAGACCTCGTAATCGCTTGGTACTAATTTCTCTACGGTTCATATCACTGCGCGCTGCTCTTAGTCTATGCCACCAGGTGACAGCGGTGCACAAATCCAACACTTTTTTCAGTAGTTCGGCATTGTTTACGTGCTCAGATTTTTGACTGCCGCAACGCGATAGAGCTAATGTGAGAGCTACAGCCATAAGCTTGTATAAGCTATATAAGAATATATATAAAAATGGTGCGGACTTGTGATTTTCCAGGCTGTAACAACAAAAATCCAGCTTCAACGTACCAATTCTCTGTCCCTCCTCTCTACCTCTGCCTGTTCTAACTCCATCTGGTGAATTGCAGCATCAGTATATTCAGGTTCATAAAGATATCCCCTCGGCTCTGTGCTCAAGACAATGTCATCGTCAGTGTCGTAGTCACACATGTTGTTGTTAGCTTTCCGAGCAGTAAACACAGTGAAACAGGCACGGCTTCACCTTGCGACAGCGCGCAGTGATATGAATCGTAGAGAAAAATAGTACAGAGCGATTATGAGGTCTGACTTTTTTTGAGTTCAGAATTTGTGATGCAAATGTATCACTCTTTTGAACACATATTGTTTTGAGAAGAAAAACGCTTTATTTTCGTGACCCCAGCCAACTTGCTGGACTACTTTCCTCAGCATTGAAACGGGGGAAGAACTTGGCTCACCGGACGCTGTTGGGAGGTGAGTCAGTGTTGATGCACGACACTGCTGACAGGGATGCCATACAGATTCATGTCAAAAAACCAAACTATCCCTTTAAAATGACTAGATTGGTGGCTGATACCGATTTTTTTTTTTATGTTTAAATCGGTCGAAGCATATAAGATAAGATAAGATAAGATATCCTTTATTTGTCCCACAATGGGGAAATTTCAGTGTTGCAACGCACAGTAAAGAGAACAGCAAGAAACAGTAGCAGCAATAGAGTACAATTAAGTTAAAAATAGACAAACACTATAAGGATCTATAAAGATAAGGATTATAAAACTATGTATCATATAAATTGCTATATTAAAACAATATATACAATAAATTGCAATCTAAAAACTATATATACAATAAATTACTATCTTACATTATTGCACAGGGTCCCAGTATTGCACAGGCAGCAGAGTTAGCAGTGTTCATTGTAAAGTCTGACAGCAGCAGGAAGGAAAGACCTGCTGAACCTCTCCTTCACACAGCGAGGGTGGATCAGTCTGTCACTGAAGCTGCTCTCCAGAGCAGACAGGGCGCCCTGAAGAGGGTGAGACTCCAGGTCCACCATAGAAATGAATCTGGTCAGGACCCTTCTGTCCCCCACCTCCTGCACCGAATCCAAGGCACAGCCCAGGACAGAGCTGGACTTCCTGATGACTTTGTCCAGTCTCCTCTTGTCCCTCTCTGTGATGCTGCTGCTCCGGCAGACCACACCGTACAGGATGGCTGATGCCACCACAGAGTCGTAGAAGGTCCTCAGGAGGGGCCCCTTCACTCCAAAGGACCTGAGTCTCCTCAGGAGGTAGAGCCTGCTCTGGCCCTTCCTGTACAGTGCATCTGTGTTGTGAGTCCAGTCCAGTTTGTTGTTCAGATGAACACCCAGGTACTTGTATGAGTCCACTCTCTCAATGTTCCTTCCCTGGATGTTCACTGGTGGGGGGGCAGTGGAGCGGCGTCTGCGGAAGTCCACCACCATCTCCTTGGTCTTCCCGGCGTTGATGAGAAGGTGGTTCTGCTGACACCAGTCCACAAAGTCCTGCGTTAGTCCCCTGTACTCTGCGTCATCGTCGTCCGTGATGAGTCCGATAATGGCAGAGTCATCAGAGAACTTCTGCAGGACGCAGCTGTCCGTGTTGTGCCTGAAATCTGCAGTGTAGAGGGTGAAGAGGAAGGGCGCCAGGACAGTGCCCTGGGGCGCCCCTACACTGCAGGTCCGAACATCAGACACACAGTCCCGGGTCCTCACAAACTGGGGCCGGTTTGTGAGGTAGTCCAGGATCCAGTCTGCCAGGTCGCAGTCCACCCCGGCTGCCTCCAGCTTGTCCCTCAGAAGCAGCGGCTGGATGGTGTTGGTGTCAATCAAAGCATACAGGTTTTGATGTATGAAAATGCCTATGCCTAGATTTGAAATTGAAAATAAAATAGTCGCCTCATTCACTTACATTAGGGAACCGCTCGAGTGCGAGTCTAGAGGGAGGAGCTCAGTTCTGTTAACAGAGCCACAGAGCTGCACGCGACCAACACCTGAGCCTGCGCGCGCAAAGTAAAGAGAGATTACCCACAAGCCCCGCGGAGAGCCCCGGTCCCACAGAGAGCCACGGCCCCGTGGAGAAAGCCCCGGTCCACTGCGCCGCTGACGTCAAAAGTTCTTTTTTTCAGCTTCTGACGCAGGGGTGGGCAAACTTTTTGGCTCGAGGGCCACAAAGGTTCTAAAATTTGATGGAAGGGCCAGACCAGGAGCAGATGGATGGAGGGTTCTGGTCTGACTACATCAACCCAGCAAATAAGACGAAAATAACTTGCAGGATCCAACGATTTACATGTGGCAGATTCAAACGTCTCAATTCAACTTGTGCACCATATTTAGGGTCAATGATTTTCCGTTTCAGAAGTTTTGAATTCCGTTTCATTGTGACACATTTGATAATTCTGTTGACAGTGTTGGGAAGGTTACTTTAAACTGTATTCCCTACAGATTACAAATTACATACCCCAAAATGTAGTTTGTAACGTAATCCATTAAATTACTAATAACTAACGTAATCTGAATACCTTGGATTACTTGATATTGTCGTGCTTTTTAAAACTAAATGAATGTAGCAACCATCTCCTACAAATTCTTGTTTGGTTTTAAACCTGGTTTAGACCTGGTTTAAACCTGGTTTAGACCTGGTTTAAACCTGGTTTAGACCTGGTTTTAGTCCTGCTTTAGACCTGGTTGTCGTCTTGGTTTAGGCCTGGTTTTAGTCCTGATTTAATGCCCGTTTAGTCCTGGTTTTAGATCCGGTTTACACCTGGTTTAGACCTGCTTTAGACCTGTCTTAGTCCTGGTGTTAGTTCTGGTTTAGAGGCGCACAGGGGGAAGTGCGTTCCACGCAGCTACGCGGCAAGACACGGTCCACGTGCGGTGTCCACGCCATACAAGAGGAGATGCAGCGCACGCCGTACAAGAAGAGGTGCGGTGTGCGAGGCACACTAGATATAGACTTGGCTGCAGTGCTTTATGGGAAGGTTTTTGGACCATGAGTGAGGAAGACATGTTCAACATATAGTTTTACCCCTGGGCACTGAGCCATGAGCCCATATGCATAATTTGGTTTTAAGAAACAATGTATCTAGAGTGTGCCATCTATTGGGAAATGCATGGCAGGGAAATAAAACTAATAAGTTTTATTACAGTTCATTCAAGTTTGGCGAGCGGTGCAGTGTGCCCTTTCTTCATGTCAGAGCAACTGCCCCTCAAAATTCCTGTGCACGTCCCTGGTAAAGACTTACGCTATGACAGTACCATACTGTACAAAGAGAGAACCAACTTTAGAATTTGGAAGTACACTTTTTGGTTTGTCTAAAATCCCATTTATGAATAATGTGTTTACAGTATACTATCTTATAGTACGTTAAAGGTGCACTTTGAGAATACTAACTAGAAGTGCATTTATTCTAAGTGCACTTTAGTATGTTCTATCTGACAGAGCATTTTTAAATGTGTTTGCAAAATATTCACGTGCAGTATAGTATAAGTCAATTGCTCAACCATACACTAGAGTTCATTAACAGTGAGGTATGCAGGTAAAGTACATGCAGTACATTTAGGCCAGTAGCAAATGTGACAAATACAAAAGAAAAAAGAAATTGACATAAACAAAAAGACATTGGTTTGTGCTATGAAGTTGGTGGTATTCATCTTTCCGGAGCATTTTACTCTCATTTGTTTGTGGGTTGCTCTTTGCCTAAACCATGGTGACCGAAGATAAACTCATTTATTTGAAATGGCTATGCTGTTTTGACATATTTAAAATATATAGATTTTACAGATTTTCTACCCATGTATTGAGTGGCTAATTGACTGACTTGCTTCCCTTTAAAAAATGGTATTGTTAGATATGTTTAATGCCATACTGTTCTAGGCAAAGTGCTGTTTCCATGGATACAAGGAGCTAAATCTGTGCAAAGGTGACTCTACTCACGCTAGAACACGTTTAAGTTTATTTTAGAAATAAGAACACCTTTAACTGAATAGATACACAAGATACATAAATTTAATGACATACTGTGGAACATTCCTGACCAAGAAACCTACCCTGAAACAAGCATATGGTGGGACCCTAAATATAGTCTAAATAAGACTTTTTGTTTTGAACTTTTGCCATATTTTCTTGTTAGTGTACAATTTATGAACTATTTATGTTACTATTGATGTTAATGCTGGTCGAAAACATTTATTTCCTATAGCTTTTTAACACATAGTAAGGATACTAAACTACCTGTGGCTATCCCAGTGATTATTCAAAATGTGTAATAATTTTAAACATTGGTTTGAACTTTGTATTTTACCACAAAACTGCATGCATTAATATATGTATATACAGTATATATGAATAAATAGTTGGGTTTTGGTTGCAAGGGCTGCTAGTCTGGTGTCATGGCACCACTAATCTCACTCAGTCTAATCTAGCAACTATTCTACTGTATGTAGCTAACCAAGCTACTGCAGCACAGATTCAGTCTCAGTTTTGGGCTGTGGCTCATCCTGAGGAGGAGTTGGAGGGACTCCCTCCAGAATGGTGCAGAAATGCTCTGGTGTATTGAGCTCAGGTTTCCTCACCATCAGATAGCACTTGGGGAAAAAATAAGATACCATGAGCCCAAAGTTACTGGCGAGAGAGAAAGAGACGTGAACTATGGACTTCATCTGGTCCTTCAGTCCAATGTAAATGGGGATGAAGGTGACCCAGAGGATGCAGTAGATGAGGCAGGAGAAGGTGATGTCCCGGGACAGGTTGTACTGGTGCAGAGGCTTCACAGCCATGAAGGTGCACATGAAGGAGACCAGCGCCAGGACCACATTAAAGCCCTGTAACAAAGCAAAGCCCATCAGAGGCTCCACTGGGCACGTCAGGAACGAACTCACAAAGTTTATCTCCATGTTCTCCATGTAGAGCGAGAGAGAAGAGCCCTCGCTCACAAACCAGCTACAGATGCCAGCCTGAGCCACACAGCAGGACAGCACCAGGAGCCAGCTGCCTGGACCCCGGATAGTGCGCAGGTGAGGGGCTGCCCGCTCAGGGAACTCTGACACAAAAAAGATCTGGGGGGATGGATTTGAATTTAGTGCTATAGGTAAATAATGAGGGGATGTGTTTCAAAGTGAGTGTTACATAGTAAAGCTGGTAATGTGGAGTGTGTCACCTGTAGAGAGAGGGAGGCGATGATAGTCAGAGCCACTGTTTGCCAAATGGAGGTGAGGGGCAGCTGCAGCAGACACACTGTGTCTGTGGGTTGTCCCAGGAACAGCACCAGGCTCAAGCATGCCCCCATCAGGCTGAGGAGTGCCACAACAGCCAGGGGCCCTCCTGAAGCCAGCACCAGCGGGGTGCTTCTGTGTTTGAAGAACAGGAGCAGCACTGAGCTCTGGGACAGCAGCAGCAGAGCTCCAGCCAACACCATCAGCACAGAGTCTGCCCTGTCCCACGACAGCACCTCGAAGGTGGGCTTAGTGCAGGATGTGCTGCGGAGGGTGGACCACTCACCCCTCGGACACTTGGTGCATTGGTTATCATCTGAAAATTTTTTTATGTTGACATTGCAATGATTATAATCCCAACAGAAGAGTACATTATATAATAGAGTGGCTGGTCACCATGGCTGGCCTGGTAGGTCCCGGGCAGACAGTCAATGCAGTCAAAGCAGCAGGAGTGGAACCCTTTGACTCGGCGCACTTGTCCAGACTCACAGACTGCAGAGCATGTTGACACTGGCACCTGATTGTACATAAATACCAAGAGCTTGTCTCAAAACTATCACACTATTACAATAACAACTCCAAGGGCCCAATCTTGCCCCCGATATTAGCTCTAGTGCAAGTGTGGGGCGTGGGGCTCTAAACAGGAGGTGTGCTGTGCCTGAACATCAGGTGGTGTGGAGCAGACTGAGGGCATGGTGTGGCGCGTTCAGTGAATTGTAAAAATAAATATCAAACTAGGTGATTGAAAAACAACATGTAACATGCTCAAGACTTCTTTTATTTGGAAATATATCAGGATGATAAATGCTTAACTTTCATAACATGTTAGTGCGATCACTGGCACTGGCTTCTAGCGGAAGAAAAAAGAGAAAAAAAGAGAGATGGGGGGGCGACAAAGTGTGATCGACCACCTGGTGGTGCACCAACAAGCACTTGGTGCCCTACGCGCTGTGCGTAATATGTGTGTCGCGGAGTGACAGCTTTGCTTGTACCTCAGGTGAGTCCGTTTTAGTGGACAGTTGGGACAGGTGAGAGTGGGTGTGTCCAGGGGGAGAGCAGCGGTCAGCGGGTCTGCTGTGGGATGGGACATAGACACTGGTCTGCTGCGTAATGGGTAGCAAACGAAATGAGGAATGCAGAGGAAAGGAAAGACAAAGGTTGACACGTGTGTGCACATGCATAGACTTATTACTAGGGTGCACGTGTATGTGTTCGGAACACAAACCCCCTCAGTTCTCTCACAGCCCATCCAAAATTCTGTATACCTGGCCCCTCTACTGGTGCATATTTGCATTGTGGGGCTTCGGAGCTGTTTTATTGCACCCGTATATAACTCTTCCCCACACTCCTCTGTGATGCCTGTAATGAGGCAAAGATTTGCGGACATTACCCACACTGGCTGTGCTTTTAAATGCTACAGCGGTCACAGATTGGTTCGGATGCCATCACCGTATATGTACTTGTACAGTCCCACTCCAGCCTCCAGCAGCAAAGTAGACCTGGACATGCCCCCTCCTTAACACTAGTGCTACTGCTAAGATTGGGGGCAAGATCGGGCTCCACATGTCTTAACTAATTTTGTTCACATTCAGTGTTTAGTTGTGCATCTTACCATTGAGCCCTCTGTGTGCCACGTAAAAAGAGATTTGTTGAGTGACAAAGTTTTCAGAAAAGTTCCAACATTTTTAAAATGTAGATTGGAGTTGTTCCAAATCCATTGCATCACATTGTATCCAATGTTTGGGTTTCCATTGCTGTCATATTCAAACTTGGTGCCATTTATGTCAAAGGAAATATTCTTCAGAACTGGCAAGAGCTGCATAAAAGACATTTTATTTTTATTGCATGATAAGAGAATAGTGTGATCTAGAATGTAAGCACACCTTCCACGGATAGACCTTAGTCTCAGGTTTCCAATCACATTCGGTGTCATTACAGTGAAGAAGTCTGTGTAGTGCTTCTACCACACTGTAGATGGCGGCATAGACACTGAAAGAGGCCTGCTGCACTGCTGAATGCTGGACAATGCTGATATTTGCAAGAGACAGGTTCCAGCACTGTGGACAGGGGTAAGTGGGATCAGTGTGGGTATCTGTTCTTGTCATGTTTCTGTTCTCCTCACTGATTTTAGTGAGGAGTGCCTCTGTGTATTCTGTGACCAGGTCCACACTCTGGGTCTTGTCTGTGAATCCAATCACTGTCCCAACAGACTGGATGCCTGGGATGTCACTCACTCTGTTGTTGTTTGCCCAACTTGTACTGCCAATCCACACACCAGTGATTTTGTTCTTTATCACCTGCATTGAAAACACATAGTTTTAAAATGTACTAGTATTTTTAAGCCTCCTTTCTCTAACTTAACCATGTACTTCTCTGAAGAGTGCAGCCGCTGGCTCTGGTAGAGAGAAGATCACAATGACGCTGACGTTGGAGGCTTTAATGTTGCTGATGATGATATCTATGGTTGGTCCTGGGTCAGTGTAGACCGGGATCAGGGCCTGGTAGGCTACACACAGGGAGCTCTTCTCTGCCAGTTTAGAGAACTCCTCCACCCCCTTCTGGCCGTACGCCTCCTCACTGCCGATCACTGCCACCCAGTTCCAGTCAAACTCCTGGATCAGCTGCACCATCACCTCCACCTGCCACTTGTCACTGGGCACCGTGCGGAAGAATGACGGGTACTGCGTCTTGTCACTGAACTGGTCACTTGTGGCTCGGTAACTGATCTGCAGTTAGGAAAAAAGGATAATAAAAAAGTAATAACTTTTTATTTTTTGACGCAAAGTGACTCTGCTTAGCTCACAAATGGAGGACTTTTCTAGTGAATGATAACAAAGTAATAAGAATGGTGGAAGTTGTCATTGAAGTTGTTCTTTTTGCAGCTTCTTTAAGTTTTAGTTGAGGAGATATATTCCCTTTTTTATAATCAGTATTTTGTCTACTTCAGCGAAAGTGTTCATAGCATCTACCAGTAACTTCATTCGCAACTTCAGAACTAGTACGATAGTATGTATGTGAACATTGTTTGCTCTTGTCACCATGATTTATATCTAGTGTTTTGATAATAATTTGAAACCTCCAAAATTAGTGACAGCTAAACTCTTATTAACTTGCTTATCAAGTGTTTGGGTGAGAAATGATCTGAAACACTGGAAGAAATAATTTTGTACACATACCTGTGGCATGAGAAAGAATCCCAATAGTTTCCCTATGACTGAAACCATTTCTGAACCATTTGGACCGATCACTGCCACCATAGCGGTCTCATAGTCTGTGTAGTTGCACTGCACAGGAAGAATGTTAGTGGATTTCTTTGTCAGGAAGGAGATGGTGGGTCTCACAATCTTTGAAGTCTGTTTACAAGTGTCGTATATTTTATAACCCAACTTAATCCCAGGTAAAAGCTTTGGATTGGCATTCACTTCATCAACTGTGTACTTCATCACTATGGAAAGACCCAGTCCATATGTATCTACACTGTAAAAAACAACAAAGTATTATGTACTGTATGTAATAAACAAGACTGCTTCCTCAGATATAGGCAGGTGCAAATCAAATATATCTTTTATACATTATCTAACAATTATTGGGATGATTTATTCTTAATTGCAAAAACACTGGACCTGATGACCGAAATGTTTTTTGTTCTCAAGATGATTATCAAAAACCAGAATGACCCTCACATGAGCATATTAATCAGTGCTAGTGCAGCCTCTGCAGGTCAGTGAGTGAATCCTGGAGGTTGATTTTTTTTTTTTTTAATGAGTCAGGCCTGGGAAAGAAACATGGTCCCACTATATCAGGGGTATCCAAAGTTTTCCCTTGGTGAGCCAAAATCAATCCATATTAGTGCACTGAGGGCCAAACCTACCTCATTTCCTACCTCATACTCTTTTCTGTGCAAAATAGATTTTTCTTACAAATATCAGCAACTCTTGGAGGGCCAGGTTTGGCCTGTAGGCCCCACTTTGGGCCCACCTGCTCTATATAAGTTAAGGCACTGTCAACTCAGTTTTAACAAGGTATTGAAACAAATCTGAAGTGACCGTAAGAGAACAGGCTATATTCATTTTCTTTACGTATACTAAACTGAAATTCTGTGCAGTACAGTTTATGCAAACTATATTTAAAAAGACATTTTGCAGCGCTTACCTTGCACACTGAACATCACCCGGCTTGTTTTGTTCACTGAGGTTACTTGTGAGCTGATTGATTGGGAAAAGCCCCCCAATCAAAATATCTCCTGACAAGGTAAACAAGCTGGTAGAGATATTTTTAAACCACTCATTTGAGGTACATCTCCCAAGCGCTAAAGCTAATACAAGCAGTCTGAAAGTAAATGCCATAGTCATAGACATAGTGTGAGGAATATGACTTCAACTCATGGGACAGGGGCAAGAAATATTGTGAATTTATGCAAAACCTCCATGGCTGAATGAATGTATGTAAAGATGAAAGCAATAACTCGAATCAAATGAAGCAATGGGTACTGACCTAACATGGCAAATACATGTGGTTAATGTGTGGCAGTGTGCAGATATATGGCTTTGTCTAGGAATTGTATTTGTTTATGCATGGTTTTCTCTGTGGGAAAACTTTGAATTGGTAGCACAAATTACGCTTTGCTCTTTGGAGCATTTTTAATCTTCACAAAAAGTTTCTGGATGTTTTCTTAAATGTCCTATATTGTACAAAATTGACTCTTGTGAGCTTTTAGCCATGTTATAATGCTGTTGCCTCATCTAAAACATACATGGAGTTGTGTTTTGTTTCATTCACACGTTTAAGTAACCCTTTACATCGCTTATTATACATATGTCGTGGAGCACTTCCTGTATTGCCACATGACTTTACAAAATGGAAGATGGAGTGTTTTCTGTTTGAAAGACACTCATCCTAAATATGCAAGATTTGTGGGTTAAACATGTTCGAATAAAATACAACACAACTTCAACAAGTTTGTGATGAGGAAAAAACATTATAACATAGATCAGAAAATAGGCCAATATGAGCCTTTTAAGTGAAAATCAAACCATTTGAGTATCAGCAATTATAACAGTTGCTTTATGGAAATAAAAATTTTTAGATAATCCTGATGCAAATCTTAATTGTGGAAACTATTGGTCAGTGTAATCTGAAGTTTCAAGTTTCATTATTGTGGCGTTTGCATCTTACCACCATTTTGGTTTTGTTTATTCATTTGTTTATAATGTCATTCACCCACTGTTTGCAAATAAGACCTTTCCTAAATCATTTGCATTTACCTTCACAGCAGGCACTCCTCACAGGACATTTTTCTTGTATATTGTGTTTCTGGATTTTGCTGATTCATGTTATCTTTAATAATTCAAACTAAATGTCTAAGTGTAAATAAACCATATTTTAGTACTGCGAATAGGGGGACTTCAAACTCTGGGAAAAGAGAGACAAGTTGTTGAATGAGATGGGACATGGGGGGACAGATTCAAAAGATTTTAAGTGGGGGTATTATGCAAGATTGACTCTTTTTGAGATTTCTTTGTTTCTATCTTCATCAAAAACATGATGAAAAGCTTCTATATGTCATCCATGCATGTTCTGCTATCTCCCAGGCACTATTCGATCTCTTATGGTTAGCAGCACTGGTCCAAGACTTAGCCCACAGGTCCATGTAACTCATGCTCCCACATGGTCATTTTACATAAATATACAAAAGCATGATACAAACCAATACACTACAACTTCACTTATAATGTGATAGCAGTGGAGGAGTGACTTGGCACAGGTAGAAACGGGAGTGGGGAGCTTGGTGTTAGAGAAACAAAAATATATAAAAAAATATTAATACATAGTTTTTTGGTGAAAATGACATCTTCAATGCAATCTAAGGTAACAGAGAAGTGTAATACCACCCCTTTAAAACTCATTTATGATAACTACTATGACACCATATCATAGTTTTTGATCAATTGTAACAAACAAAGAGACTGGAATTGCAGTAAGCGCAAACATATTACAACCCAGAAAGCCAGTCCATCCAAAAAAATCAAGTCAACTTAGCCTTATTTGCCAAAATAATTTTTGTACCAATTCAATAACAGTGATTCTTGCTGACAAGAGATCCTTAGAGAAGAGAGAGAACACCATTTGTTTAGAGCGGACAAAATACAGGACATATTTGCCAAGCATGGAACATAGGGTTTTTATCTTGAATCCATATCTTGACGCAAGACACTGCTATCACTCTGACTGATCTGAACCTAGTTTCATATTTAGCCACGGGTCACTGCTGCGGCTTGGTTCGTGCAGAAAAATTGAAAAATTAAATGTGCATCTGAATAGACTGAGAATGAGAAAGTTTTCTGTTTTTTTGCAGATAGTAGAGTTGTATATATCTCATTTGCATGTATCTAATTTAATCTATTGTCTTTTGATCTGCAAAAAAAAAAAAAAAAAAAAACCTCCATTACTTGATATACATTTTTGTGGGCATTGTAAAAAAAATTTTTTAAATACATACACAGTACGCATACATACAAAACATACATACAAATGGATTGCATATTACATTCATTTCATTAAGGCTGTTAATAAAAACGACAACAACAACAACGCATGTATACTATGAGAAGGCTCGACTCTTCACAGATCTGACCTGTAATCTGACCAGTAACCTGCCATATTGTGGATTAATGGGCAATGCAATCACATTTCTATGTAGAAAAACAGGGAGTGGACCCTCTACCAGAAAAGTTGCATAGTGGACCTGTAAAAATGCAATATCTAGTGGGAACACAAACTGATTTTTGGATTCAGAACCTCATCTCTTAGCATTTCTAAAAACATTTTCCAAGCAGTGGGTCAAAGAAAAGTATAAGTTGGAAAAATGTATTACTAAATTGAAATCTCCATCTCGTTAACCACTAGGAGCAATTCTGTCTTTTTCCACTAGATGTCGCTTGTGTTTTGAGCAGCCCTCTCCGTTGTATTAAGCCATGAACAGGATGTTTTCTAATGTGGAGGGAGCGGGGCCTGGCTGCAGATGTGTGGGCAGCAGCAGGTACATTGTGTGGCACTGCTCTGTTTGAACAACTGATAACACTGGGAACAGTGTGCATAAACAGTCCCACCATTTACCCATGTTTTGGCACAGTAATATAAAGAAATAATTTGCTTTTTGTCAGTTTAGAGGACATTTACCTTGTTATGTGAGCCATGAACTGTGAAAACACACACAGCTGTTGCACAACACAATGTAAAGTGAGAAAGCAGTTGCTGCGACAAGAGGACATACTGTTTTGAAGTGTCTGACGTTGGGGTGCAGTGAATAACATATTGCAACATCATTGCACTGAACTACATATGTCACAATACCTTAGTGTGGACCAAAACATTAGAACAAAATGTAAACAGTTGAACAGTTATGAAAAGTTATAATTAATATTTGCAATATTATTGTATTTAGTGCATAAGTGTCTGTCTACATCTGAAAAGTTCAAAATGCTGTTTCAACTTGTGATGCCATGAAGTGGTAGTTTTCAAGTTAACAGCTCCTTTTACCTTTTGTTCAGTAGAGATGGGCAATTCCAGCTGAAATTATGCAAATGATTCTAGTGAAGCTGTATGGAGTTTAAAAACACAGTGGATGACTTCCTGTATTACCACATGACATCACAAGGTGGAACAGTGTTTTAGAGAAGAACTCAGCCTAAATACAGGGTTTGTGTGTTAATCATGTGTGAATGAAACAAAATACAACTGCAGGTATGTTATTGATGAGGAAAACAATATTATAACATAGATTTTTTAAAAATATAGCGTAATATTGACTCTTTAAAGGCACACTATGCTGATGTTATTGCCAGTTATGTTACACAATATGGCATTATCTCTCTACTGACCTGACCTGTATCTTTTGTGTCACCATGCCTCCATCAAGAGTGTCAGATGAGGTTAATGCCATGTTGCTGAACCTTCCAGGAAAAGCAATAACATCTCCATGGACACAAGCAGGTAGTCAACCAGCCAGAAAAGTTACATATTGCACCTTTAAACATTAGCTCTATGCAGCTCACTTGCCACTATGGTTTATACTTTTTTCAACCTTTGTTGTATTTATTTAATTTTTCATTTATTCATTTATTTTACTCATTTATTTGCTGCCAAAAACTTCTGTTAAACATGTTATTGTATTGGCATGGCCTATACAGTTGCTAGTTTGTATGATGTCCTTAGCCAATAATGAAGCAATATTTGTTTCTATGTTTTGTTAGAATCACTTCACATTTCTCTTTGTTTTGGCAGAAAAGCAGGTTTGAATTGGCTCTCTGGATCTCTACACTTTGCTTGTTTCCACTGATGCTTCTATCTCATCTAAGACCTGACCAATGACTGTCCAGTGAGTGCAGTGCAGGCACAGAGGGGGAGCTGTGAGTGAGCTGATGATTTAGTAGGAAACCTGAGACGATCTTGTTTAATCAAACTGTGGGCGGATCAGCTCTGAGTCCTGCAATACATTTAAGCTGTCAGACTTATACGAGTTTAACATGGTGTTTAATAGCAGTAGTCTCACTGGTTTGGATCGGTGCATGTGTGTAGTCAGAAAATAATGTATGTATCTGAGAGAAAAAGTATAGTATAGTATAGTATGTATAGCTTAGTTCCTAATGAAATATGTGCAATTGTAAAATGGGCAACGCAAAGTAAACATGTTTGCATTCCAAATTGAGATTGGAATTGAGCATTAAAATACATATTAATTCCATCCTGTTTGTTGCAAGTATTTAAATGTTTAAGAGAAAAGAGATGAAGAGATGAATTAATCAAAACAAGGGTGGTGTACCATAGTAAGCATTTTACAGGAGTAGCATCTTAAAATCTTTATAGGTTTAATATTTGACAAAATTCTATGAGGTATGACCACACAACGATCTCTATAACGAACCAAAAAACGGAAACGGAAATGCAAATTCAAATAGACACATATACGTAGATACATATATAAATACACATACAAGCAAAGTGACACAATGACATTTTGTAACAAGGATCATACCGACTGCAATTAAATTAGCTTGTTTTAGACACTTCTAAAAGTTGCTTATAAAAAACAGATGAGTACATAAATCTTATTTTGATTTTTTTTTTTTTCCCTACCAGGAACACATTCCGTTTATAGAGTTTAATTTAAAGGGGAGTTTGCAATGAACAGGCAGATACTGTATAATAATGGTGTAGGGACCAGTTGAGTTTTAAGACACATGGCCATAGTTTATTTAGTGCAGCGTGCAGTGGAGGAAAGGGTTAAACCAGATCTATCCTGAGTATAGCTGTAAAACTCGTTCTTCCTCGTGTCTTCTGTGTCTGACTCAAAAAGTGTTGCAACCTCTGCTTGTACCTAAATCCACATGCGATATAACAAATGAGGCTTTATTAATTTATGCAGTGATTTACATTTATTTTTATTTGTATTTTGTATTTATTCGACCTCCATTAACTGTGCTTTCACACAGCTATTCTTACTGGAGTCAATATTCTAAGGTGCATGTTTTATAGGTTGATGTTGGATTGAATGTTAATGAGAAAATACTTTCTTAAGTCTAATAAATAAGCCAAAAGCCAGTGGCCAAGTCCAAAGTAAACCCAAGTAAACTGAATGGATGGCATTGTTTTTAAAAATCAAAGGAATAAAATGGATGCCAAGTGAAGGCCAAGAAGGTAATAACTTTGACACTGATTTGATTGATCATTTTTGATGATGCAATCTCTAAACCCGAATAAATCCTGCCCCAGAGAAATAAGATTTGTTGTGTCAGTCACCATGGAGATAAAACCTGTTCTAAACCAAACCACCTTTAAGTGCCAGAAAACCTAAACCTGCATCACGCAAGCGGCATCAGAAGGTGTTCTTGGCCTTCTCCTCCACTGAGGTAATAAAAACACCTGCAGTCATTTCCAGTTTCAACTGCTGGTTCAGGTTCTTCAAAAAGTCACATTTATTTCATCTTAGTTGGTTGTAGATTTATTTACCAATCTAATGTTAATGACATTGCACATTGTATTTGCATTTGAGCAAAACTCACTTTTTTAACCTTTATTTACCCAGGAAAGTCCCATTGAGATTACTAATCTCTTTTTCAAGGGAATCCTGCCATGCACACATCACTTTCATACTTTCACGCTGTCAAAATGACTGTGATTGTGTGATTAAGATTCAAGAGTTCATTGTCATGAAAAACAAATCTCTAGTGGTGCCTGGTGAGGCACTTGGTATAGAACGGCTGCCATGTTTCCCAGACTCCCCCAATCAAGCTGAAGTGGCTTCCTGTTTCCAGACAATGAGAAGTGAATGATTCATAATCCAAACTGTTAAGTAACTTTGAGTGCTCTATATACTATAATATAGAGTCTTATAAAAGTGTATTATTGATGGTACTAGCAATAAAAAGAGGTTTTTGAATACCCTATGAATAAATTAACCCCAGAGGACATTTCCGCACCCTTAAAAGGTTGTTGTCTCTCCTGTAGCAACCAAAAACATTGAGTGGTTGAGACTTTTGCGAGTGTTTTGAACCATCACACAACATTTGACCACATTAAACCACGAGTCTGGTGCCAAACAGCTGAGTTATACAGATCCTCTGGATTAGAGGCACTGCAGAAGAATGCAGGGCTCTGGTGAAAGAGTGACCACAGGCCTTGGACAGTGTCACTGTGATGACTGATTTGATGACTGTGCGGACCTGCCAGCTGTGTAAACCAGGCTTATTGCATTTAAATCTCAAGCCTTTTGTAGCATTTTGTAGAGACACCGTCATACAGACAGGTGCATGCATTTAACATTTATGTCAGAGCCAACACACCTTTAATAAGGCTTGGAACATTCATTTTAGGTCTATATCATGATGTAATGTGATATTCTTGAGGTTATAGTGGTAGAATTACTTACATTTGCTGTAAAAAAGTACTACCTGTCATTGGGCCAAAAGGATAGCAAAACAGTTGGTCTGACCCTGAGATATTTTTATTTTATTTTGGACATCCCTGCATTATTGCATATAGTGTTCATCCAGGCCATAGCTAATCTGCATCACATTTTATTGCTTCCTGCTCTATAACTGACTTAAAATGTCAATAAATGCCTGTTATTGTGCTCTGCTCTGCCAATTAACAACAACAAATTTTGCAAAAGCATGTAAAATGTACATATTTGAGTAATATTGCTTCATTTGTTTGTCAAACCTTCACTTTAAAATGTTATGTAATATTTGTGTATTTAAACAGTAAATACATGTCTAGCTTTAGAGACGAAAACTGTCAGGCAACCATTCACTCTATTTAACGCAGGCCTCTAGAGCTTCACCCACACATGCATGTTTTTGCGGATGCTTCAGTAACTACTCTGGCACTACACATTGTACTCTCCAGTTTAGCCAGTTTATATAACGAAATGCCTTTACCCTGCCAACCCAGCCTTTACGACCACGTACTTCAGTTTGCTCATGTTGTTCAATAATTGTTTAGTATTACTGTCTAGTTGCTTGTTGGCACAAATTATGGCACAAAGATCTCCAAATTGATGATGGTTCTACATGCTCTGTGTACATCAGACTTTTTGGTGAACTTTCTGCCACCTGCTTAAGACATTATTCCTTTGTCTAGAATGTTCCGTAATATAGCATTGGACCTATCTACGTAGGTGTTGCAACCATGCCAAGTTACCAGTGAGCTCTGTGGAGAGATGAGTGCACTTACAGTTAGGATGCATGTTTTTCAAGGTTTTTTTTAGAAATAAAAATGTGTGAATAAGTGCAAGAAAATTTTTAGCTATATTTATTTCCAAACTTAGAAATACTCCAGGAAAAGCATGCAGATTACCATGGAGATGAGCAGGTGGCTGACCCTCCCAACAGAGACATTAATAGTCTATTAATAGTTAATTAATAGTTTTTCCCACCTGGATAAAATTCTCTCTCTCTGGCTATTGCTTAAATGTATTATCCATATCATTGCCTGATATTTTATTCACAAATATTTGCTTTCGTAACCTGCATGCTGTAGACGACCTGAACATGAAGAAATTAAGTTTATGGTACAGGCCCTTACATTATAATCCTATTCATTATCCAACCAAAGAATATCTTCTCTACCTGACTGCCTTGACACAAACCATGTATGCTAAATCCAGTCTGTATGGTTTTTAAATCTGGTACAACGCTGCTTGGACTGAACATGAAGATTGCTGTAACAAATGAAACATCTGGAGCTTGTTCTGAGTGTTTGTTAATGTGTTCCAGGTCAGTGGCTGTTGCCCCAGGACGCTCCACAGAGAAGTGGGAGGACCAGGAGCCAGGATCTGGAATACAGGGGTCTGGACTACAGGGATCTGGACTATAGGGCTGTGGGTGAGTCTATTCTCAAGGTGAATGATCCCTCCTACATGAGGTCACAATGTCAAATTTTAGTGTTACTGTTTTTGTACTTTATGTGGGAACTTTTACTGAATTTTAGACACCATCAAGTACTTGGACTCTTACTAGATACGATATAGTAGATTTAAGTTAGATAAATATCACCAACAAAAAATAATTTTACTTCCTGGTCAGACATTGGCAACAGTCATATTACAAATATTTTGTAATAGTGCTCAAGCAACCAGACAGTAAATTAATAAGCTACTGGGGAGCTATTTGGTTAAAGTATTGTTTAAACTGACAGAAAAATATGCTCATTGTGCATAAATTGTCCTTGCTTTTTAGATTAAATTTTATGTAATGATGACACAGGGATTCCTTTTTAGTTCTCAGTGCTACTTCCTGTAATTTTACAACAAAAAAACATATGACATATGTAAAATATATATTGACCATGTATTATCCCCCCACACAAAATAATAATTACAACTGGAAAAAATATATTCTCTTTAGGTTCAATTTTTAGGTCAAGTTGATCTTTTTGTACAAGGGATTTTTGCAAGACACAATCACTATATTATTTATTATAAGTAGGGCTATTATGTAAAATGATTGACATGGGACAAATTGCAGTATAAATCGCATTCAAGTCAAACATTAAAGTATAAATTGAAGTATAAAATAAATATTGTTGTGTAGAAAATTCCCACGTTTCTCTGGTTCTGTAACACTGAAGCAGGTCTGTCCCGGGTCGAGCAGCTGTGGAGGAGGCTGCAGCAGTAACAGTAACACAGTGTCAGGAGAGTGAGCGGACACTGGAATTTTACCAGCGCACATTATGTAAGAGCCTGATACAGAAGACAACAGACAGTGGAGGGCCAGTGGGGAAAAGATGGTTCAGAGAAATTGTGGCATCATAGCATTACAGAGAAGTAGATTTTTAAGAAATTACATGAAAACAATATATACATTTTAGCTTATATTTTACCACCACAGATACATGCACTATGTTAATGGAATAGGGATTTCATTCTGGCTCCAAACCTTTCTGTCATGAGTACCCCCTTAAGATTTGCTTCTTTCTCTTACTTTCTCTAACATATGCACTTAATAAGTATAGACAAATAAAACAGCTGGTTAATAATAATAATTATGCCTTAAACTTACTTAAAGTAATGTGCTTTACAGCTGCTGAAGCCTCTCAATGCGCTTGTCATTATTCATTGACTCCATAGTCGCTTACAGTAAGGGAATTTTGTTGCCACAGCTGCCCTGGGGTAAACTGACGAAAGTGAGGCTGCCAATCTGTGCTATAATCAGTGGCAAATTCTTCTGTGGCACAACATCTGGAATATTGAGACACAATGAAATTCAGTCACTCCAGAAAAGTAAAAGTTGAACAAGGAAAAGTATAACATGATTCTAACTAAGCCCTGATGACCGGTTATGGTCAAAATATCTTTTAATTTAAATGTTTTAATTTAATGCAACTTATGCAACTTTTACTTTTCTGGAGTTCCTGGATTTAGTTTTGTCTAGGTTTTTCCAAGAGCACCATCTACCTGTTCTCACTGATTGGAACATTTGCAGCAAACAACCACATTTTTGTTTTCTG
Organism: Odontamblyopus lacepedii; assembly: GCA_034769755.1. Lineage (NCBI taxonomy): Eukaryota > Metazoa > Chordata > Actinopteri > Gobiiformes > Gobiidae > Odontamblyopus > Odontamblyopus lacepedii. Next base: position 18,149,532 of record CM068346.1, on the reverse strand, counting down.
TAAAATCTGAAATATGTTTAAAACAAATTCGCTTGGACACTAAAGGTATAATTTCTACTAATTCCACTACTTCTTTAGCTGCTTGTTACTACTTGTTCCAAATATGTTTCTTCTCCTGTGTGGTGAAAACATACCTAAATAAATGACAGGGCTAAACGGTGGGTTAGGGTTAGGGTTAGGGTTACATTTACAGTACACACATCTGCTTTTGCTTCATGGCAGGACAGTGTCAGAGGAATTGGGGAAGCATCAAAACGAGTGCTAGCATGAGTGATGAGTGAGTTCTTTATGGTCAGAGACAGGACCTCCCCTTCACCTCTCTTTCTGTCTGCTGTACCCCTCCGCTCTTGCTCTCTCTTTTAATCTGCCCCTCGCTTCCTCCTCTAACCCCCTTTCCTTTTGATTTCTCTCTCTCTCTTGTCCTTCTCTTGGCTCTCATTGCTCCCCCTGCTTCTCTGTCATCCGGATGTCTTACTTTCAGTTTACCCCATTCTCTCTGCACCCTCCCTCTTCCTCTCTTTCTCTGTACCTCTATTTACCTCTTATCTCTTTCCCCTCTCTTTCTCTTATTTTCTCTTTTTGCCCCTCTATCTGCTCTTGCTGACCCTCTCTTCTTTCTCTTGCTCTCTCTCTGCCCCTCTCTTCTGTCTCTCTTTCTCTCTCCCTCCCTAGCTCTCTTAATCTCTTTGGCCCTCTCACTTCTTTCTCTCCTCTCTCTGTCCCCCCCCTTCACACCCTCTCTCTCCTCTGCTTCTCTCCCCTTTGTTCCTTTCTGACTCCCCCTCTCTCTGCCAACTTGTCACCCTCTCCCTGAGTCTCCCTACATGGCTCTATGTGCCCCCTCTGCCCTCTCTGCCCTCCCCCTCCTGTCTCTCTGCCCCCATCTCCTGACTCAGCCCTGCGCCCTCACTCTTGTCTGTTCAGATGTGGTTTTATTAAAGGGGGCTGTGTGTTCTCTGTGACTCAGTGATGGCTCTGATCTGCAGACAGACACAGGACAACATCTGTTACAGGGTCTACAGCAGTCTGAGGAGGAGGAGGAGGAAGAAGAAGAAGATGAGGAAGAGGAGGTATAGGCGAAGGGGGGGGGTCTTTACACCAGTCCACCTCAGGCTTGTCTTCCACGTTCAGAGCTGCGTGTGAGGAAACATTATATAACACAATGGTTTATCCTCCATATGTTAGTTGGAGGTGGTTTATTATATTATGATGAATTTTTAAAACCTATTCACTTTTTTCTTACGCTCAAATCAAATGCAGTTTTTGGTTTTTGTGAAATGACATATGGTTGTTGGAAATAATGGTGTTTTTAATAGTACTAATTTATACAAAAACTACTGGGAAGCTAGAATTATAGCAATTTAACACAGCTACAATTTCTACCACTATTATTATACAACAATCCCCTGAAACGCACAAGAATGTAAATGAGAGGGTGAAGTGTCTTGCCAATGGACACAATGGTAGTGGGAACTATACACACTGGATGCTTATGTAAGGTGCCTTTTAACTACTGAAACTAAAATAAGTTCATTGTTCCCCAAGTCGTACCTATTTCAGTTTGAAGACTTTTCACTGGCTGAAATAGGCAGCTGCCAATCATATTAAAGGTTCACTGTGTAACTTTTCTGTTGGAGGATCAGCTACCGGTTTGTCTCCATGAAGACCTTATTACTGTGTCAGGATACATGAACTTATCTTGGATAGTGCGTTTTATTGCCCTGTGGCATTATCTGCTTGACTGCATGGAATTAATTAAACTAAATGCCACAGTGAGGAACATTTTAGGGAAAGCAAAAACATCACCAAAGAGACCAACAGATGGTGGATCCTAATAATGAAAAACAAAACAAAAACATTCATTATACACCTTCTTTCCCATTTGTGTTATATAGTCTTTAGCACAGCAACAATGTAAGACTAGCCCTAAACTCATCATCACATTACGCTTCACACTGGCCCCATTTTCCACTGCTGCTGATGAGATCCAGATCAGCACTGGCCCCTGCCTTTTCCAGCTCTCATTAAGAGGCTTAGTGGATCACTATTTCAATTATTTTTAGTGTAGCAGCCCAAGGGCAAGTGTGCAGCTGAGGAGCAGGAGGAGGAGAGCAATCAGAGACAGGCGAAGAAAGGGAGATAAAGGACTAAAATTAACATAAGGAAATGAACTGAGCAGGCGCCTGTGTTAACACGTCTGTGTTAACCTTAAGCTAATTCAGCTCTTCAAATCTATTCTCACTTTAAAATACATCAGAGAAATCAGCTGGTACCCAAGTCTCAATCAAATGTACCATCCAAAAGACATTACAGCTCTTGGTATACAGGCTTGCTTCATCAAAATTAAACATTTAAGGATAACCCTTCCTCTCTAAAATTATTAAATGCATCCATGTTTCTGATTAAATTATAAATTGAACTTAAATATAGCAATGGCATTCTTGCAAAACACTGATCCATCTTAGTCTTTGTCCTTGCATCAAATTGAAAATTGACTGTTGTCATAGGAGCTTGTCGACATGTGAAATTATAACATTACATTAGACTAATTTTGCAGTGTATTTATAGTGTTTTAAATTGGAAGTGGAAGAGGTCCATGATTCTAATCTTGAGGAGAGTCAAAACACATGGAGTACTCATGCAATTTCTGCACAAGATGATAAGTTCACATGAAACACATTGTGCAGATTCCTTAATCTCTGTTTCTCCTTAGAAAGTAGTTGCTACATTATTTTAGATGCAGTTTTTCATTGCTTAGATTCCATAGGATTGGGTGTACTTGTAGATTCATCCTTAGAAGGTCCCAGAGACAGTTTGAGAAGGTCTGTCCAAACTTGGTGTAAAATCTTTGCCAAATTACAAACAGTTGTATAAATCTGTCTTCCGATACTTGTCTTTTATTGAATAGCCTGCACCTTTCTTTGAGAAGCACAGTTAGCACTATTTGAAAAGTCCCGAAGCGTGTGTGATTCTTGCATGTCTGTAGTATTTTATTTGGATAGATGAGTCAGGCCATGCTGTTGAAACAGGTTTGCGTCACTCAGGTTGATGTTCAGGTAGATCCACATAGCAGCTCTGCACAAGTGACAGAGCAGCGTCCTGATGAGAGCACTGGGCTCAGGTCCAGGGCAGGGCTCACTGCAGATCCTCCAGGCACCTCATGTGGTCCATAACCCCCAGGTTGTCTATTTAAGGACCATGTTTCCATTGTATCTTCATTTATTGTAAAATGGCTCATTAGAAGGCTTTGCTATAATAGCAAAACTTTCTTAATTTGTGAAGTGGAATTATGCAATCCAATTCAATAAAACCTGTGTAATATCATAGTATATCATTATCACCACCACAAGGTCATTCAGGCTTTTGTCATGATCAAGGAAAACCTGTTGGACACTGCATTTGCAGTTACTGTATAATGCAGAAAAAAGTGACTCGAGAATTAGCATTTTTATTACTTGGTTTATTTTGTGAGGATCGTGTACAAGTGAGCATACATGAGATACATACTGTACATGTAAGCACGCCAGACTGAAGCCATGGGCAAAGTGCTGATGTGTCTTGCCTTAGTACACAGAGTGCGCACTAGGCATTGCTAGCGGTCTCCCATCTAAGCACTAACCAGGCCCAACTCTGCTTAACTTCGAAGATCATACACGACCGGCCATTCTGAAGTTGGTATGGTCATGGTCACTCCAGTTGCAGTAATGTTACAGGAAAGTGGCTGATTCTATAGAAAATCATTTAAATTTGGAGACCTTGAATGGACATTTCCCTGGGTGGTCAGCAGACTGCTTTAGTTTACCTGTTTGATCTGTAAGAAGTTGCCTATAATGTGCCTTATATGGGCTGATATGTGGGTATGGGCACTGTCTTTGGACACAGTTTTCCTCTGCACTCAGTACTCATGCTGTTGGGGCGGCCTGTCTGGAGCTCGGGACATCCTCCGTGCTGCTCCTTTGCTGCACCTTGAATTTTTTGGTTTAACTTTGTACAGTACAGAGTACAACAAAACTCTCTTCCCAAAAATATCCAAACACATTTTAAACAACAGCATAATATCTATAACTTAAAGGTTAATGTAAATAAATACAGTTTACCCAAATTTAGGACAACAATGTATCTGAATGACTTGAGCCTAGACTTGACACAATGCTCCAGCATGATGAATTTTAAGAAGAAATATAAGGAAATGATTTTGATGAACTATGAAAACAAAGAAAAGTTCTAAGTTTGATATGTCTTCTCCTGTGAAATTGTTGCATAACAGGAAACTGAAAAAATAGATTAAGTTGTAAGAAGGAAAGGGGGTGGGATTAAAAAAGTTATACTTCTTCCCACTCCTTTTTGAACACATGAACCTATATGTTTGTATCATATATATAGCATGTCATTTTGACTTATGCTTTAGTGTCAGTGCATGATTTGTTTTTTTTGTTTTTTTTGCATGTTTGAAATAAATTCATTCATTAAAAAAAAAAAATTCTCTCATTTATGTAGCATTTTTATTCCAAACAAATCAATTAATATCACCCATTATATGAGCAACAACAATTTAGTAACTACAACAATGAACTGGAATAATTGTGACAAGTCAACTATTAAAATAAATGCAATTGTAATTTGATTTGAATTGTTATTGTTAACTGTTATTGTTACTGTTAGTGTTAAATACAGAATCCAAAACACATAGCAAAACACATTTTGTATAAAAGGCAGCAGTATATAATTATCTAGGAGCCTTCATTTGCTGTATTTCAACCTTTATTTGGTAAGAAATGTATATAAATTTCATACAACAAAGATTTGTTGACTAATTGAAATCTAAAGTAATCGTAAGGTGGAGACTATCAAAGTACTGTATAAATAACTCACCTTGATTAAAACATGCAAAGTTTTTAATTCTGTAACAGCACTAAGTAGCAATATAAAATAAGTGGCAGAGTATGTCCTCATGAGCTTTGACATTTCATAATTTCCTTCCTGCTCATATATTAGATATGCTTTGGTGTCAGGAGAGGTTTGGTTGAGTACACTGGTGGTGCTGCAGCCTCTTCATGTCTCAGAGCTTCAGTGCAGAGTGCAGTAGTGATGACTGATGCACAGAACAGTGACACAGGGCTTGCGTGTGAAGAATCAGACTGGCTCACAATTATCGACATAAAACAGAGGGGAGGGGGCGGGGCTTAAAACACAGATTTCTGACTCACGCACAGGTTAATCACACACCTTCACGTCTCCAGCCTGCTCTGCTCTGCTCACTCACACGTGCAATCAGCCGGTGCCAAATGAAAGAGCCAGAGCCACACTAAAGCAGAGTTCACACAGGATTCACAGGGACACTGGTAATAGTAGTGGTTATGTACACTGTTATTATAAAGTAGTCTGTTCTGTCTCTGGTTTAATTTGTGGTTTTAATTTTTTCTGCTGTCTTTCTGTGTAGTAGGTACTTATGAAACATGATGCTATAGGTTTGGATTAAGCAATAATTAAGGGCATTAGGGCTGATTTGTTGCTTTATTCTGACTTTGAAATTAAACACTACTACTACAACTGCTACTACTGTTTTTATAACCTTTTATTATTTAATTACAAAACACTAATTACACTCTCTGACCAGACTGTAGCTGGTTTAAACCTCACTCAAAGACTTACTCGATATACATAGCCCACTCTTGTCATATTAAACAAAAACTGTTTACCTGGCAAGAATGATCTTTCTCTTTGTTTCTGGTCTGGTCCCCACACCCTCTGTCACATCTCAAACCACATTTAGATAGTGCCGTGCGATCGGATTTGTTTATTTAAAGATTATTTTTATTTAATGCATGAGAGAAGATGAGCTCTTTGGTCATCTATCCTTTTGAAGAAAATACAGTTCCACCTCAAATAACAGAGTTTAGTGCTTCACTCACTGATTGTTCATTGAACATTTTTTGGGCCCTGTGATTTTTTAAAATGTATCTTTCTTTTCACCCCATAAGCATCCATATTTGTTTTGATGAGGGCAGGCTATGCATGACCCTGATTGGCTCTTTCAGATACAAGTGGTGCTTGCAACAGAACTGTAACTCTGAGCAAGAAAACTTGAATACATTTTCTTGTTTGTTTTACTGCTTGCACATTACACACACAGTCTAGCGCATTCTTTTTTCAGATACATTAGTTCAATATTGTGAGTTTTAACCACTGACCAATATAGAGTCTTTGTAACCTTTGCCATGTTATTTAAATGCGTGTGCCATACCCATACCGCACAGGGTTACAAATCAGACCTACATACATTTCCTAATATTTATACAGCACTTGAAATGAAAAATTTAAGCACTTGAACTGAAAACTTTTATTGACACATCCCTTATCTCTACAATATCTATAGAACACTATGGCCTGGCAAGAGCAAATACATAATGTTATTACAAAGTGGGTCAACAACCTGTACAACAAAATACATTGACTGACTGGTCCATACTTTACATAGAAGAGCATCGATGATGCATTCAGGGTCCACGCAATACTTGGTGGTGGTGTGTTCATGTGCAGTGGGTAAAATAGAGAGTTGACTCCAGTGGAATGTGGAGCTGACTCAGACCATGTCTGCTCTGCTCTGTGGACTCATTCACACTCACATGGGACAGGAGGGGGGCGGAAGGGGGCAGGAGGGGGGAGGAGGGGCACAGGGGGAAAGTTGGGGTTTGTTGCCTCATGTTGTATTTCCGGCTCGACTCTAAGAAATTCGGGGAACTCAACTCTAGGAAGTGAAAGAATACTACCGCTTTATTTGGGTGCAGGCTGTGAATGAAGTTATAAATAAGTTAACACAGTATAAAAACACAAGTATGAAATGCTAAAATCTTAATCTTATATAGTAAACTAGTACATTTTGCTATTGATAGTAAAAAGTGGTGTTTGAATCAGTATTATTATGCTATAACTTTTGGGTGTATATTACTTATTATTAATATTTATTTGATTAGTTCTGACAATTCAATGTTAGTATTGTCACAACATTGTCACAATACTAAGAGCTGTATAACCTGAGCTACTGTTGGTCGGTTGGTATAGTGTACAGCCAATATTAATATAAACTTAATGATAATAGTCAGCCTGTCCCTAACCTAATATAGAGGTGAAAACCTGATAGTGGCAATCTATTTCCATAGCCACAGGTGCCCTGGGACACACTGATGGAAACTTGGCTGCAATGTTATGTCTCGGTCTCTCTAACCCCTGCCAATCAAACTGTTCATAGTGACAGCCAACCTTTGTGAATAGTCAGTGAGTGACAGCTGGATTGAAACAGTTACAGAAAAAGTGAACTTTCAGAAGAAGATGACAGCTTTAGGCAATAGAAAAATACAGAGGGTACATGAATCGTGATCAAATCTAACTTGTGATCTGGCTCCATTAAAATCATGAATTTGTATTGCCAGTGGAGGTGAAGTACTCGATTTTAGCTTAAGAAAAAGTGCAGCTACTGGAGCAAAAAAGAACTCAAGCAAAAGTATCAGATGAAAAAATCTACTTAAGTAAAATTATTAAAGTACCAGTTTAAACATGTACTTAAAGAGAAAAACATTTCACACAGATTTTGAGATCTAATGCAGCTTCAAATGTAGTGATGTCAATAAGAAGGAATTTTGTTCAGCAGAAATAATTTGATCAAATGTTTTTTCCTCGCTGTTTTCACTTGTATATTTTTGTTTGCACCAACTACGTGTTAAAATAAGCCCTCAAGCTGTCCTGCTGGTCTCAAACAATAAGAAAAAATACTTTTACTTTCCAGCCCTGTTCAAAGATGTATTGGAATAGAAAGTACAGATACCGTCACCTCATTAAAATGTACTTAAGTTTAATTACAGATACTTTTATATTTTATTTTTACTTCTTTTTATGAATGTACATTTCTTTACTACTTTTACTTCATTACATTCCACCACTGCATATCACCCACCCCTAACCTAGACTTCTCACCTACCCCAAAATGATATGCAAATCACTGCACACTGTATAGGCCAATAATTGTTGTGGCAACCCCAAAACTGAAAAGCCAAAAGGGAAGAACAAGATTAGGATCTGTCTTAGCGGTGTCTCAGTTTGAAATAGGTCACCCTCCAAAAATGTACGGTCGTGATGGGCTGGATATGAAGATACATGTTTTAGCTGCCAAAGTGTCAAGTGCAGAGGTGGCTTTGCTAACTTCCTCTGCTCTGCTCATATATCGGCTCAACGGTCTCCATCTCACCAGAAATATGTGTATCTGCAACGGATCCTGAAGCTTCTATGTGACCCAAGCCATTTCTCAGGGCTTTAGTTTGTGTGAAGACAGCCACCTTTATCACATGTCGGTATTAATAATGCAGGCTAGGCTTAAGTGTCATAAAGTAATCACTATGGAAAGGTCAGTGTATTAAAATGAATAGGTGATTACTGTATATGCAAATTATGGTTGTCAATATGATCCTAATTGGTTTAAAATACTTAGGTATCTAATTGTGCAGAATATTTACTTAAAGGTCCAATATCATGCAAAATGGATTCTTGTGAGAGTTAAGCCATGTTGGAATGTTGTTGCCTTCCCAAATACATACCTGGAGTTGTGTTTTGTTTCATTCACACATTTGAGTAATTTATTAATTACTCTGTCTATGTCTCCAAAGCTCAGAATAGTCTGTTCCATTTTATGATCTTAGTAGTTGGTAGTTTTCACATTAACAGCTACCTTTAACCTTTAGTTCAGTAGAGATTGGCATCGCCAGGGCTGAAATTATCCAAATAATTCTAGTGAAGGTGAATGGAGTTTAACAACATAGTGAATCACTTCCTGCATTACCACATGACATCACAAGGTGGAACAGAGTGTTTTCTGTTTGAGAGAAGAACTCAGTGGCAAAATATGCAGGGCTTGTGTGTTAAACATGTGTGAATGAAACAAAACACAACTCCAGGTATGTTTGTGATGAGAAAACAACATTATAACGTAGAACAGAAAATAGTGTAATAAGGGCCCTATACGATAGAATGATGCCATTTGTAAAACCATCCTTATCCACATGTTTTATCTGTTGGTGTCATAACTGATATGTAATTTTTCTTCAAATAATTTAACCTTGTAATGTTTTTATTGTGCAAAATTTTAAACAATGTCAATAATATGGTATAAATTTGACTCACATTAAAGCCTCATTTCTGCTAAGAGGACACCATTGTCAAATAGGAAACATATTTTTCAGTTAAGAAATAATAAAACAGTACTACAATTTTCTTTCATCAAATATAACATTTTAATAGTTATTTTTTTACTTGGTCACACAATACAGCAAGAATAGTGGAAATAGAGTAATAAGCACGGTAACTGCTGTATTAAGTAGTATAGTTATTTTAGTGATAACTGTACATACATTCAGTGGTGGAATATAATAAAATAAAAGTAGTAAAGTACTGTACTTAAGTAAAGTACAGATACCTCTTTTTTATTTAAGTACAAGTGGATACTTTTTATGTCTACTTCAGAACATTTGAGACTATGTATCTGCACTTTCTACTCCACTACATTTTTAACAGGACTGAAAAGTAAAAGTATTTTTATTATTGTCTGTGTGTTTGAGCAAACAAAAATATAAAAAAGTCAAAGTCAAAGTGAACTTTATTGTCAATTTCACCATGTAAGAAAATTTCACAGGGGGATTGAAATCGCGATTTCACCAAAAAACTCCAATGTGCAGTTAAAAGCATGTTCATGGGATTATTAAAATCCCATTAAGATTATTAAAAACAGCATTTATTTGAGTATTTTTTGCTCCGATATCTGTACTTTTACTTATGTAACAAAATCAAGTACTTCTTCTAGCACTGCATATGTTAAAGCCAATTCAATGTCCATTAAATAATCAGCAGATACATAAGAACCTCATTTCATTTTAAATCTCTAATTTCCTCTGCATTGCATTGTACTGCTATATGCACTATCCTAGTTGTTGGTTATTACTATGAGCCTGGGACACGAATGCCAGAGCTGGTATGTGCCCTCCTGACCTCTGCTCCACACTTCCACTCGAAGATGGGAAGTGGGGATGAAACGGGTCGGAAGAGGGGGCTGGAATAGCTCTGGTGTCTGGTAACAGCAGGCAGACAGTGTTTGTAAACTGTGGCCATATGACACACAGGGCGATGTACCAAGCATGTATGAATAGAAGACATGTACTCTTATAGCTTACAGGGCTGTGGAGGGCTCAGGAGGGGCAACCTGCTGGAAAAGTGAATGGAAAACCCTATTAATATCAAGGTTGGTGCTAATAATAGTTAATACTTACTGGACAGTCATTAAATCTCTTTTAACTATGCATCTGCACTATTCCACTTATCGAGTTTGGCAAGTGCACTACTGGGAAATTAGGTCAGAGGACAGAACATCAAATGTGTATCTATTTTTTAAAATGGTAAAAATATAATGTATGTGACTTTTACTTGGTGTCAGGTGAGATCATAATATTCTATAGGGCAGGACAATACTTAATACAGGCCTAGTCACTAATAGAAACATTTTTAACTGGTTCAACATTTGAAAATATTGCCTGTGATTAACAATTGAAAACTAAATACTTCCTCACATAAGAGGAAACTAAAACTCTTAAATTCTTAGAAAATGAATATTATAGGGCAAATGTGTTCATATTCTGATAAATTACGTCATGTGATCCATCGAAAAGAAATGGCAAGAACTGCACTAGACTGAGATTATTTGTAAATTTAAAAAAAATCTACCTTTTGATAAACGTAAAACTGTCCAGTGTGGGTTAACATTACTGTACTACACATTGTACTTTTGTTCTTGTACAACTCTGGTTTAATCTCGCAGCCACACATTTTTTTTTCTCTTTCATCAATCCTGACTTTCCTGTTTGACTTTTTTTTTTTTTAAATACATACAAGATCAAAGCTGCATGCCCTTTTTTCTGCAAAAACTAAAACAAATCTCTCAAATTGCAATAAACTGGTCGAATGGGGTTTTTCATGGAAAGTTGACATAATTTTTCATTTTGCACCAAACATTTATTATGCATAAAACCAAAACCTGCCTCAGTGACAGTGGTGTGTGTTGCACAATCTGCTGACCTATTTTTTCCCTCCTCGAGAACACATGCAGCAGGATCCAAGTCAAGCCTCACAGGTGGAGAGATAGTGATAGATTCTATAAACTACAGGTTCATATGTACTGTTTAAAATTACATGTAGTGTTATACAGACAGCTAACATATTGTTTTCCTATAATAACAATGATTATTATTAAACAGCATCCACTGTGCTGAACTGCTTAAAGGTGCACAGACTTTTTCTGGGTCTAATACCTTGCTTTTCTTGGAATGGTCCAGAGAATGAAACATTTCAGGCAAACATAACATCTTGTATGCATAGTACACCTTCAAGTATATCTTGCAACGGTCATCATAAAACTCACATTTTCACTTTTCATTGACTTTCATTTGAATTGGACAGTGCATATTACATAATGAATGGGGATGAAAAACTACATTAAGATGAAAAACTTTTATAGGAATAGTAAAGGTAGAGCTTGTAGAGTTTTCATCCTAAATATCCTTTATGAGCTATTATTGTGGTCATTAATGCAGAAACTATTTCATGTTGACTGCACTGAAATGTAGGGAATTCCTTCTGCTCTTTGTTTTGGCATGCTGCTGCAACAAAACAGTGCAATTTGGGATGGGAGTCATGCATTTTTATACAATAGTCTCCACTAGCATTAGATGTAGTTACACTGTCATTTAAAAATGTACATGTTTGATTTCTAGAGCAGTAACTATTGTGAAACATGCAGTAACAAAACAATTAATTTTGGTATGTATGAGCGTGCACTTTCATACAGTGGTAGGTTTTATTTGTTTTGGTTACATCCCTAATAATAAATTGCTTTGCTTTACATGTACCCGTGCCAAGTCTGAAACACGTTTTTCTCCTGCTTACAGCGGTGTCAGCAGTGTGCAGTGTCCCTCTGTTCTTCATTCGTCCAGACTCCGCCCTCTGCCCTCACACTGTGACAGATCAGGTCGGACCAGTCACTCATCCTCACTTATCTGACAGACTCTGCAAACTCCACTGTCTGAAAACTTACAATTTATGATAACACAACACAATGTTTTCTTTATGCACAGATCCCTTACACAACCATCCCAGGATATATGTCTGGAATGAAATGTACACTATTTTACTTCATCCATCGTCCCTCCACAGCTTACTACAACAGAGTGGTGGCAAAATTGTATCTGTTTTGCAAATGACAAATGATGAGAATGTCAAGTTCAGCCAATACATGCTGTCCTTGAGCAAGACACTCAGAGAAGTCATGGCTAGTCAGAGCAACCCTGGGGTAGACTAGTAGGAGTGATGCACCAATGGCCTCCATCAATCACTCACTCTCATACACCAGATTCATGTTAAGCAGTGTGGGTAAAGTACTAGCTAGGCCCAACCATGTTTAGCTTCTGAGACCAGATGAAATTGGGCATTTTCAAGATGGACAAATGCCACAAGAAGCTCCCACTGATTGACTGTTTGTCTACTCCTCCTGTTGAATTGTCTATATTTGCTATTTTTCTGATCCATGTTATTATGTTATTTCCTCAAACAGAAAACAGTCTGTTCCACCTTGTGATGTGCTAATACAGTAAGTGCTCCACTGTGTTTTAATCTCTCCCCTGGAATTTCTGTTCTTCACTAAACAAAAGGTAAAAAGTAGCTGTTAACTTGAAACTACTGCTTCATGACATCACAAGGTAGAACAGAGCATTTTGAGCTTTGGAGAAATAAACTGACTAATAATGTAGGATTACTATGTGAATGAAACAGAACACAACTCCAGATAGATTTTTGATGGGGTAACAACATTCTAACATGGCGTAACTCTCACATGAGTCAATTTTGCGTAACATAGGACCTTTAAAGGTGTACTATGCATTTGAAGGACTATCACCTGCTTGTCTCCATGAAGATATTATTGCTTTGCCTTTATCGGCGTCCAAGGTGTTAAACAATAATAATAATAACAACAATGCCAATAATAGTAGTAAAAAGAACAGTTCAAATCTGTGTCTCATTGTTAAAAGCAGTAGCTGAGATCATGTAGCATATAGTCCATCTTAACTATGTACTCAGTCATCTCCTCTCTTACTCATAAAACATTTGAGTGGCAAGTGAGTCAATGTGCCGTGAGCCATGTGCCGTGTGTCCCGGAGCGTTCAGGTGCACCGCAGACCTGGGGCAGACGGGCTGGTGCCAAAAGGTTGTAAAGTAATCAGAACTACAGCAATATATCCAGCTGCCAATCACATGTGAACAGGGCAGGGAGCGGAGAGGGTGCTGACTTACACACAAAGGCTTGTTCTCCAGCACCCATGGACCAGGCCTCTCAGTCACTGTCACCCGTATAGAGCTATAGAGTTACCATAGACTCAGCACTTTCTAATTCTGACCCGCGCAATACAAAGCTGCTAATCCCTGTCACTGATGCCTGTATTGTATTTATAGTCCAAACTAGAACAATGGTCATTTCATTTGGTCCTCTAGATAGAACTGGATGTTTGATTTGAAGTTTGGATGTACAGTTTTGCAATTTATGTTCAAATTAAAGCCATATTAACTAACTTTTTAGGGGAAAAAAATGTTTATTTTGTTTTCATTTTGGAGGGGTTTATTGCACTGGAAAATGTAAAAAACAAACATGTGTCCTACTGTGGGCAGCCTTGCATCTCTACAAACCTGACTCTTATTTGGCCTGGGGAAGGGCCTCCCCATGCTTGTTTCCATGGAAATGTTGTAACTTTGGCTATAATATTGCACATTATAGCATAAAACATATCTTGCTCCATAGAGAATTTTGCAAAGTTTTTAACTTTCTATTTCTATGGAATCATGCAGTGTTCATCTCCAGAAAGTTACATATTATCACTTTGAATAGCATAGATGTAATAAACATAAAACGCTAATGCAAATCATGATAGGAAGGCACCACTTACCATCTTAGCCAAAAAAAGATATTCATGGGTTTTGGCTTCATGTTGTATGCTACATTTTGAGGACTTTTTCCACATTCAAAAGATATTATATATATTGTTTGAAATTAATAATTGCTGTGGCAACAGCCCCAATTATTTTTCATGTTTCTAAAACCCACGGATTTTGGATAAATAGCATGTTTTCAGATAGTTTTGTTGAGGCCTTAAGGGGATGCATTATCTAAACCTAATCTCAAACCTGACTTGTTGATTGAAATGATAATTGACTCATTTACTTGATATGATTAAGTGATACATGAAAGCACGCAATGAAGCACATGTTAGCTGTGCCTCCTGATGACCATGATCGCATAATGCCATGATTCAACTAGGTAATAATTGGAATTTCATCACATATGTAATTTTTTAATCATTACCGGTAACAGTTAACTCTAATGCCTGGAGCTGCCCCATGCCGCAGTTCAGATCATGGGGAGATGCCACTGTTGCCCTGGTAACAGTGAAACAAACAGTGGGTTTTGTGTATGAAACCCTAGACTTAAATGAGTGGGAACAGCTCAGTGTGACCGGTGTGGGAGGTGGGAGCACTGGGTTCTGTTTAAATCCCTGTTTACCACAATGCAAAGCTCTGTAAACCTGACTCTGCCACATGTTAGTTCAACACGCAACCCACAGTACCACACCAGAACCACCAGACCAGCCCTGACTGTCTCTTTCCAACCGGCATGGCACTCCATAGGTTTGGCTTATTTTTTATTTTATTTTATTTTTTACTTGAAGTTACGTATACTATACTGACTCCTATTTGAATCTAAATCAAGTGAATGGATCCAATTAGCAAATCGCAAAGTCTGTAATTTTTGAAGAATCATAACTTTCCTCTACAAACAACAAAAGATTATTCTGCATGAAAAAAAAAGTTCTAAAATGTGATTCTTGTATCAGTTTGTATTTTTTGTCACTTTTTCTGGACACGTTTAATATGTGAACTAAATCCAGTTATCCAATTATCAAAGCATAAATTGCAAATCTAATTACAGTGCCTGTCAGAAAAACAGCAATTAAATATTTTTGTAGTGGTTGTTATAGCAGCCAGATAATAATATGAATAGCAGTTGTTCTGGTTTGAGACCATTTTAATTCTATAGTAGGTTTGGTCCTGTTCTAGGCCTGGTTTAACCCTGGTCTAGTTATTATTATTAGTTATTTTTACAAAAAATGGAGAATTGTGTATAGAATCACAGTAATAGTAGGGGTGTAATGATATCCAAGTCTCACAATACAATATTGTCACGATACGAACCTCACAGTATGATATTTATTGCAATATTGTGGGAAAACTCACGATATGGTACAACATTTATTGTCATTAGGAATGTAATGATATCCAAATCTCTCACAATGTATTTTCACGATATACTTCTCATGGTACAATATTTATTGCAAATTTTGTGGAGGCTCACAAAACTGTGAATATGCTACGTTTTCCTCTAAAATTCCTTCACAAGACTTAAATTAAGATTTAAAGGTGCTTAGAACAGTTATTTCTTCATGTAGTCTGCACTGAAACGGAGCAAAGGATCATGGTCTATGTAGTTCCCTCTGTTTATTTAGCTATTTCTGCATCATTACTATTAATTTAAGCAACGAGACTTGTGATTCAGTATATCGTGATGGTCCACGATATTATTGTGAGACCTTTATGATATCAGGATATTTTGGTTATTGTTACATGCCTAAATAATAGTAATGGAATTATTCTAAGTGGGTAATGCCATTAATGTCACGGTACTATGAGAGAAGCATTAAGATCAGGTTTTGTTTCATCATTCTCATACTATGACTATTCTGTGTCTACTGAGTTGAAGAAACCATTCAAAGTCTTTCTTGGACTATGAGTGTACTTTGACAATAGCTTACCTCACCCATTTTTCATGAACTATTCCTTATTATAAGAAATATATTGGTGTAGTCATTGTGGTCAGTTGTCACAGTCGAACCAGGAGCAATTTTTTCATTACCGTATCATTGTGGTGATTCTACAGAAGAAATCAATTTCAGCACATTCAATTAGGAAACACCCTTTAGCCATTCACAACCACAGATGTCACAATATCAAATTTTAATGTTATGATTAAGAAGAAACATCACGATTTCATATGATTATTCACTCTGTCCATATTATTACCATATGTGGCCTAAAATACAGCCAGTGACTCATGGGTCCTGTGGCTATGGACTGTCTCTATTTTGTTACTGCACAATTTGAGTTACCATGCTATTCTATTACGTATATATAATATGATGATGTACCCTTGTATATTGCTTGGTAAAGATTTGCGCAATAAAAAATCAAGCTGAAATCTAGATTATGAGCAGTGCAGTACAAGTTAAAAGTACAAATCTATAAACCTCATACATTACAAGTGGCATTTGGATAAACTGTAATAAACTTTTAGATATGGTGTGAAAATTGCAGACATAAACATAAAATTATTGTATTATAAACACGAAGAGATGGTTACCATAACAAGTAATCTGAACTTTGTGATTTAGATGTCAACGCCCAAAAACACATAAGCCTACAACACCTGCAGCCTTTGACCTTTGACTAAAGAACTAAACCAATTTGTTAAAATGGAGTAAAAGAACAACAACTTCAAATAGGCAACACATATTTATTTATGTATATATATATATATATATATATATATATATATATATAGATATAGATATAGATATAGATATAGATATAGATATAGATATAGATATAGATATATATAGATATAGATAGATAGATATAGATATATAGATATATATAGAAGAGGATTTTTTTGTCCCCAAGAAGAAATGTGTTACCGACTGCCTCACAAAACACATTTAATTCATTCACTGTAAATAGGTGAACTCAAGAAATGTGCCATAGTCATGTGGACAGTCTCTTTGTCAGGTTCAGGTCTTGATTATAATTCATAAATATATAGTTCATGGTTAACAGTTCTTTCAAATTTAAAACACTTTTTTGGAATACTTCACATTTCACCTTTTACCTTTAGTTCAGTAGAGATGGGCAATTCTGGGGCTGAAATTATCCAAATGATTCTAGTGAAAGTGTATGGAGTTTATAAACATGGGAGCACTTCCTGTATTACCACATGACATGACATGAACACGGTGTTTTCTCTTTGAGAGAATTCTAAATATTTCAAAATATGCAGGGTTTATGTGTTTAACATGTGTGAATGAAACAAAACACAAGGCGTATGTTTTTGATGAGGAAACATTATAACAGATCAGAAAAGACCAGTCATAGGATCTTTTCTGATGAAGACCCTTGCCAAAAAACACACAGTATTCAAAATTAATTTAAATAGGTATTAATATGAATCCCTCTAAATAATTATTTTAAATACAAACAAATAGCCACAAAACAATGCGCTCATTGTCAGCTCGTGATTCCATTTGGGTATTTCAACATCCCAGGTCGATTGAACGCTTTGGTCTCTTATTCACAGTAGAAGCATGCTCCACTCCCTCCACTCCTGCAGTGCATGATTCCAGGGTCATATGTCACCATTTAGATAATTTATGTCCTCACGCTCTTCCTCCCGTCACTGTGTCTCCAATGGGACAACTGCCCTGGTCTGGCCTTGTCTGCCCCTTTCTTGCCCCTTTCCTGCCCCACATGCCAACCAAACTGCATGACTCAAGCCTTGTGGTAACAGTGGGTGGTTCTGACTACACCCATGACCTATCTTCTACTGTATATATACACACACTGGTATAGTTTCCATTTGAATCACAGCTTAGAAATAGTGTTTAGAAGGAAAGCTTTGTGGATTTGAAAATGATTGTGTTGACATGGCTGTTTGCAGGTCTGTAGTTGAATCACATGGGTTAAGTCAGGGCTCAGCAAATACATAGAACAGAAAGAGAGGGAGTGGTCTATGATCGTACGAGGGACAGGGCTGCGCGTACATGTAGCCTATAGATATCGTTTCAGTCATTATTGCAAAAGACAATTTTGAATTCAAGTCCACATGATAATGTGTCATTTCTACGTATACACTAAAGTGATGAATAAATGCTGAGAAGAATGGTGGTTTGAATCTTCTAGTGCCATTGTGTCCTTAGGCAATACTCCTCACCCATTTTGCCCTTTCCACCTAATTGGAAAAGGAAAGAAGGAAGGACATGTGGAACATATTATGCAACTGGTTTGTGATGGTGACCTGATAAAGAGAGACAGGGAAAAGGACAGACAGAAATACACAATATGTTTGCTGTGAGAAATATTGACAAATGTAAAAAATAGTATTAGTAGTAGTAGTAATAGTAGTAGTAGTAAAAGTATACGCATGCAACCCTCAATATCTACTGCATGTTTTTGTCAGTTTATACATTTCCTACTTTGCCCCACTGTGTCTTTGGGCAAGACACTTTCTTCATATAGCTTGTATGAAAGCGTTGATATGTTTCAGTTCAGATTAGCAGCATCTTAATCAGTCGCGTGTGACTAAACGATGAATAATATACATTCTATTGTAGATCTGGTAATTTATGTGAGATTTAATGACCTGAATGTGAAAATGAATAGGCGACTAGACTAGTTATTGCCTATTGTGTCTAATAATAATAATTAATCCGTGCAATTAGGTTTTTGTGCATGACACATGGCAACAGCAAACTTACTATCATGTAGCTCAAACTTCATCCTGTTTTGAAGTATTCACCCAACACTTATAGTCATAGTACAAGTGGACTCAGGGTTCATGTAACTTCAACACATTGACTTTTATCACTTCCTATTAGCGCACTTTTGGAGAGGAGAGAATGGCTCTGAGCTGCTGCAGTGTATTTGTTGGGTGCTGGGTGCTTCCTGTCCCGATAGCAGACACAAGAGATATCCCTGAAAGGAGCTGTGGGCTGGCAGGATGGACCCCTTTCAATGGGACATAATCTTATCTGCTGTCATGTTGGTATGCACCCACTGCTTAGAGCCGGCCAAAACAACTCCCCCGGCTTTGCAGTAGGACTTCATGTACTCTTACCCCAAGGGCAATTTGGCTGTATTTGTTTAAGTTAAAACAAGGTTCTACTATTTGACTTGCCACTATTTTAAATGTATTATGTCATTTTCTGATCTATGTTATAATGTTCTTTCCTCATCAAAACTCATCAGCTACCACTACATGACATCAAAAGGTGGAACGGAGCACTTAGAGTTTTGGAGATGTAGACAGACTAATGAATTATTGGAGATGTAGACAGACTAATGAATTATTATTCAAACATATGTGAACAAAACACGGATGAACAAAACACAACTGCAGGTATGTTTATGATGAGGAAACATGATAACATCAAGTCAATTTTGTGCAATATTGGAACATAAATATTTATTAATACCAATATCATAATTGCTAACACATTATGATCAGAACTTTAATTTAAGTATGAGTGTGTGGGTTGTATCGGAATGCCAAATCTGTGTACTTATAGACTAAACAGTAGATGAAGAAATGTTCCACTAAGGTCATTGTCAGAAAAGTAAAAAAATACCTTCAGATCGCTTTATTTGTTTATATATATATATATATATATATATATATATATATATATATATATATATATATATATATATATATATATATATATATATATATATATATATATATATATTTATATTTATATTTATATTTATATATATTTATATATATATATATATGTTTATATTTATATATATTTATATATATGTTATTGATTTGCTTGTATGGCTTATCCATCTTATCTTTATTCAATTCCAGGTGTTTTTATTGACGTAATTACCTTGACTACACCAATTTTGTAACTCTGAGCAGGTCTGACTCTGACTGTAACTTGGCCTAGTGTCACCTGCTTGTCTCTAAGGAGATATATTTTGTGCCATATTGTGGGACATTCCAGGCAAAGAAATGGCATTTCCATGGAGATGGTGGCAGACCCTCCACCAGAATATGTTCTTTTTAATTAATTAATGTAATTAATCTGAATGACCCACTGTACTGACCACCAATTCCTCCACTTTGAACATATTTTGATGTTTTAATAATATTTTAAAGTGCATTGCGGAACATTTCTAGTGGAGGGTCTGCCACCTGCTTGTCTCAGTGGAAATACTACTGCTTTGTTTAGAATGTTCCACAGTATAGGTTAAACCTTCCTATCACCAGGGAGACAAGCAGTTTACAGCACTCCACTACATTACAGCTCAGATCTGTGGAGAGTCGCCCCTATTCACAGTATTTTTGAGTTGTATTTTTGAGCAATAGAAACACCCATAATGAATAAATGCTTGATATGTATGTTTAATGTCCTACAGTGGGACATTCTAGGCAATGCAATGACATCTCCATGGAGACAAGTAGTGGATACTCCACCAGAAAAGTCGCACATTGCACCTTTAATAAGTGAAACTGGCTTGCACACCTCTGCATATTTTAACCAGACTATTTGTACAACTTTCTGACTACATATACACAAAGCATGTGTGAATAGGGCCATCATTGTTACTATCTCCTGTTTATCCAGATTTTTTTGCTTACACCCATTCGAAGGTTAAGAGCTCACCCACAGTCACCCTGGCTGTCCCTGTGTGTCCCCTGAGCATTCTGACTCATATGTACTGACTGTTTGAGAGGATCTGTGGGAACTGTTGTGCGTGTGGGGCTGAAGGTAAACAGTATACTCCTCTTCCTCTGGCCTCCATATAACACCAGATAAGACCCATGTACGGTGGCCCTCAAGGACAAACAATGCAACAAATCACTGCTTGGCAAATAGCAACTCACCACAAACAAGTACTTACATAAACCACATACACACAAGCACATATCTTTGTGTCAGCTGCAGTCGGTTCAGGTAAATTGCATTTATTTGACTGAATATGCAATAAAATACAGATCAAAAGCAGCTGGTATTCATGTAACTAAGTGTGCTCTTGAAAAAGGGTACAGTTCACTTGGAAAAAGAAAATTATCAGGCCACTTACTTTTAAAATATTTAAAAACCTTTATTGTAAGAGGGCAGGAAACACTATAAACACGCCGCCACGTGTTTCACCCAAGATAAGATGCTAATATCTTGGTTTACTGCACTGGTGTATTTTATGCCTGGTTTGTGTTCTCCCTGTATAAACTCTGTGTGGGTGTTTAGTGTCAGTGTGACCCTCTGTGCACAACTATATATTCAGCCAAGTCTGTTTTTTCACTTTGACCAGGAAGTAGCAGCCTATCAGATCCTGCTGTGGTGTGCATCTCCACTCCACAGGCTCCCCATGTTTGGTCTGCAGAACCACTTCCTGTGAGGGACCTAAACACCAGTGTCTGTAGGAGTGTGTCGCCACTGTCATGGTAACAGGTGGAAAGAACATCCAAATGTGTTTATTTTAAAATGCTATAAAAAGTTCACTAGTCAATCATGTCCCTGTCTCACTTAATAACCCAAACACTAAGGACACATTGAATTTTAAATATATATTTACACATTTGTACAAGATTCAACTAAATAAGTGTTTATTTGTATAGCGCTTTTCACAGAAATATGTCACAAATATGCTTTACAGAGCATTATTTACAGAGCATTCTTCATTCTCTCCATACACGGTGGTGGTAAATTGCTATTGTAGCCACAGCTGCCCTGGGGCAGACTGACGGAAGCACGGCTGCAATCCAATCTGCTCCATCGGTTCCTCCGACCACCATCATCACTCATCATCACACCACTTTAATACTTTTCATACTTTCAGATGTTTAAATGATGCTCTTTCTGGTGCAGGGTTCACCACCATCTTGTCTTCATAGAAATGTTATTGCTTTACCTGGTATGTGCAATATGGCATTAAACATGTCCATGGAGAGAAGCATGTGACGCTAGTGCCACCAGGCTGAGGTCAGATCTGTGGAGAGGTGACCCTGTTCATAGTAAGAATGTATGATTTTTCTATGTAGTTTTGAGAAAAAAACACCTGCAATTTAATAAATGCCAAAAGTTACAGATTGCACATTTTGAAGCATGAATGAATATGTATTGTACAGTATGCACAGTATGTATGCTTCTTTCTATACAATATATTTTTCAGCACAAAATACAATGCCTACTTTTAGAAGATTTTTTTTTTCATCCTGCAGTTTCATTTTGATATAAATTGTGAGAATGCATTGTATTGTGTTATTACTTATTTACAATAAGTAGAATTGAAGCAGAGGTTTAAAATTTTATTGTTATTCACAATTGTTGTTAAAGGAACATAAAAAGCAAAAGGAATGCATCTCTTGAGCTTCACAAATGCAAAAAAGACTTTCTAAGGACGAACTTTACCCACTTTGCAATGCTAAAGATAAAACCCATTATTTCCTCTCTGAACTGAGAATATTCTGCGGGTCTAAACATAATTACAGTCTTCATCTTAACCTGACAATATGAATGTTCGTTCCACCCTGGGCTAAATTTACATAACCAAAGACACTTTCTGTTTCTATTGGCTGCAAATACCAGCTGTTTCAGACTGTTCTGTGCATTTGTCCTAAAATTATGTTGTAGACGATGTCTTTTGCTTTACTTCTTACTCAATGTTGCTAGATTAGTGCATTGTGTAACTTTTCTGATGGAGGGTCTATTGCTATGTCCATAGAGACATGTGTTTTGAGTTTGTTTATTTGTTGTATCTGTAATGCACACAGAATGAAATTAATACCTGTGCATTTATGTAATTGTGGGTGACCTGTAACTCTGGTCATAATAGCAGCCATAGAAACAGAGAAGTTAATGCCATACTTTGAAACATTCAAGTCAAAGCATATACATCTCCATAGAGACAAGCAGAAGGCAGACCCTCCACCAGGAAAGCTACATTATATTCTCCTATACTGGCACATTCATTATACACTCAGAACCTGCATACATATTTAACATTTAACTTCTATCTTTGCTTGAATTGATGCTGTTTTCCACTCGAGATATACATAGTTAAACAACACTGCATTTACATTTGACATTTTTGATCAGGGGTCTGCTATTTGCTTTTCTCCATTGAGGTGGTCCACACTATGGTACTGAACTTATCTATCTCCATAGAAACAAACATGGAATGGCTAAATTACGTGTCAGATCTGTGGGCATTCCTTGCTCTCTGTAAGAATGCCTGTTTTCCAAGCATTTAAATCACCTATTGAATAAATGTAAGATAGATTAATACTATTTCATGCAACTAAATTATATCCTTGGAGGTAGTGAACCCTCCACTATAAAAGTTGAGACATGCACCTTTAAATACTGTGGTATTTAACACACTTTCACTTTAAATAAATTAAAAACAAAAGGACAGAAGCCTGGCTAATTTTTGTTGATGTAAAATCTGTTCAGCTTCATGCTATTCATTGTCTTCTTTTGTTTACATTTCTTACTCAGACCTGAGTACTTTGTTTAGGCCTAATCTCTATTTACGGCAACAGTCCTGCAATTGTTCTTATTATACAAACATTGCAGCTTCTATGTACTGTTAAACCCTTGTTCAAACTGGACTAAGCAAGGCAACCATTTGTATTTCTGTTTTTGCATGTTACTGCGTATTCCCAAGTTGCATTAAATCCGGAATAGCATACAGTACAGTGGACATGAGTAGTTCTTCGTCTGGTGTCTGTTTCAGCCTGAAGGCCAAAGTACTGCATTTCCAGATCTACTCAGTGTTATACTATTCTGCACTACATTTAACCCCATACACTTATGCATGTGCACGGCCATGGAGTTTATTGGCTGGGACGAATAGGAGCTGGACATTATCAGCGCTCACTTGTTCTCTTTAGCCCCTGCCACTGGAGGCTATAGTGCGCAGTCGACCGGAGCAGAGCCTAGAGGGGGGACATGGGTTCACTTAAATCCACATGTGAAGGGAACAAAAGGCATTCTGACAGAGCGCTCCCTCAGCCCAGAATGACTCAGGCTCTGTCATGCATACACTTCAATGGAAACTATGTGAATTCCTTTCTTGTATTTGAGGAAAACTGTTTAATCACTGAGTCGTACATAGTAATCACCTGTGGAAAAAATTAGACTACAATGTCAACAACCCTTATCATTAATAAGGGTTTTAAATACACTGTAGTAGTGGCCGGTTTTCAGAGTCCTTACATGGTAGAGAATGAAGGTGTCCAATAATATGGTAAATAGTCTCCTTTTTATTCACTTTTCCACCTTCAAGTCACTTTACATCAAGGAACCACTTACCCATTCACACACACATTCATACATCAGTGTACACAGACACTAGGGGCAAGATGGGTTAAGTGTTTTACCCAAGGACACAATGGACACAACGGTATCATTCCTCTATGGGAGCTGGAATTGCACTGCCAACCTGTGGGTCATTGTATCTGACCACTCAACCATGTCAAGAGTGCAAGAGTGGGATTCGAACCGCCATCGGACAAATAATCTACCAACTGAGCTACTGTCGCCCCTCGGCATTATCAAAACATAATAAATCAAATCACAATATTTCAAGCTGTCACATCTTTGTAGCTCGCTAAAGGATCTCACATTGTGCTGAATAAATAAATCTGATGAAACGAATGCCTACGTATCATTTTGAAGCACAACTTATAAATAACTAATAAATGGATAGTGGTTTATGTTTTATCAGCATCTAAGTGTACCACATCTAAGCTTTATCGTGGCTCTTATATTTATTCAATTTCATGCGACTGCTAAAATGAGTAGCTCTCTCATACATACGTTTTGTAAAGGTAGCTCACCAAAGGAAAAAGGTTGGAGACCCCTGTTCTACTTAGTTTCCATATAGGGCAGTGGTGTCAAATCTGTGGCCTGAGGACCAAAAGCAGCCCTCAGATGGTCTATGGTCTTCCACTTCATATACGTTTCAATGTACGGCCCTCCACAAAAAAGTTTTGACAAAGTCTGGCAAAGCCAAAGCAAAGACAGCCCTCACAAAATCTATCAACTACGGGATGTACAGCCCAAAGCAACATTTGGGAACATACAAAATCCACCAAGAGGAATCACACCCATAACCTCCTTGAACCAATACTCTGATATTAAAATAAACGTTCAGCTGTAAAGAGTTCTACTTGTCAGAAAGAGGTTGAATACTTGAAACAATAGGTGGTTTAATATGGACCACATTGTGTCACACTCTGATCCCATTTTGATAGTTTGAACTCATCTATAGTGACCCAGCATGTTCTGTGTAAGAGCTTTACTCCCAAACCCAAATGGAGAAACAAGACATGTTCAGCCCACTCGCGACAGTTCATCTGCTGAAGGCTGCTGTGACCCTCATTACACATGTGGTTTATCTCTTTAGTGTGCCGGTGCTTTCTTAACCTTGTGTCTATTGATTTATCCTCTTCTCTGAGTACCCTCCTTTGAAGACAGCTCTCCTGATCTCCTCCGCGGACCACATCTGAAATCTTTATCAGTCCGGCTCAGGTTTGTGCATTTGGCCTAATGTTCCCCACGAGTCTGGCTGGAGCAGGAAACCGGAGGAAGTGCAAACTCCCAAAGCAATCACTTGTTATTTAAGATTAATAGATTGCTACATTAAGTGAAGCTTTAACTGTCTGTGCTCTCTGGCAACCGGAAGCCTGGGATAGTCACTGACTGAAAGTGAGACTCCTCTGTCAGGCGTTTGAAATAGAATATAGCCATTACATTTTTGTCATCTTTATTGCACATTGTAAGGAGGGACAATGAGCTGCTTTTGGGGTAATGACAAAGGCAGTTATGGCCTATTAAACCAACAATAGTCTGTGTGCTTGTGTTAAAAATAAAGTTAAGCTCACATACATTTCAACAGGGCAGCACTGGCTCAGTGGCCCACAGAATGAAACCTTGGTGGGTTGATTCGGCTCTGATGTTCGGCTCTGTTGATTCGACCAGTGAATTTTTGGGCAAGACACTCCACCTTGCTTCTATTAATGTGGTGTCAGCAAAAGATTGGTTTTGATATTTGATTATTCCATCACTCTTCCTCAAGGCAACTTTTACTTCAGAGGTAGCTTGCCAGCATTGAGCAAGTAAATGAATAATGCAAGAAATTTTTATAAAGCATTATATGGAAAATGCATTGCTACTATAATTATTATAATGACCAATAGTATATAATTGAAACATTAGTGGGAGTAATAGACTGCGTGCACAACAGCATGCTAGCTCACTCACTGTGTCCCAAAGTCATTTTATTAAAATAATAAAATATAAAATAAACAACTTATTAAAATTCAAATTAATTAAAATAAAGATGACTATATATAACTATTTTCAAATGTAAATGACTTGAGTTTGTGGCGTTGTATTGGTACTTATTATGTCTCAAAATTAGTATTAGTGTTAGCATTGAGACACAAACTATAATTTCGATCACTGGAGAATTTTCAGCATTTTTTGTCAATGAACCAAAAGCAGTTTGTGAAATTAAAATCTAAACCATAGCAAGCTACAACAATTGGTCAATGTACATAAAAATACATGTAAGAATCTACAGTCCTAACTGACAATAACAATATAACTCAGTATATACATGGACTAACACTGTCAATGTCATGGCAATTAACACATATAATGTGGATGCTTGAACCCCATGAACAGAGACTATATTGTGGTAGAACTGAACATACTGAAAGAGTTTGCATCTGTCTGTGGACTGAAGCGGCGTGACGCTCCCAGTCTGCACAGCTGTTGTTTTCACAGCTCCTCTCCAAACATCAGACATTAATGTGTTTTTGTCAATGGTGTGAATCTCATATAATATCTGTTCCCATACTTTTCACTCCTCCTCAAAAGAATGCACCATAAATCTGTTATCAGCCAACTCTCCATGCCCTGATCTCACACTGCTTTCATTCATTCCCTCACTTGCCAATACTTTTCTTAAAGATGCCAAAAATCTAAACTAACCCATGACTCTTTATCCATCCATCCATCCATCCATCCATCCATCTTCTTCCGCTTATCCGGGGCCGGGTCGCGGGGGCAGCAGTCTAAGCAGGGACTCCCAAGCTTCCTTCTCCCCAGCCACTTCCTCCAGCTCCTCCGGACGGACCCCGAGGCGTTCCCAGGCCAGCCGAGAGACATAGTCCCTCCAGCGTGTCCTGGGTCTTCCCCGGGGCCTCCTACCGGTGGGACATGCCCGGAACACCTCCCGAGGGAGGCGTCCAGGAGGCATCCGGACCAGATGCCCGAGCCACCTCAGCTGGCTCCTCTCGACGTGGAGGAGCAGCGACTCTACTCCGAGCTCCTCCCGTGTGACCGAGCTCCTCACCCTATCTCTAAGGGAGCGCCCGGCCACTCTGCGGAGGAAACTCATTTCGGCCGCTTGTATCCGCGATCTTGTCCTTTCGGTCATTACCCAGAGCTCATGACCATAGGTGAGGGTAGGAACGTAGATTGACCGGTAAATCGAGAGCTTCGCCTTTCGGCTCAGCTCCCTCTTCACCACAACGGTCCGATACAGCGACTGCATCACTGCCGACGCCGCACCGATCCGCCTGTCAATCTCACGCTCCATCCTCCCCTCACTCGTGAACAAGACCCCGAGATACTTGAACTCCTCCACTTGAGGCAGAGACTCCCCACCCACCCGGAGAGGGCAATCCACCTTTTTCAGGTCGAGAACCATGGCCTCGGATTTGGAACAGCTGATTCTCATCCCAGCCGCTTCACACTCGGCTGCAAACCGCCCCAGTGCACGCTGCAGGTCCTGGTTCGATGGAGCCAACAGGACAACATCATCCGCAAAAAGCAGCGATGAAATCCTGTGGTTCCCAAACCGGACCCCCTCCGGCCCCTGGCTGCGCCTAGAAATTCTGTCCATAAATACAATTAACAGAACCGAACAAAGGGCAGCCCTGGCGGAGTCCAACATGCACCGGGAACAGGTCTGACTTACTGCCGGCAATGCGAACACAGCTCCTGCTCCGGTCATACAGGGACCGGACAGCCCTTAGCAAAGGGCCCTGGACCCCATACTCCCGGAGCACCCCCCACAGGGCACCACGAGGGACACGGTCGAATGCCTTCTCCAGGTCCACAAAGCACATGTGGACTGGTTGGGCAAACTTCCATGAACCCTCGAGCACCCGATGGAGGGTGTAGAGCTGGTCCAGTGTTCCACGACCAGGCCGAAAACCACACTGCTCCTCTTGAATCCGAGGTTCGACTATCGGCCGAACTCTCCTCTCCAGTACCCTGGCATAGACTTTACCGGGGAGGCTGAGGGGGACTCTTTATCATTCATTTAATCAAATAACAAAATGGCTGCAATTATGTTCTACATTTTTTTGTACCTGTGTAAATGACAATACATTCTATTCTATTCTACACCACTTCTTTCCTTCATCACTAGCATTGCATAAGTCATATAGGCTCTGGCTGTTAAAATGTGTAGATGCTGAACCCCAACATATAATCTAATATTTTGTTCTTGCACTATGTTAGCCTAGAGCAGGCATGTCCAAACTATGGCCCGGGGGCCAAATGTGGCCCTAAGACCAATTGTTTTTGGCCCTCAGGCTTCCAGGTGAATTGGCCCATATTACCACAAGTAGTACTTTTTACTGCATGTTTTTGAAATCTACCTTCATCAAGCAAATGTAGTGTGTCCTTCTGAGGGTCTAAGCTTGAACAAAGGTCTGGAGGGTCATTTAAACCTGTTATAAATGCACAGATTTTAATTACTCACTGTTTTGATCATCAGTCTATGACCCCCGATCGGCCCTCACGCTGCTCTGTGTTTTAATATGTGGCCCTAGATGAAAAAAGTTTGGGCACCCCTGGCCTAGAGTAATTGTTTTCTTTGTGTTTAGTCCGTATTCTCCATCAAGATGCCCCTCTCTTCTCCTGATGAGTTATCACAGCAGCAGAGATTGGTGGAAAACTCAAAAATAGAGACAGAAAAATTGGGACTAGAATCATTGTTGCTAATTCTGTGTTCATGTACTTTAAAATGTGGTGCATGATTCATTTACTCCACACTCAACGGTGGTAAGTGATTCTGTAGCCACAGCTGCCCTGGGGTAGACAGACAGCAACAAGGCTAACAAACCAACCACCTCCATGAATCACTCACACACCACATTCTATGTGAGGTTGGCGGATGAAGTGTCTTGCCTAAGGTCACAGAGCCATGTACTTTTCCCAACAATAGATATGGAGTAATGGTTTTGTCTGTTTGTGGATATTCAAAACACACCTAGAGTTGTGTTTTGTTTCATTCACTCAATCATGAATGAATTCAAACACACATCATAGCATATTTAGGCTCTGTTTCACCTTGCGATGTCATGTGGCAATACAGGAAATGCTTCAAGTGTATGTTTCTGATGAGGTAACATTTTAACATGACTTAAAGCTCACAAGAGTCAATTTTTGTGTAATATAGGGCCTGTAAATAAGTCAATAATACTTTATATATTGCTACAAAGGGCCAATGTATATTTTGACAGAAACTCATCATAAGACATAAGGGTCTAGAAATCAGATGGTCCTTCTGCTTACAGTTCTAATACCTATCATAAGAATGTCCTGTAAATCCACTACTAACAGTCCAGAGTATTACTAACATATATGACTTTGATTCACTCAGCCAATGCCTCCCCCGGTCTGGAGTCTGGTCTGATCCTTCTGTGGAACCCTGAGACTACACACACCCTGTCAGCATGGTCCACCCGACACTAAAGCCAAGCACTTAAACCTCTCAACGTAACAGACGTGAATGATGATGCAAGTATGAGTCGCCATTGCTGCTATTGATTATATTACATCTGAAAAATGCCAGTGTTACTCTCAAAGGCCTATTTACCAGAAGTGTCAAAGAAGGAAGTGATTAATTGGGGAAGAATCCAATCTGTTTGGAATAGATGACATGACATGGTTTTAGAAGGTAATATTTGCATAATGGTGACAGATGATTGCACTGAGTAAGTTTGGTGTTGTGAGGAAGTCTGAAAACCACAGTCCAACAATGACATGTAATTATGTGTCAGACTCTGGCAGCATATGGGCTTACAGCTGCAATGTCTGACATACACTGAATTAGTGTGGGTAAAACGCCTAGGCTGTGTGCCATTTTAAACACAGGGTATGAATTAGTCACTGAAAAACTACATTTTGGCATGTAAACCCGAATAAGGCCATATAAAGAGTTTAAATAGCCATTTTACAATAATTAGTAGCAAACTGTTTTAAAAACTGATGTAAAACAGTTTTATATCAGATGCCCTTTCTGAGCTAAATATCTAGTATTTCATCAGGTAATTTACCATACAAGCTTCATAGTCTGCTCACTTTAAACAATGTATTTTGGCTTGGGACTGTCACTGATGCAACTTAAGTAAGTATTCACCTCTTATTAATTAATCTAGTACTATTTATACCTTTTAATAAGGTGGAAAAATAAAATAAATAATTATTTATAAAAAAATACACAATTCACACAGCTTTTAGCTAACATAAAAACAAACAAGTTTTTAATTAATAATTATTTAAATTTGTAATTTGTGAAATTTTTTTTTTTTTTAAACAGTTTTATTTAACAACAAAATGAAACAGGAAGCGTTGCTATGTTATTGTTGAAGTTTGGGGTGTGACAGAGGGAGTTTTCAGATAATGCTACTTTAATTGTCGAGCAGGGCTTAATATGGTTTGCTATTCACATCTTATTCAACATCAGCCAGTGTCCGCATTGAAAGTGACCTGTAATCTGCAATTATATATGACTGAATTTAAATATCAGTGTTGTTTTACCTTTGTTATGTTTTGTTGAAGAAAACCTGTATTTCTATTGTTCAGTTTAAACCATTCATTTTATAATTACAATAACAATATGTAGTTTACTGGCATTTTCCAAAGGCTACGTCCACAAGTCCCTTACGTCATCCATGTCAGCGTACCCACCCTTTTGCTCTAGTGCATGTCTCAATGTGAACTTTGGACAGCGCTCAGTGAGCACGTAATGTTATGACTTCAGCAGCCAGGATCATCATGGCACAGAATTTAATGAGTTACAATAGTGATAAAACGCTGTGTTGTTTTTATTTGCACCTAAACTCCACCCTTTCCTTTTGCAGACAGGTTCATACTGTACATCAGCATATGACACAGAAAAGTGATTGTTGTGTGTTTACTTAATGTGCAATCTGGACTCTGGTGAATACAAATGTGCTCATTGGTAAAAAGGAATCATTTGTCTAAAAGAATAATAGGCTTGTATGTAGCTTTGCCACAATTCAAGTGAAATGTTATAAAATTTACTTTTTTACATATTTATAATAGTGTGTGTTCATAGATTTTCTTTTACTGGATGGAAGCAGTTTCAAATGGGGGTAAAGACTGAGGAGAGACATTCGGCAAACTGCTGTAGGTAGGAATCAAGCCGACAACTTCATTAAATTAATAATCAAATGTACTTACTTATCATGTATTGTATTTTATTTGATCTCATTGAATAGAATAGATTTTTTGTTCTATTACAAAGTGTATGTAGACTTGTCATTCTAGCTGTATATGTGAATGTCATGAGTTAATATGACAGGAAAAAACTAAACTAGGGAACTAAACTGAACAAAAACTTAAGACAACGCAGCAAAATACTCACCCTGACAAGTATTTATACTTTATACTATATCAAAGTGGTTTCCAAATTTGAATTGTGTGTACAGGAGACATTTGATGATCAGTGTACCCTGTAGCCTGGGATATCCAAATCATTAAAAAGTATTATCAAATAAAGACAATATTACTGTTTAATTCTTTCACTCTTTCCCTGAATCATTCTGTATACTACTGTGGGTACTGGCACTACTGTTTGGGAAACACTGCTGCTATTCTCTAGAATTTCCAATGTGATCAACTAATATTGTGTGGGGTTTACTGGAAGCCTCAAGAGAAATTACTTCTTCCGGGATGTAGCAGAAATGATGGTTTACTGAAGGTGTCTAATTTATATCAAGTGTGAAGAATGATGCCGAGGTGTGAGTCATTGTTGAGTGAAAAGGTTATTCTGCCTGACTCTGATCGGAGCTGCCTGAGGCTTATCTCCCGCCCTGACGACTTTATAAGGCACTTCCTGTCACTGTGATGTCATAGCAGGAAGGGGAGGGGAATCTCAGAGCTGGTTTGTTCTAGTATGTTGTGGTACAAGGCTTTATGCAATGTATTATTGTCTTTGATTGGCTGTGTTACTGTTTATTATTAGTTGTTCAAATTAAATTGCATCAGCCCTAAAGCATGGGCAAGGCTGGATTTGCTTGCATTATCTTTCCTCTTTTACTTTTTAATTGGTTGCTTGCCCTGTTAACTTGTCGATCAGTAGTTGTGCACAGTAGTGGACATACTTACTAGTGTACAGAGACACAGAAAACAGGACAAAAACATTTGCAGGAACATACAAATTTGGCATAGTAAAAAACAAAATTCCTTGATCCTCCAAAAATATTCCCTGGATTCTATTATAAACTATAATAACATTATAATCAATCAACAGTATCTCTTCAAATAAATGAACATGAAATAAGATTCGGCATCCTCCCCACCAAAGCAAATAAACTGCCTTTTACTTTACTAACTAAATAGAGTGTATGTTTTCATGTTTGGTTGGATGTTTTATGTTTTTTTCAGAGAACATGCACATGCAGAAAATTATGACTGAGTTTAACTGTAAAAAGTCTCATAAACATGCTGCATTGAGTGGGATTATTAACCAATTCAGGGATTTTTGAATGGTAAACAGTTATGACCGTTGCTCTAGAGATTAACAATATTATATCTTTTGAATAAGAAAAAGTCCTCATAATATTGCATATAAGGAAGCTGAATACAAACTGAACACACAGAAATACTGCACACTCTATCTATAGGTACATGCAGTACATTTGGTCATGCAAGTGCTCCTCTCCTCGCACTGCTGGTCACAACTGGCCCAAAGGAATCCCAAAAATGTGTCTGAAATCATAAAGAGGGATTAGCACAGTCTGCTCTCAGCGTGGGGCCAAATATGTGATAATAAGATGGCTGCAGTCCTATGCCCCCAGTGCCCGACCTGTAAAAGATTGACAAACTCCAGCAAGAACACCCTCTCCACACGCCTTTGCTGCTTTTCACTCACTATTGATTTAGCAGGACCATTGTGTGGCTCTGTTTGAGTAACATGCATGTCACTGTTGAGTTTGCTTAACTCGGATAGCCTAATGGACAGAGGGTGCGAGATGGCCACTTAGCAAAGTAGCCCTGGTAACCTAATTATCCATGAAATCAGATGAACAAATGCACAAAAGAAAATGACCATAGAGACGATTGGCCATGGAGATTGTAATGCTAGATGTGAAAACACAAGAGCTCTTTGGCACAGGTCACTGCTTTGCAAAAAACAAAAGCAAAAAAATAACAAAAACAGAACAACTGCTTAATGTCACTGTGGGACATTTTTTCCAAAGCAATAGTGTAGCCATAGAGACAAGTATGTGTGGGAGCTGCCACCAGAAAAGTTACATGTTGTTCCTTAAATGCTAATGCCTTAGTATTTTCCAATATTCTCTGTACATAAGATCATACATCTCTGGCTTGCTTGTTTTTTTGCTATGTGAAAAACATGCTCAATGGAAGTATTAACATTCTTGTTTACGAATACGAAAATGGTTTAAGGTTATGCAATATTATCTTATTGCTATGATAAGACTGTTTGTGAGGTCCTATCAGATAACATTCGTGCAACTTTTTTTGGTCAATAACATACAGATAAGAGCCTTTCATTTGTGCAATTAATCCAGTACGTGTATAGCCTTTCCTGCTGCACGTAACGTGCTCAGCAAAGGAACATAGGGAAATATTACTCTGCGTCTTTAAGAGCAAGTGTGTGGGGAGGAGCCAGCCCTTCTCCATAGCGCTTTGGACCTTAAAATAATTCTGTCTTACGAGTAAAAGCTAGAAAAGTAACGCGTTATTACTGGCGCGACGTCTACACGCTAATGTCTAATGTTTCAGTAATCTGAATACGAGACTAATAACAAAGGAGGATCTATATTTTCTCCAAAGACGGGGTCAAGTCAGCAGCAGAGGAGTACTGCAAAGTTATTTAGGTAAGTTGAGAAACTATTTTAAAGCTGTAGTAACTTACAAAGTTTGCGTTTTGGATATTGCAGCATGCATCAAGTTGGTGCAACGACATCACCTCATTCATTATTTTATAACACCCTATTTACACTCAGTTATACAACACCAATGAAGACTGTAACATGAAGCATTTTTTTTGTTTTGTTTTTTTGAATATTCTGGCAGGATCACATTCAAGCTTGATATTGTGTCGCTGCAAATTTCATAGCATATCTATCGTGCGTAAAAGTGACATTCTGCGTAAAATCCCCGAATGTATTTATTTTTATTCTATCAGAAATGACCATAAGGACAGGGCTATGGGAGATAGCTGGCTTGCATGTTGTGGTGTGAGTCACCTGGCTGCTCCGAGGGCTTTTAACCATTATTATCTCAATCCGGTAAGGTGAGCTGTGCGTTCGCTGGCTCGCTCCACCGCTCGCCGCACAGGTAGAGCTGGTATGGCTGCTCACAAACCGCTGCAGGGTTGTCACCAGCGGGGTGTGATCTTCCGTGGCCTCCCCCTTCTTACTTGCCCCACTGTGGATGTCCTGTCAAAAGTCAAAAACGCGCCCAAGCAGCTCCCCTTGTAGGAAGCAGGAGAGAGAAGACTGAAATAGACTATTTAACATTAATGAGTAACACGGGATACGTTGTAATTACACTGGATAAATATGAGGTAGGTACAAACATGGATCTTTTGTATGGTAGTTTATTAATTTACTTGAATCTTGAATGGTTGCGCAGAATAACCAAAAGAAGAACAGGTGGAGTTCCTAAGTAGTAGTAGAAGTAGTGGCAGTATTTGTACCAATAACCTAGTTGAATATTGACAATATAAAATAGTCTACATGAATGAGGTTCTGTTGCCTGTTAGCTTGGCTTTGTAGGCTGGTTGTAAATGTGTAATGATAATGAAGTAGAATATAATTGGCAATTGAATAAATATATCGCTCTAAGCTAAGGTGTAGTAGTTGGAGTACTCTTTTGTACAGTTTTAAACTAAAACATGGACATGGGTTATTGGCAGTAATAAATATGTATTCATAGCAAGTAGTTGGCTAGGAGCAGTAAATAGTAAAAGATCCCCCTACTGAAACATCAACTATATTAAAAAATAATACATAGTTTAAGTTGTCTGTAGGCAATATACTAAACATAGTAAGATAAGAGAATAACTAGGTGCGTAGCTGAGGAGATTGCTTAAATGGGTGTTGAAATATCTTTCAGAAGTTGCTGTAAAGGAGTGTTGAGCAAGGGTAAGGTAAAGATCTTTCAAACAGAAGTAAATGACTAGTTCTTTTCTAATACTATACTGTTGTTGTTTTTTTCAATTGTAGTAACTTGTGAGAAGCCATTTATGAAAATGAAGTAATGCCTATTGTAACTATATTCTCGATTTAAGCCATGTTGCTTCTTAGCATAAAACATGGAAAGTAGCCCTTTATATTGACATATGCACTGGTCCTGCCAGATATTTTACTATATGAGTGTAAGGCAGGTCACAGATGGATGATGTAAGAGATAAGGGTAGTTAATGAGCTATAACAGGCCCATGTGTACCAGGACTTCATAGACACAAATTAGTTGGTTAAAACAACAATTTGCAGCTCACAAAGTGAATAAAGCACTTTGCCTTGATTTAAACATTTTTAGTGTAACCCTGACTCATAGTTATTCTGTACTGTTCAATAAGAGTTGGTTCATATCTTGTATAGTTTAGCAAGTGTTGTCTTGGACACAAAAAATATTGAACTGAATTGAAATGAACGTCCCTCGAGTATTACCTACACTTTTTGTCAGTGCAAACTTTGCAAAATCACATTTGCAACCACAGACCATAGGTGAGCATTTACACAGTGACAGCACAAAATATTTGGCTAGGAAATACTAACATTATAGTAGATTGCAAATAGTTTTGCAATCCATTGACAGAAAACCAAAACATTGTATATTTTTCTTACTATTCTTTTAATTGTCTGTGAGCTCTATGAGCTCTGTCCTCTCATCTTTAGTGAGGATGATGATGTTTTCAAATGAACCTCTCACAGTTTCCATAATCAGGAACGTCTTTGGGATAAGATCTGTCAGATTAGCCTTGTGAAAGATGTGCCATTGCAACTCCTAAATGAAAACAGGTCAACTCTTGTGTTACCTCTTTCTCCTTAGTTTTATTATATTCAGGTTAGTATTAGGACCAGTTGTGTGAAAATTTAAACCCAATGTCATTTCTCATTAGTTTGTTGCTGACACATTTAATCTTCATTTTTGAGCGCAGTTCTCAAATTCTCTCAGCCCAGCCATGTGTAGAAAATTTCAGTCATAAAAACCTTTCACAAATGTCCTGAATTGATTACTTATAAATCCCAACTTAATTCTCCATATGATCACACCACATTGCAGAAATCTTGTTTCTGTGAGCGCACTTGTGGTTGTCTGCCAGGATGAACTGTGTCTGCACCTGTTGCTGGAGGAAGCCTGAGTCCCGGGGGGTTCATTATCAAATATCAAGTTGCTTCCCGTCCCGTTCGGACCTGAATCGATGGCCCTGGCCACAGAGGGGACTGCATTCCTGGTCGGGGCAGTTTTGGCTGTTGCTGATGCCCCGGGCTTCCTGTTGTTTTAGAGCTTTGTTTCTCGACAGCTGTCAGGGCAGAACATAACTTTAGCTCATTGGAGAGAGGAGAGAGAGGGGCCTGTGTGGTTCTCAATCAGCACGGCCACATTATAAGCAGAACAACGTGTCAGCGAACATACATCATCCCAGGTCTCCAGGGTTCACACTGTGCACCTGTTTTTGAATACTGACATAAATATTGCTGTGTTGCATTGTGTCATGTGCATTTGCAGCAGTAATGCATGCTTTGTTATTGTTGTAATAAAAAGAAAATAGATTTACTCATGTTTTTCTGCATACTTGGGTAGAAGTTTACTTGCTTTACTTCAGGTTCAGCAGTACAGTTGCGAAAGCATTCTGGTACTAGTTATAGTACATATTGCACCATAAACACAAAACCAGTACATTTTACCCAATGACATAGCTTATGTTCACTCAGGGGTCACATAAACGTTTGTGCTACTAATTTTGCATGTCATCCCTATTTATAATGAAAATTTTAATGTTGAAAATGTTTTAAATCAAGCATTTCATACAGTTTGTTTTACTTAAAAACTATGCTCCACCACATTCATATATATGGTACGTAGTAGTTAATGAGCCTATAAATATTGCGTACACACGTGTGGGTCTGACTGACACATAGTTGACGTGAACATGCAGGTCATTTGACATCAGCAGCTCTTGCAACATAGATCTTTTGTAACAGGAGAGGCACTTCTTTTGTCTGCTGTTCGAGCCTAGTGAGATTGTAGTGAGTCGTTTGTAACTTGACTGTAAACTTTGTATATGGTTCATAATTTAGAGCTGGATACTAGCATATATTTTTTGTAAAATGTTTTCAATGTATTATTATTATTATTATTATTATTATTATTATTATTATTATTATTATTATTATTATTATTATTATTATTATTATTATTATTATTATATTTGTACATGTTTGATCCTTATTCACTAGAGTAACTATATTATCTCTTAAAACAAATTTGTCTTTTTTTCTTTTACTAGTTTATTTCCTGGCTACTAGATGCCGATTCCAAAAATATAAAATATGATATTACTTTGTTGAGGGTCTTTTCATATTTTGAAATAATTTGACTGGGTATTATATGTAAGAGGAACAATGTGATTACCTGGTTGTAATACTTTTAGGTTTTATGTATGGACCTTATTTATAGTAGTAAATGTTGGTGCATCTCTGTATGTTGCAGGAGAAGTGTTGGCCAGCCGGGCGATCTCAGAGTTTGCTGGCTTTGATGCGACCCGAGGCTGCCTGGAGCATGTCCACAGTGGGCCTGACTGCCCAGGAGACCTCTTTCCCTCTTGAGAACCCCTTCCTCTGGGGCAGCTGCTGCCACAGCATGGACTCGAACTCGTCCTGGGGGTACCCTCATGAAGCTAGTCCCAAGTGAGTGTTCACGAGTGACTACTGCTACAGATATAACAGTCTTTACTGTTCCATCTCCTAATGTCTTCTGTTCTTTACAGCTTTGGTATAAAATCAGCCTACACAGATCCAAAAGTTAATTTGTACCACAAAGAGTCACCCCCTCTATCTCTCAGTTATGAAAGTAAGTACTGCATGATACTCGACTCAGTCTGAACAAACAGTGTAATATGAAGCTAACCTCCTGTAATATGTGTGTAGGACACAAGCACAGTCCAGGAACACAGAGGCTCCTGAAGAAGTCCCGGCCGTCCTACCTCTCCCTGTCCTGCACCCCTGAGCCCTCCATACCCAGCCCGTCAGAGGACACCCACATCCTCTCACAGCCACAGTCTGCGTACAGAGGCTGCAGCCCCCCACAGACTCCAGGCAGGTGCTCCAAGCCCCTGCCCCCCATCCCCTTACAGACAGCAGACTCCTGCTCTGTACAGAGCTTGGACAGTGAGGAATATTTTATCAATTCAGATGAAAGCTGTCGGCTTGTGGCTGATTCGATTATCAAACCTGTGCGGTTTGGACTTGGCCGGAGAATCCACGGACAAGTGAACCAGGCTTTCTGTGATCATGGTCCTCAGAGCCCCAGGCCCACCCAGACACTACAGCACCACCCAGTAAATCATCACCAGGGGAACCATCATCAAGGAAACCACCTCCAGGGGAATCATCACCAGGTCAACCATCACCAGGGAAACCATCACCAAACTCAAACTTGTCTTGACAGACATGAGTCGCGCCATGAGCCTCCTGTGCAGCATGCTCCGCGGCAAGAGACAGAGGACGTCCCCATATGTCCCAGACAGTTACAAGACAAGACTCAGAGACGGGTTCGGCGCACACAGTCAGGCCCAGCAGGGTCTTTTAACAAAACCTCTTTTCTGAATCTCCAGTCCAAACGAAACACTCACAATACGTACAAACCTGAAGTGCCCCCTCCCATCCCCCCACGGCACCATAAGACAGAGGACCCCCGCCGATGGTCAGTCGAGGTCTCTGGGGCCTACAGTGACGAGGACAGACCACCCAAACTCCCACCCCGTGACCCTCTGTCTAGGGGCTGCTCTCGTACCCCCAGTCCCAAAAGTCTGCCCCTGTACGTCAATGGAGAGATGCCTCCGACACAGAGCTTTGCTCCAGATCCTAAATATGTTTATCGTGGTTTACAGAGACAGAACAGTGAGGGATCGCCTTGTATCTTTCCTGTCATTGAAAATGGACAGAAAGTTAGCAACACACATTACTTTCTATTGGACGGCCCCCCAGCCCAAAATTTAGATGTATCAAACTCAGAATGGGACTATCGCAGCCGGAAGAAAGCATCTGTGGATTTCGTCTGACAACTTTTGCATACTGTATTTGTATTAAATGAACAACAATGGACCATAGTACCTTCTAAACCACTGCTTTTTATGATGGACTTTATTGTGAACACACACAGGGTAGGTGTGCACTGCATTAGTTACTGGTAACTTTGGTTTATAGCAGCTGAGATATCTCTGGCTCCAGGTTTAGGCAAAGATTTAATAAGAAAACCTATTTTTGATATAATGTTTAATTTCATGACTTTTGTTGTATTGACTCTTGCGGTATCAAGGTACAAGCAGGCCTTGGACCTCATCTCAGTGTTTTTATTTGTTTGTTTTTTTTATGTGAAATGCATTGTGGGGGTTTCATACTTTGTGAGTGACAAGGGACAATAGGTCAGTATCTATTTTTATATGAAGTAAATTGCTGGAAAATGAAGGATTTAAGCACAAACTCACCTTTCTGTGTTCTGGTTTTGTCATGGGAGATTTTTCCATGGTAGCTCTTGGATAATGATTGCATGTACTGTATGTTTAAATGTGTGAGAGATTTGGTGACAAAGATAAAACTGTCTACTGTCTGTACTTGTTACTTTCTGTGCAGGTAAATGTCATGAATGTATCTAAAACTAACTGTCTTATATGAGTCTGTGGTCAAGCTGTGAGTCTTTGGTTGATATAATTGTACTACCTCCTGTTTTAACCTTACCTGTACTTACAGCATGGGTATCAATGTCCTGACATAGTTATTAGTGAATTAATGAAAAAAAACAAAAAAACAAAAACAAATTTAAAATATTGAAAAATACTCCCCCCGCATAAAAAGTAACACATTGTAAGAGGGGCATGTTTGTACAATGAGCAAAAGTGACGCAGCCTTTCCTCTGGTATAATAACCGGATGTCCTTAAATGAAGATTTCTAGCACAAATGTAAGGCCAACCTGTTGCACAGACTACATAGACAGTACAGGGTTTACCTGACACAGACTTTTCCAGTTCTACTCATGC
This sequence comes from Odontamblyopus lacepedii, assembly GCA_034769755.1. Lineage (NCBI taxonomy): Eukaryota > Metazoa > Chordata > Actinopteri > Gobiiformes > Gobiidae > Odontamblyopus > Odontamblyopus lacepedii. The sequence continues at coordinate 18,108,986 of CM068346.1, read as the reverse complement.
ATTCCTGTCTTACATGATTGCAGTGGGTGTGGCCTCTTCAGACACATTGGCTGCTGGCAGCTCAGAAAATGTATGAATTTTACTGTTCTCAAACTTGGGTAAATGTAGCATATATTTGTAGTAACCTTGATAGAAAAAGTTTTTGATACTGCTGAGGTCAAAACACGGACATTGAAGTTTTTGTTTCTTTCCCTTCTGCTCACAAAATGTTGCAACCCCTTCCTATGCTTTTTTAAAGAATGTTTACATCATACACTGATACTATTTAATCTTAAGGTATTCATGTCTTATGTTGAAGATGAAGAAAATGAAATTATCGCTCGGATGTAGGTGAAAAGATGCACTGGGAGAGTATGCAGTGTACAGTATTTAACAATTCCATTTGCTATGAACAGTTGAAGTATATAATCTTTCAACAAAAAGGATGTAAAATAAAAAGTACTTATTTATGATTTTGCTTCCGGCTGATTTCTTGAAGACTGTGGACTCCTGGCTCAGCTGTTTGGCCTGTTTTATCACCCACACGCCCTCATGCTGTTCCCTATTATGACTGGCCTCTATCCAGGAGCACGATTCACAATGGTTGACTGACAGCTGGAGAGTTCTTCCTGGTTTGCATGATGCTCCTTGAAACACCAATCTCTGCCCACACTACATATAGTCTCATCACTTCCCTGTATGTGGTTATGGTGCTGAACCACAGTGAACCACATGATGCAGCATTAGAAATAACCACCCCATTTTAATCCGCCTGAGCTTTAAGTGGGGCTGAATGCACATATATACATTTTCATCAAGTCTATATATAATCAAATGAAACAACCATGTATGAAAAAGTAAGTATTATATGTTATTGTAGGTTGTGGGAGTGTATCCTGTAATTAGACTAGCCACAGTTCAAATTTTGAACTATACACTGTTGTAGAATTAGGCCTTAAACATTTTAAGACTGCAACATTGACAACTAAGTTACTCCTGCATGGACTGCATTTAATTTTGTGTGGTAAAATAATCAAGGAAAAAAGGTGAAGAAGAAGGTCCTTGTAACAGTATAAAGAGTATAAAAGCTATGATATCTTATTTACAGTGAAGTCACCATTAAATGGAATTTTTTAAACACTGATTTCAAGTAAGTGAGAAACCAGTCCAAGTGTTTTTGGTTGTAAATCATGTCTAACTATTACACAAAGATATCACAAACCCCACGAAAACAATCAGTGCAAACAATCAGCGCACTGAGTTCTTTGTGGATTTGAATTTTCTTATCGTTTGCATCAAGAGCAAGTCAATGTTTAACTTCAGCTCAAGTGCAACTGGTTAAACTTTACACAGGCCAGAGAATGGAGGCTGGGAATTTTAAACATGCATGTTGTCTGGATGTGCCACTAGATGGAGATATAATCATATTCTTTACCCCGTAGAAATGAATGTTCATTAAAAAGCGCTTAGTTACATTAAATAATTGTGCACAGAATACTGTGATTCTTATTGAATGGAGATGGATAATCTGGAATTAATATATAATATTATAAAATGTAGCTATTAAATTATTGGATTAAGCTAATGTAGCTATTAAATTATTGGATATTTGACAAAAAATGCACACATGGGTGAAGCCACCCCTTGAGGGAATGCTGCAATTCTTCCAGGTGTTATAAAAGCAAAATGGCGCCATCTAGTGCCTAAATAAAGATTCAGTGAGGAAAAGTGTTTTACCTTTTTTAGGTTTAAGCCTCACTACATAGTTTTCACTCAAAATAATGCAGATACTGCATATGAAAACCTCTTAAAGTGTAGGATAAACAATGTAACATTTCTGGAGAAGGATATAGCACCTGGTTGAGATGTTATTTATTTGTCCAGAATGTTCCATTGAATGACATAATATTTGCTTGTCTCCGAGGACACAGATAAATGGGGGCCATACAGTGGAAACGTCTGGACATACCAATAACATTGCCATGAAGAGAAGTAGGTGTCAGGCTCTTCACCAGAAAAGTTACATAGTGTAGCTTTAAAGCTTGACAATGACCATGACTGAGTCTGCTTTCACAATTTTATTTTTAACAAAGAAGACCAAAATTATTACAGCGTAAAATAGAGATAAATTAATACATAAATAGATTGAATAATTTGGCTGATTATTTTTAATCAGTTCCGGAGGTTCAATCATATGTGAGAGAATCGCAAGTTGTGGTGTCCTATGAGAAGAGAAAAAAGACAATGTTCATTAAAGATGTTTACAAACAGACCACAAGAACAGTATCATGATGGTTTATATTAGTACTAACAATAGTAATTATCTGGTTGCTTTTCCCTTTTTAATTTATTTTTAATTTATTAAATCTAAAGTAGGTTGATTTGTTATAATGTTATATATGTTATAATGGTTGTATTCCAAAAATTTTAACAAGACAATAAGACAAACCTCTGTAATCAAAAAAGTCTTCTTCAAAAGTAGATAGTCGTCTGTCTAAAGTATCTCTCCTTATCCTGGAAAGAAAACTAGAATTAGCTTATCACCTTATATATTTGGTCATTTTTCTATGTTGTGTAAATACAAACCAAGTGCCAGAGCGCCTTCGCCTTCGGTAAACAGCAGCAGCAGCAGCGATGATGATGATGCAGAGGAGGAGGAGAGCACCAGCCAATGACCCGAACAGAGCCCCATAGAAACCTGGACCCCAGCTGGAGAGCTCACAGCGCGGCCCATAGTAATTCCGAATACTCGAATTATAGCAGCTACACAAAAACAGACATGTAAATACACACCAAAAATCTGGTCTAATCGTTGTGTTACCTTTAACTGTAATGAGTATAATAAATATGAAAGAGAGTTTGAGTAAAATTATCCATTCACAGTACTTTGATAAAAAGCTAGAAATACAATAATTTTCTATGTAATATACATATTATTATATTAATAATACCAAAGTTTAATCAATATGTATATCTTACAAGCATATTGGTCCAAGGTAAATCTGATTGTAGCAGTCCCCATGGTGATTGCAGTAGTATGGAGTTGTCTTACATGGCCCAACACAACTCCAACTACCATTGATGATTTCCGAAGTGTAGTCAGCAAAGTATGTGCAGTTGATGTAAGGCTCCAACTGAGTAATATCTGCAAGGTGGAAAGTTGATCAGTTATGCATACTATATTATATTTTCCCAAAAGAAATACACAATTTAGACTTACTTGTAACTGGAGGTGACTCAAATGTGATTGCTTTCAACTGGCTGGGTGCTGTACTGTTAAATGCCTTTCCAATGTTATAGCGGTTTGTTGTATCATTTAGTATCGATGTCAGAACATCCTCCAATTGGTTGTTGACATACTGGATTTGCTGTTCGCTGTTTACATAACTGTATTGGGCTTCAGTCTCTGCAAAAACACTCCCGGCACTTAAAAGAGAGAGAGAAAAAAAGATAAAAACAAATAAGAAAAAAGGGACAAAAGAAATATGATAATGACAGCAACTTCTAATAGTGATTTCTTATGTAAATTCAGAACCTACAATAGTTTGGTGACTTGTATACTTTTGAAGGTAAAAGGATCTGCTTTTCTGCACAGCGGTTCTAGCTGGAAGTTAAGAGAAAATGTTATTGACAGTGTGTTAGACATGTGATCGTTGTAAAGAAAAAAAAAGTTACATTTTCAAAAGCAGAAATGTGTTGTTTACCTGTGATAATAATATATTGATGAAGCTAATGGATTCCGGAGAATTTAAATTCAAGTAGTCGCTGATAAAAATAATGTTGATAACCACAGTAATATGTACTTTGCGAGCTGGTAGTTGTCCAGTGTCTACAAAAATAAAATTTAATTATGTAAGTTGAAAGGCAATACATATGTTTGTGTTTATGAAAAGAAAACTCACCAATATGAGGGTGGGTATTATTAACACCATAGATGCAGTTTGGACCATACTCATAATCTGGGCAACTAGTAGATGTTGTCACTGGATTAAAACAAATAATAATAACTTGGTGATGATACAAACTAACTAGAAGTGGAATCGATTATATTATTTAAGAAAATAAGTACCTTCATTTGTTGTAAATCTGGAAGTAACTGTTGGGATTGTTGAGGATTTTTGGCTGGTTGTTGAGGGAACTGACGGCAATGATGCTGCCTCAGTAGTGACATGAGGTGTTGTCCGTACACTGATTGTTGTTGAAGGAGATGTTTGTGGAGAAAGTCTGGTGGAATATGGAGTTAAGGATGTCTGTACATTTGTACTTGTGGGTAACATTTTTGTGGATGGCTGAATGGTTGATGCTGAAGTCACTTCATGTGTTGTAAGCGTGGATGTTGGCACTGTAGTCTGAGTTGTTGGCCCAGATGTCACAGACGTTATTACTGAAGACTCTTGCCCCGTCGTCACTTGAGTGGTTGGTCTTGAAGTCACTTGTTGCGTTGTGAATGTGGCTGTTGGCACAGAGGTCTCTGATGTAATTGTCGAAGATCTTAGCCCAGTTGTTGAGGTAACAGAAGTAGTAGACAGACTGTGACTTGTTGCTGGAGGAGTTGTCGTGTTCACAATTGCTGCTGATGATGGAGATGTTTGTGAAGAATGACTGGTCATACTTGTGGAAAATGCACTGGATGATGTCTGTACATTTGCACTTGTGGGTAACATTTTTGTGGATAACTGAATGGTTGATGCTGACGTCACTTCATGTGTTGTAAGCGTGGATGTTGGCACTGTAGTCTGAGTTGTCGGCCCAGATGTCACAGACGTTATTACTGAAGACTCTTGCCCCGTCGTCACTTGAGTCGTTGGTCTTGAAGTCACTTGTTGCGTTGTGAATGTGGCTGTTGGCACAGAGGTCTCTGATGTAATTGTCGAAGATTTTAGCCCAGTTGTTGAGGTAACAGAAGTAGTAGACAGACTGTGACTTGTTGTTTGAGGAGTTGTCGTGTTCACAATTGCTGTTGATGATGGAGATGTTTGTGAAGAATGACTGGTCATACTTGTGGAATATGCACTCGATGATGTCTGTACATTTGCGCTTGTGGGTAACATTTTTGTGGATTGCTGAATGGTTGATGCTGAAGACACTTCATGTGTTGTAAGCGTGGATGTTGGCACTGCAGTCTGACTTGTTGGCCCAGATGTCACAGACGTTGTTACTGAAGACTCTTGCCCCGTCGTCACTTGAGTGGTTGGTTTTGAAGTCACTTGTTTTGTTGTGAATGTGGCTGTTGGCACAGAGGTCTCTGATGTAATTGTCGAAGATTTTAGCCCAGTTGTTGAGGTAACAGAAGTAGTAGACAGACTGTGACTTGTTGCTGGAGGAGTTGTTGTGTTCACAATTGCTGTTGATGATGGAGATGTTTGTGAAGATTGACTGGTCATACTTGTGGAATATGCACTCGGTGATGTCTGTACATTTGCACTTGTGGGTAACATTTTTGTGGATAGCTGAATGGTTGATGCTGATGTCAGTTCATGTGTTGTAAGCGTGGATGTTGGCACTGTAGTCTGAGTTGTCGGCCCAGATGTCACAGACGTTATTACAGAAGACTCTTGCCCCGTCGTCACTTGAGTCGTTGGTCTTGAAGTCACTTGTTGCGTTGTGAATGTGGCTGTTGGCACAGAGGTCTCTGATGTAATTGTCGAAGATTTTAGCCCAGTTGTTGAGGTAACAGAAGTAGTAGACAGACTGTGACTTGTTGCTGGAGGAGTTGTCGTGTTCACAATTGCTGTTGATGATGGAGATGTTTGTGAAGAATGACTGGTCATACTTGTGGAAAATGCACTTGATGATGTCTGTACATTTGCACTTGTGGGTAACATTTTTGTGGATAACTGAATGGTTGATGCTGACGTCACTTCATGTGTTGTAAGCGTGGATGTTGGCACTGTAGTCTGAGTTGTCGGCCCAGATGTCACAGACGTTATTACTGAAGACTCTTGCCCCGTCGTCACTTGAGTGGTTGGTCTTGAAGTCACTTGTTGCGTTGTGAATGTGGCTGTTGGCACAGAGGTCTCTGATGTAATTGTCGAAGATTTTAGCCCAGTTGTTGAGGTAACAGAAGTAGTAGACAGACTGAGACTTGTTGCTGGAGGAGTTGTCGTGTTCACAATTGCTGTTGATGATGGAGATGTTTGTGAAGAATGACTGGTCATACTTGTGGAATATGCACTCGATGATGTCTGTACATTTGCACTTGTGGGTAACATTTTTGTGGATAGCTGAATGGTTGATGCTGATGTCACTTCATGTGTTGTAAGCGTGGATGTTGGCACTGTAGTCTGAGTTGTCGGCCCAGATGTCACAGACGTTATTACTGAAGACTCTTGCCCCGTCGTCACTTGAGTCGTTGGTCTTGAAGTCACTTGTTGCGTTGTGAATGTGGCTGTTGGCACAGAGGTCTCTGATGTAATTGTCGAAGATTTTAGCCCAGTTGTTGAGGTAACAGAAGTAGTAGACAGACTGTGACTTGTTGCTGGAGGAGTTGTCGTGTTCACAATTGCTGTTGATGATGGAGATGTTTGTGAAGAATGACTGGTCATACTTGTGGAATATGCACTCGATGATGTCTGTACATTTGCACTTGTGGGTAACATTTTTGTGGATTGCTGAATGGTTGATGCTGATGTCACTTCATGTGTTGTAAGCGTGGATGTTGGCACTGTAGTCTGAGTTGTCGGCCCAGATGTCACAGACGTTATTACTGAAGACTCTTGCCCCGTCGTCACTTGAGTGGTTGGTTTTGAAGTCACTTGTTTTGTTGTGAATGTGGCTGTTGGCACAGAGGTCTCTGATGTAATTGTCGAAGATTTTAGCCCAGTTGTTGAGGTAACAGAAGTAGTAGACAGACTGTGACTTGTTGCTGGAGGAGTTGTCGTGTTCACAATTGCTGTTGATGATGGAGATGTTTGTGAAGAATGACTGGTCATACTTGTGGAATATGCACTCGATGATGTCTGTACATTTGCACTTGTGGGTAACATTTTTGTGGATAACTGAATGGTTGATGCTGACGTCACTTCATGTGTTGTAAGCGTGGATGTTGGCACTGTAGTCTGAGTTGTCGGCCCAGATGTCACAGACGTTATTACTGAAGACTCTTGCCCCGTCGTCACTTGAGTCGTTGGTCTTGAAGTCACTTGTTGCGTTGTGAATGTGGCTGTTGGCACAGAGGTCTCTGATGTAATTGTCGAAGATTTTAGCCCAGTTGTTGAGGTAACAGAAGTAGTAGACAGACTGTGACTTGTTGTTTGAGGAGTTGTCGTTTTGACAATTGCTGTTGATGATGGAGATGTTTGTGAAGAATGACTGGTCATACTTGTGGAATATGCACTCGATGATGTCTGTACATTTGCGCTTGTGGGTAACATTTTTGTGGATTGCTGAATGGTTGATGCTGAAGACACTTCATGTGTTGTAAGCGTGGATGTTGGCACTGCAGTCTGACTTGTTGGCCCAGATGTCACAGACGTTGTTACTGAAGACTCTTGCCCCGTCGTCACTTGAGTGGTTGGTTTTGAAGTCACTTGTTTTGTTGTGAATGTGGCTGTTGGCACAGAGGTCTCTGATGTAATTGTCGAAGATTTTAGCCCAGTTGTTGAGGTAACAGAAGTAGTAGACAGACTGTGACTTGTTGCTGGAGGAGTTGTCGTGTTCACAATTGCTGTTGATGATGGAGATGTTTGTGAAGAATGACTGGTCATACTTGTGGAATATGCACTCGATGATGTCTGTACATTTGCACTTGTGGGTAACATTTTTGTGGATAGCTGAATGGTTGATGCTGATGTCACTTCATGTGTTGTAAGCGTGGATGTTGGCACTGTAGTCTGAGTTGTCGGCCCAGATGTCACAGACGTTATTACTGAAGACTCTTGCCCCGTCGTCACTTGAGTCGTTGGTCTTGAAGTCACTTGTTGCGTTGTGAATGTGGCTGTTGGCACAGAGGTCTCTGATGTAATTGTCGAAGATTTTAGCCCAGTTGTTGAGGTAACAGAAGTAGTAGACAGACTGTGACTTGTTGCTGGAGGAGTTGTCGTTTTGACAATTGCTGTTGATGATGGAGATGTTTGTGAAGAATGACTGGTCATACTTGTGGAATATGCACTCGATGATGTCTGTACATTTGCGCTTGTGGGTAACATTTTTGTGGATTGCTGAATGGTTGATGCTGAAGACACTTCATGTGTTGTAAGCGTGGATGTTGGCACTGCAGTCTGACTTGTTGGCCCAGATGTCACAGACGTTGTTACTGAAGACTCTTGCCCCGTCGTCACTTGAGTGGTTGGTTTTGAAGTCACTTGTTTTGTTGTGAATGTGGCTGTTGGCACAGAGGTCTCTGATGTAATTGTCGAAGATTTTAGCCCAGTTGTTGAGGTAACAGAAGTAGTAGACAGACTGTGACTTGTTGCTGGAGGAGTTGTCGTGTTCACAATTGCTGTTGATGATGGAGATGTTTGTGAAGATTGACTGGTCATACTTGTGGAATATGCACTCGATGATGTCTGTACATTTGCACTTGTGGGTAACATTTTTGTGGATAACTGAATGGTTGATGCTGACGTCACTTCATGTGTTGTAAGCGTGGATGTTGGCACTGTAGTCTGAGTTGTCGGCCCAGATGTCACAGACGTTATTACTGAAGACTCTTGCCCCGTCGTCACTTGAGTCGTTGGTCTTGAAGTCACTTGTTGCGTTGTGAATGTGGCTGTTGGCACAGAGGTCTCTGATGTAATTGTCGAAGATTTTAGCCCAGTTGTTGAGGTAACAGAAGTAGTAGACAGACTGTGACTTGTTGTTTGAGGAGTTGTCGTTTTGACAATTGCTGTTGATGATGGAGATGTTTGTGAAGAATGACTGGTCATACTTGTGGAATATGCACTCGATGATGTCTGTACATTTGCGCTTGTGGGTAACATTTTTGTGGATTGCTGAATGGTTGATGCTGAAGACACTTCATGTGTTGTAAGCGTGGATGTTGGCACTGCAGTCTGACTTGTTGGCCCAGATGTCACAGACGTTGTTACTGAAGACTCTTGCCCCGTCGTCACTTGAGTGGTTGGTTTTGAAGTCACTTGTTTTGTTGTGAATGTGGCTGTTGGCACAGAGGTCTCTGATGTAATTGTCGAAGATTTTAGCCCAGTTGTTGAGGTAACAGAAGTAGTAGACAGACTGTGACTTGTTGCTGGAGGAGTTGTCGTGTTCACAATTGCTGTTGATGATGGAGATGTTTGTGAAGATTGACTGGTCATACTTGTGGAATATGCACTCGATGATGTCTGTACATTTGCACTTGTGGGTAACATTTTTGTGGATAGCTGAATGGTTGATGCTGATGTCACTTCATGTGTTGTAAGCGTGGATGTTGGCACTGTAGTCTGAGTTGTCGGCCCAGATGTCACAGACGTTATTACAGAAGACTCTTGCCCCGTCGTCACTTGAGTCGTTGGTCTTGAAGTCACTTGTTTTGTTGTGAATGTGGCTGTTGGCACAGAGGTCTCTGATGTAATTGTCGAAGATTTTAGCCCAGTTGTTGAGGTAACAGAAGTAGTAGACAGACTGTGACTTGTTGCTGGAGGAGTTGTCGTGTTCACAATTGCTGTTGATGATGGAGATGTTTGTGAAGATTGACTGGTCATACTTGTGGAATATGCACTCGATGATGTCTGTACATTTGCACTTGTGGGTAACATTTTTGTGGATAGCTGAATGGTTGATGCTGATGTCACTTCATGTGTTGTAAGCGTGGATGTTGGCACTGTAGTCTGAGTTGTCGGCCCAGATGTCACAGACGTTATTACTGAAGACTCTTGCCCCGTCGTCACTTGAGTCGTTGGTCTTGAAGTCACTTGTTGCGTTGTGAATGTGGCTGTTGGCACAGAGGTCTCTGATGTAATTGTCGAAGATTTTAGCCCAGTTGTTGAGGTAACAGAAGTAGTAGACAGACTGTGACTTGTTGTTTGAGGAGTTGTCGTTTTGACAATTGCTGTTGATGATGGAGATGTTTGTGAAGAATGACTGGTCATACTTGTGGAATATGCACTCGATGATGTCTGTACATTTGCGCTTGTGGGTAACATTTTTGTGGATTGCTGAATGGTTGATGCTGAAGACACTTCATGTGTTGTAAGCGTGGATGTTGGCACTGCAGTCTGACTTGTTGGCCCAGATGTCACAGACGTTGTTACTGAAGACTCTTGCCCCGTCGTCACTTGAGTGGTTGGTCTTGAAGTCACTTGTTTTGTTGTGAATGTGGCTGTTGGCACAGAGGTCTCTGATGTAATTGTCGAAGATTTTAGCCCAGTTGTTGAGGTAACAGAAGTAGTAGACAGACTGTGACTTGTTGCTGGAGGAGTTGTCGTGTTCACAATTGCTGTTGATGATGGAGATGTTTGTGAAGATTGACTGGTCATACTTGTGGAATATGCACTCGATGATGTCTGTACATTTGCACTTGTGGGTAACATTTTTGTGGATAGCTGAATGGTTGATGCTGATGTCACTTCATGTGTTGTAAGCGTGGATGTTGGCACTGTAGTCTGAGTTGTCGGCCCAGATGTCACAGACGTTATTACAGAAGACTCTTGCCCCGTCGTCACTTGAGTCGTTGGTCTTGAAGTCACTTGTTGCGTTGTGAATGTGGCTGTTGGCACAGAGGTCTCTGATGTAATTGTCGAAGATTTTAGCCCAGTTGTTGAGGTAACAGAAGTAGTAGACAGACTGAGACTTGTTGCTGGAGGAGTTGTCGTGTTCACAATTGCTGTTGATGATGGAGATGTTTGTGAAGAATGACTGGTCATACTTGTGGAATATGCACTCGATGATGTCTGTACATTTGCACTTGTGGGTAACATTTTTGTGGATAGCTGAATGGTTGATGCTGATGTCACTTCATGTGTTGTAAGCGTGGATGTTGGCACTGTAGTCTGAGTTGTCGGCCCAGATGTCACAGACGTTATTACTGAAGACTCTTGCCCCGTCGTCACTTGAGTCGTTGGTCTTGAAGTCACTTGTTGCGTTGTGAATGTGGCTGTTGGCACAGAGGTCTCTGATGTAATTGTCGAAGATTTTAGCCCAGTTGTTGAGGTAACAGAAGTAGTAGACAGACTGTGACTTGTTGTTTGAGGAGTTGTCGTTTTGACAATTGCTGTTGATGATGGAGATGTTTGTGAAGAATGACTGGTCATACTTGTGGAATATGCACTCGATGATGTCTGTACATTTGCACTTGTGGGTAACATTTTTGTGGATAGCTGAATGGTTGATGCTGATGTCACTTCATGTGTTGTAAGCGTGGATGTTGGCACTGTAGTCTGAGTTGTCGGCCCAGATGTCACAGACGTTATTACAGAAGACTCTTGCCCCGTCGTCACTTGAGTGGTTGGTCTTGAAGTCACTTGTTGCGTTGTGAATGTGGCTGTTGGCACAGAGGTCTCTGATGTAATTGTCGAAGATTTTAGCCCAGTTGTTGAGGTAACAGAAGTAGTAGACAGACTGTGACTTGTTGTTTGAGGAGTTGTCGTGTTCACAATTGCTGTTGATGATGGAGATGTTTGTGAAGAATGACTGGTCATACTTGTGGAAAATGCACTCGATGATGTCTGTACATTTGCACTTGTGGGTAACATTTTTGTGGATAACTGAATGGTTGATGCTGACGTCACTTCATGTGTTGTAAGCGTGGATGTTGGCACTGTAGTCTGAGTTGTCGGCCCAGATGTCACAGACGTTATTACTGAAGACTCTTGCCCCGTCGTCACTTGAGTCGTTGGTCTTGAAGTCACTTGTTGCGTTGTGAATGTGGCTGTTGGCACAGAGGTCTCTGATGTAATTGTCGAAGATTTTAGCCCAGTTGTTGAGGTAACAGAAGTAGTAGACAGACTGTGACTTGTTCTTTGAGGAGTTGTCGTTTTCACAATTGCTGTTGATGATGGAGATGTTTGTGAAGAATGACTGGTCATACTTGTGGAATATGCACTCGATGATGTCTGTACATTTGCGCTTGTGGGTAACATTTTTGTGGATTGCTGAATGGTTGATGCTGAAGACACTTCATGTGTTGTAAGCGTGGATGTTGGCACTGCAGTCTGACTTGTTGGCCCAGATGTCACAGACGTTGTTACTGAAGACTCTTGCCCCGTCGTCACTTGAGTGGTTGGTTTTGAAGTCACTTGTTTTGTTGTGAATGTGGCTGTTGGCACAGAGGTCTCTGATGTAATTGTCGAAGATTTTAGCCCAGTTGTTGAGGTAACAGAAGTAGTAGACAGACTGTGACTTGTTGCTGGAGGAGTTGTCGTGTTCACAATTGCTGTTGATGATGGAGATGTTTGTGAAGAATGACTGGTCATACTTGTGGAATATGCACTGATGATGTCTGTACATTTGCACTTGTGGGTAACATTTTTGTGGATAGCTGAATGGTTGATGCTGATGTCACTTCATGTGTTGTAAGCGTGGATGTTGGCACTGTAGTCTGAGTTGTCGGCCCAGATGTCACAGACGTTATTACTGAAGACTCTTGCCCCGTCGTCACTTGAGTCGTTGGTCTTGAAGTCACTTGTTGCGTTGTGAATGTGGCTGTTGGCACAGAGGTCTCTGATGTAATTGTCGAAGATTTTAGCCCAGTTGTTGAGGTAACAGAAGTAGTAGACAGACTGTGACTTGTTGCTGGAGGAGTTGTCGTGTTCACAATTGCTGTTGATGATGGAGATGTTTGTGAAGATTGACTGGTCATACTTGTGGAATATGCACTCGATGATGTCTGTACATTTGCACTTGTGGGTAACATTTTTGTGGATAGCTGAATGGTTGATGCTGATGTCACTTCATGTGTTGTAAGCGTGGATGTTGGCACTGTAGTCTGAGTTGTCGGCCCAGATGTCACAGACGTTATTACTGAAGACTCTTGCCCCGTCGTCACTTGAGTCGTTGGTCTTGAAGTCACTTGTTGCGTTGTGAATGTGGCTGTTGGCACAGAGGTCTCTGATGTAATTGTCGAAGATTTTAGCCCAGTTGTTGAGGTAACAGAAGTAGTAGACAGACTGTGACTTGTTGTTTGAGGAGTTGTCGTTTTGACAATTGCTGTTGATGATGGAGATGTTTGTGAAGAATGACTGGTCATACTTGTGGAATATGCACTCGATGATGTCTGTACATTTGCGCTTGTGGGTAACATTTTTGTGGATTGCTGAATGGTTGATGCTGAAGACACTTCATGTGTTGTAAGCGTGGATGTTGGCACTGCAGTCTGACTTGTTGGCGCAGATGTCACAGACGTTGTTACTGAAGACTCTTGCCCCGTCGTCACTTGAGTGGTTGGTTTTGAAGTCACTTGTTTTGTTGTGAATGTGGCTGTTGGCACAGAGGTCTCTGATGTAATTGTCGAAGATTTTAGCCCAGTTGTTGAGGTAACAGAAGTAGTAGACAGACTGTGACTTGTTGCTGGAGGAGTTGTCGTGTTCACAATTGCTGTTGATGATGGAGATGTTTGTGAAGATTGACTGGTCATACTTGTGGAATATGCACTCGATGATGTCTGTACATTTGCACTTGTGGGTAACATTTTTGTGGATAGCTGAATGGTTGATGCTGATGTCACTTCATGTGTTGTAAGCGTGGATGTTGGCACTGTAGTCTGAGTTGTCGGCCCAGATGTCACAGACGTTATTACAGAAGACTCTTGCCCCGTCGTCACTTGAGTCGTTGGTCTTGAAGTCACTTGTTGCGTTGTGAATGTGGCTGTTGGCACAGAGGTCTCTGATGTAATTGTCGAAGATTTTAGCCCAGTTGTTGAGGTAACAGAAGTAGTAGACAGACTGTGACTTGTTGCTGGAGGAGTTGTCGTGTTCACAATTGCTGTTGATGATGGAGATGTTTGTGAAGAATGACTGGTCATACTTGTGGAAAATGCACTCGATGATGTCTGTACATTTGCACTTGTGGGTAACATTTTTGTGGATAACTGAATGGTTGATGCTGACGTCACTTCATGTGTTGTAAGCGTGGATGTTGGCACTGTAGTCTGAGTTGTCGGCCCAGATGTCACAGACGTTATTACTGAAGACTCTTGCCCCGTCGTCACTTGAGTCGTTGGTCTTGAAGTCACTTGTTGCGTTGTGAATGTGGCTGTTGGCACAGAGGTCTCTGATGTAATTGTCGAAGATTTTAGCCCAGTTGTTGAGGTAACAGAAGTAGTAGACAGACTGTGACTTGTTGTTTGAGGAGTTGTCGTGTTCACAATTGCTGTTGATGATGGAGATGTTTGTGAAGAATGACTGGTCATACTTGTGGAATATGCACTCGATGATGTCTGTACATTTGCACTTGTGGGTAACATTTTTGTGGATGGCTGAATGGTTGATGCTGAAGTCACTTCATGTGTTGTAAGCATGGATGTTGGCACTGTAGTCTGAATTGTTGGCCCAGATGTCACAGACGTTATTACTGAAGACTCTTGCCCTGTCGTCACTTGAGTGGTTGGTCTTGAAGTCACTTGTTTTGTTGTGAATGTGGCTGTTGGCACAGAGGTCTCTGATGTAATTGTCGAAGATTTTAGCCCAGTTGTTGATGTAACAGAAGTAGTAGACAGACTGTGACTTGTTGCTGGAGGAGTTGTCGTGTTCACAATTGCTGTTGATGATGGAGATGTTTGTGAAGATTGACTGGTCATACTTGTGGAATATGCACTCGATGATGTCTGTACATTTGCACTTGTGGGTAACATTTTTGTGGATAGCTGAATGGTTGATGCTGATGTCACTTCATGTGTTGTAAGCGTGGATGTTGGCACTGTAGTCTGAGTTGTCGGCCCAGATGTCACAGACGTTATTACTGAAGACTCTTGCCCCGTCGTCACTTGAGTCGTTGGTCTTGAAGTCACTTGTTGCGTTGTGAATGTGGCTGTTGGCACAGAGGTCTCTGATGTAATTGTCGAAGATTTTAGCCCAGTTGTTGAGGTAACAGAAGTAGTAGACAGACTGTGACTTGTTGCTGGAGGAGTTGTCGTTTTGACAATTGCTGTTGATGATGGAGATGTTTGTGAAGAATGACTGGTCATACTTGTGGAATATGCACTCGATGATGTCTGTACATTTGCGCTTGTGGGTAACATTTTTGTGGATTGCTGAATGGTTGATGCTGAAGACACTTCATGTGTTGTAAGCGTGGATGTTGGCACTGCAGTCTGACTTGTTGGCCCAGATGTCACAGACGTTGTTACTGAAGACTCTTGCCCCGTCGTCACTTGAGTGGTTGGTTTTGAAGTCACTTGTTTTGTTGTGAATGTGGCTGTTGGCACAGAGGTCTCTGATGTAATTGTCGAAGATTTTAGCCCAGTTGTTGAGGTAACAGAAGTAGTAGACAGACTGTGACTTGTTGTTTGAGGAGTTGTCGTGTTCACAATTGCTGTTGATGATGGAGATGTTTGTGAAGAATGACTGGTCATACTTGTGGAATATGCACTCGATGATGTCTGTACATTTGCACTTGTGGGTAACATTTTTGTGGATAGCTGAATGGTTGATGCTGATGTCACTTCATGTGTTGTAAGCGTGGATGTTGGCACTGTAGTCTGAGTTGTCGGCCCAGATGTCACAGACGTTATTACTGAAGACTCTTGCCCCGTCGTCACTTGAGTCGTTGGTCTTGAAGTCACTTGTTGCGTTGTGAATGTGGCTGTTGGCACAGAGGTCTCTGATGTAATTGTCGAAGATTTTAGCCCAGTTGTTGAGGTAACAGAAGTAGTAGACAGACTGTGACTTGTTGCTGGAGGAGTTGTCGTGTTCACAATTGCTGTTGATGATGGAGATGTTTGTGAAGAATGACTGGTCATACTTGTGGAATATGCACTCGATGATGTCTGTACATTTGCACTTGTGGGTAACATTTTTGTGGATAGCTGAATGGTTGATGCTGACGTCACTTCATGTGTTGTAAGCGTGGATGTTGGCACTGTAGTCTGAGTTGTCGGCCCAGATGTCACAGACGTTATTACTGAAGACTCTTGCCCCGTCGTCACTTGAGTCGTTGGTCTTGAAGTCACTTGTTGCGTTGTGAATGTGGCTGTTGGCACAGAGGTCTCTGATGTAATTGTCGAAGATTTTAGCCCAGTTGTTGAGGTAACAGAAGTAGTAGACAGACTGTGACTTGTTGTTTGAGGAGTTGTCGTTTTGACAATTGCTGTTGATGATGGAGATGTTTGTGAAGAATGACTGGTCATACTTGTGGAATATGCACTCGATGATGTCTGTACATTTGCGCTTGTGGGTAACATTTTTGTGGATTGCTGAATGGTTGATGCTGAAGACACTTCATGTGTTGTAAGCGTGGATGTTGGCACTGCAGTCTGACTTGTTGGCCCAGATGTCACAGACGTTGTTACTGAAGACTCTTGCCCCGTCGTCACTTGAGTGGTTGGTCTTGAAGTCACTTGTTTTGTTGTGAATGTGGCTGTTGGCACAGAGGTCTCTGATGTAATTGTCGAAGATTTTAGCCCAGTTGTTGAGGTAACAGAAGTAGTAGACAGACTGTGACTTGTTGCTGGAGGAGTTGTCGTGTTCACAATTGCTGTTGATGATGGAGATGTTTGTGAAGATTGACTGGTCATACTTGTGGAATATGCACTCGATGATGTCTGTACATTTGCACTTGTGGGTAACATTTTTGTGGATAGCTGAATGGTTGATGCTGATGTCACTTCATGTGTTGTAAGCGTGGATGTTGGCACTGTAGTCTGAGTTGTCGGCCCAGATGTCACAGACGTTATTACAGAAGACTCTTGCCCCGTCGTCACTTGAGTCGTTGGTCTTGAAGTCACTTGTTGCGTTGTGAATGTGGCTGTTGGCACAGAGGTCTCTGATGTAATTGTCGAAGATTTTAGCCCAGTTGTTGAGGTAACAGAAGTAGTAGACAGACTGAGACTTGTTGCTGGAGGAGTTGTCGTGTTCACAATTGCTGTTGATGATGGAGATGTTTGTGAAGAATGACTGGTCATACTTGTGGAATATGCACTCGATGATGTCTGTACATTTGCACTTGTGGGTAACATTTTTGTGGATGGCTGAATGGTTGATGCTGAAGTCACTTCATGTGTTGTAAGCGTGGATGTTGGCACTGTAGTCTGAGTTCTTGGCCCAGATGTCACAGACGTTATTACTGAAGACTCTTGCCCCGTCGTCACTTGAGTGGTTGGTCTTGAAGTCACTTGTTGCGTTGTGAATGTGGCTGTTGGCACAGAGGTCTCTGATGTAATTGTCGAAGATTTTAGCCCAGTTGTTGAGGTAACAGAAGTAGTAGACAGACTGTGACTTGTTGTTTGAGGAGTTGTCGTTTTGACAATTGCTGTTGATGATGGAGATGTTTGTGAAGAATGACTGGTCATACTTGTGGAATATGCACTCGATGATGTCTGTACATTTGCGCTTGTGGGTAACATTTTTGTGGATTGCTGAATGGTTGATGCTGACGTCACTTCATGTGTTGTAAGCGTGGATGTTGGCACTGTAGTCTGAGTTGTCGGCCCAGATGTCACAGATGTTATTACAGAAGACTCTTGCCCCGTCGTCACTTGAGTCGTTGGTCTTGAAGTCACTTGTTGCGTTGTGAATGTGGCTGTTGGCACAGAGGTCTCTGATGTAATTGTCGAAGATTTTAGCCCAGTTGTTGAGGTAACAGAAGTAGTAGACAGACTGAGACTTGTTGCTGGAGGAGTTGTCGTGTTCACAATTGCTGTTGATGATGGAGATGTTTGTGAAGAATGACTGGTCATACTTGTGGAATATGCACTCGATGATGTCTGTACATTTGCACTTGTGGGTAACATTTTTGTGGATAGCTGAATGGTTGATGCTGATGTCACTTCATGTGTTGTAAGCGTGGATGTTGGCACTGTAGTCTGAGTTGTCGGCCCAGATGTCACAGACGTTATTACTGAAGACTCTTGCCCCGTCGTCACTTGAGTCGTTGGTCTTGAAGTCACTTGTTGCGTTGTGAATGTGGCTGTTGGCACAGAGGTCTCTGATGTAATTGTCGAAGATTTTAGCCCAGTTGTTGAGGTAACAGAAGTAGTAGACAGACTGTGACTTGTTGCTGGAGGAGTTGTCGTGTTCACAATTGCTGTTGATGATGGAGATGTTTGTGAAGAATGACTGGTCATACTTGTGGAATATGCACTCGATGATGTCTGTACATTCGCGCTTGTGGGTAACATTTTTGTGGATTGCTGAATGGTTGATGCTGAAGTCACTTCATGTGTTGTAAGCGTGGATGTTGGCACTGTAGTCTGACTTGTTGGCCCAGATGTCACAGACGTTGTTACTGAAGACTCTTGCCCCGTCGTCACTTGAGTGGTTGGTCTTGAAGTCACTTGTTTTGTTGTGAATGTGGCTGTTGGCACAGAGGTCTCTGATGTAATTGTCGAAGATTTTAGCCCAGTTGTTGAGGTAACAGAAGTAGTAGACAGACTGTGACTTGTTGCTGGAGGAGTTGTCGTGTTCACAATTGCTGTTGATGATGGAGATGTTTGTGAAGAATGACTGGTCATACTTGTGGAATATGCACTCGATGATGTCTGTACATTTGCACTTGTGGGTAACATTTTTGTGGATAGCTGAATGGTTGATGCTGATGTCACTTCATGTGTTGTAAGCGTGGATGTTGGCACTGTAGTCTGAGTTGTTGGCCCAGATGTCACAGACGTTATTACTGAAGACTCTTGCCCCGTCGTCACTTGAGTGGTTGGTCTTGAAGTCACTTGTTGCGTTGTGAATGTGGCTGTTGGCACAGAGGTCTCTGATGTAATTGTCGAAGATTTTAGCCCAGTTGTTGAGGTAACAGAAGTAGTAGACAGACTGTGACTTGTTGCTGGAGGAGTTGTCGTGTTCACAATTGCTGTTGATGATGGAGATGTTTGTGAAGAATGACTGGTCATACTTGTGGAATATGCACTCGATGATGTCTGTACATTTGCACTTGTGGGTAACATTTTTGTGGATAGCTGAATGGTTGATGCTGATGTCACTTCATGTGTTGTAAGCGTGGATGTTGGCACTGTAGTCTGAGTTGTCGGCCCAGATGTCACAGACGTTATTACTGAAGACTCTTGCCCCGTCGTCACTTGAGTCGTTGGTCTTGAAGTCACTTGTTGCGTTGTGAATGTGGCTGTTGGCACAGAGGTCTCTGATGTAATTGTCGAAGATTTTAGCCCAGTTGTTGAGGTAACAGAAGTAGTAGACAGACTGTGACTTGTTGTTTGAGGAGTTGTCGTTTTCACAATTGCTGTTGATGATGGAGATGTTTGTGAAGAATGACTGGTCATACTTGTGGAATATGCACTCGATGATGTCTGTACATTTGCGCTTGTGGGTAACATTTTTGTGGATTGCTGAATGGTTGATGCTGAAGACACTTCATGTGTTGTAAGCGTGGATGTTGGCACTGCAGTCTGACTTGTTGGCCCAGATGTCACAGACGTTGTTACTGAAGACTCTTGCCCCGTCGTCACTTGAGTCGTTGGTCTTGAAGTCACTTGTTGCGTTGTGAATGTGGCTGTTGGCACAGAGGTCTCTGATGTAATTGTCGAAGATTTTAGCCCAGCTGTTGAGGTAACAGAAGTAGTAGACAGACTGTGACTTGTTGTTTGAGGAGTTGTCGTGTTCACAATTGCTGTTGATGATGGAGATGTTTGTGAAGAATGACTGGTCATACTTGTGGAAAATGCACTTGATGATGTCTGTACATTTGCACTTGTGGGTAACATTTTTGTGGATAACTGAATGGTTGATGCTGAAGTCACTTCATGTGTTGTAAGCGTGGATGTTGGCACTGTAGTCTGAGTTGTTGGCCCAGATGTCACAGACGTTATTACTGAAGACTCTTGCCCCGTCGTCACTTGAGTGGTTGGTCTTGAAGTCACTTGTTGCGTTGTGAATGTGGCTGTTGGCACAGAGGTCTCTGATGTAATTGTCGAAGATTTTAGCCCAGTTGTTGAGGTAACAGAAGTAGTAGACAGACTGTGACTTGTTGCTGGAGGAGTTGTCGTGTTCACAATTGCTGTTGATGATGGAGATGTTTGTGAAGAATGACTGGTCATACTTGTGGAATATGCACTCGATGATGTCTGTACATTTGCACTTGTGGGTAACATTTTTGTGGATGGCTGAATGGTTGATGCTGAAGTCACTTCATGTGTTGTAAGCGTGGATGTTGGCACTGTAGTCTGAGTTGTCGGCCCAGATGTCACAGACGTTATTACTGAAGACTCTTGCCCCGTCGTCACTTGAGTCGTTGGTCTTGAAGTCACTTGTTGCGTTGTGAATGTGGCTGTTGGCACAGAGGTCTCTGATGTAATTGTCGAAGATTTTAGCCCAGTTGTTGAGGTAACAGAAGTAGTAGACAGACTGTGACTTGTTGCTGGAGGAGTTGTCGTGTTCACAATTGCTGTTGATGATGGAGATGTTTGTGAAGAATGACTGGTCATACTTGTGGAAAATGCACTTGATGATGTCTGTACATTTGCACTTGTGGGTAACATTTTTGTGGATAACTGAATGGTTGATGCTGACGTCACTTCATGTGTTGTAAGCGTGGATGTTGGCACTGTAGTCTGAGTTGTCGGCCCAGATGTCACAGACGTTATTACTGAAGACTCTTGCCCCGTCGTCACTTGAGTCGTTGGTCTTGAAGTCACTTGTTGCGTTGTGAATGTGGCTGTTGGCACAGAGGTCTCTGATGTAATTGTCGAAGATTTTAGCCCAGTTGTTGAGGTAACAGAAGTAGTAGACAGACTGTGACTTGTTGTTTGAGGAGTTGTCGTGTTCACAATTGCTGTTGATGATGGAGATGTTTGTGAAGAATGACTGGTCATACTTGTGGAATATGCACTCGATGATGTCTGTACATTTGCACTTGTGGGTAACATTTTTGTGGATTGCTGAATGGTTGATGCTGAAGTCACTTCATGTGTTGTAAGCGTGGATGTTGGCACTGTAGTCTGAGTTGTCGGCCCAGATGTCACAGACGTTATTACTGAAGACTCTTGCCCCGTCGTCACTTGAGTGGTTGGTCTTGAAGTCACTTGTTGCGTTGTGAATGTGGCTGTTGGCACAGAGGTCTCTGATGTAATTGTCGAAGATTTTAGCCCAGTTGTTGAGGTAACAGAAGTAGTAGACAGACTGTGACTTGTTGTTTGAGGAGTTGTCGTGTTCACAATTGCTGTTGATGATGGAGATGTTTGTGAAGAATGACTGGTCATACTTGTGGAATATGCACTCGATGATGTCTGTACATTTGCGCTTGTGGGTAACATTTTTGTGGATTGCTGAATGGTTGATGCTGAAGACACTTCATGTGTTGTAAGCGTGGATGTTGGCACTGTAGTCTGAGTTGTCGGCCCAGATGTCACAGACGTTATTACTGAAGACTCTTGCCCCGTCGTCACTTGAGTCGTTGGTCTTGAAGTCACTTGTTGCGTTGTGAATGTGGCTGTTGGCACAGAGGTCTCTGATGTAATTGTCGAAGATTTTAGCCCAGTTGTTGAGGTAACAGAAGTAGTAGACAGACTGTGACTTGTTGTTTGAGGAGTTGTCGTTTTCACAATTGCTGTTGATGATGGAGATGTTTGTGAAGAATGACTGGTCATACTTGTGGAATATGCACTCGATGATGTCTGTACATTTGCGCTTGTGGGTAACATTTTTGTGGATTGCTGAATGGTTGATGCTGAAGACACTTCATGTGTTGTAAGCGTGGATGTTGGCACTGTAGTCTGAGTTGTCGGCCCAGATGTCACAGACGTTATTACTGAAGACTCTTGCCCCGTCGTCACTTGAGTCGTTGGTCTTGAAGTCACTTGTTGCGTTGTGAATGTGGCTGTTGGCACAGAGGTCTCTGATGTAATTGTCGAAGATTTTAGCCCAGTTGTTGAGGTAACAGAAGTAGTAGACAGACTGAGACTTGTTGCTGGAGGAGTTGTCGTGTTCACAATTGCTGTTGATGATGGAGATGTTTGTGAAGAATGACTGGTCATACTTGTGGAATATGCACTCGATGATGTCTGTACATTTGCACTTGTGGGTAACATTTTTGTGGATAACTGAATGGTTGATGCTGACGTCACTTCATGTGTTGTAAGCGTGGATGTTGGCACTGTAGTCTGAGTTGTCGGCCCAGATGTCACAGACGTTATTACTGAAGACTCTTGCCCCGTCGTCACTTGAGTCGTTGGTCTTGAAGTCACTTGTTGCGTTGTGAATGTGGCTGTTGGCACAGAGGTCTCTGATGTAATTGTCGAAGATTTTAGCCCAGTTGTTGAGGTAACAGAAGTAGTAGACAGACTGTGACTTGTTGTTTGAGGAGTTGTCGTGTTCACAATTGCTGTTGATGATGGAGATGTTTGTGAAGAATGACTGGTCATACTTGTGGAATATGCACTCGATGATGTCTGTACATTTGCGCTTGTGGGTAACATTTTTGTGGATTGCTGAATGGTTGATGCTGAAGACACTTCATGTGTTGTAAGCGTGGATGTTGGCACTGCAGTCTGACTTGTTGGCCCAGATGTCACAGACGTTGTTACTGAAGACTCTTGCCCCGTCGTCACTTGAGTGGTTGGTCTTGAAGTCACTTGTTTTGTTGTGAATGTGGCTGTTGGCACAGAGGTCTCTGATGTAATTGTCGAAGATTTTAGCCCAGTTGTTGAGGTAACAGAAGTAGTAGACAGACTGTGACTTGTTGCTGGAGGAGTTGTCGTGTTCACAATTGCTGTTGATGATGGAGATGTTTGTGAAGAATGACTGGTCATACTTGTGGAATATGCACTCGATGATGTCTGTACATTTGCACTTGTGGGTAACATTTTTGTGGATAGCTGAATGGTTGATGCTGAAGACACTTCATGTGTTGTAAGCGTGGATGTTGGCACTGTAGTCTGAGTTGTCGGCCCAGATGTCACAGACGTTATTACTGAAGACTCTTGCCCCGTCGTCACTTGAGTCGTTGGTCTTGAAGTCACTTGTTGCGTTGTGAATGTGGCTGTTGGCACAGAGGTCTCTGATGTAATTGTCGAAGATTTTAGCCCAGTTGTTGAGGTAACAGAAGTAGTAGACAGACTGTGACTTGTTGCTGGAGGAGTTGTCGTGTTCACAATTGCTGTTGATGATGGAGATGTTTGTGAAGAATGACTGGTCATACTTGTGGAATATGCACTCGATGATGTCTGTACATTTGCACTTGTGGGTAACATTTTTGTGGATAGCTGAATGGTTGATGCTGATGTCACTTCATGTGTTGTAAGCGTGGATGTTGGCACTGTAGTCTGAGTTGTCGGCCCAGATGTCACAGACGTTATTACTGAAGACTCTTGCCCCGTCGTCACTTGAGTCGTTGGTCTTGAAGTCACTTGTTGCGTTGTGAATGTGGCTGTTGGCACAGAGGTCTCTGATGTAATTGTCGAAGATTTTAGCCCAGTTGTTGAGGTAACAGAAGTAGTAGACAGACTGTGACTTGTTGTTTGAGGAGTTGTCGTGTTCACAATTGTTGTTGATGATGGAGATGTTTGTGAAGAATGACTGGTCATACTTGTGGAATATGCACTCGATGATGTCTGTACATTCGCGCTTGTGGGTAACATTTTTGTGGATTGCTGAATGGTTGATGCTGAAGTCACTTCATGTGTTGTAAGCGTGGATGTTGGCACTGTAGTCTGACTTGTTGGCCCAGATGTCACAGACGTTGTTACTGAAGACTCTTGCCCCGTCGTCACTTGAGTGGTTGGTCTTGAAGTCACTTGTTGCGTTGTGAATGTGGCTGTTGGCACAGAGGTCTCTGATGTAATTGTCGAAGATTTTAGCCCAGTTGTTGAGGTAACAGAAGTAGTAGACAGACTGTGACTTGTTGTTTGAGGAGTTGTCGTGTTCACAATTGCTGTTGATGATGGAGATGTTTGTGAAGAATGACTGGTCATACTTGTGGAATATGCACTCGATGATGTCTGTACATTTGCGCTTGTGGGTAACATTTTTGTGGATAACTGAATGGTTGATGCTGACGTCACTTCATGTGTTGTAAGCGTGGATGTTGGCACTGTAGTCTGAGTTGTCGGCCCAGATGTCACAGACGTTATTACTGAAGACTCTTGCCCCGTCGTCACTTGAGTCGTTGGTCTTGAAGTCACTTGTTGCGTTGTGAATGTGGCTGTTGGCACAGAGGTCTCTGATGTAATTGTCGAAGATTTTAGCCCAGTTGTTGAGGTAACAGAAGTAGTAGACAGACTGTGACTTGTTGTTTGAGGAGTTGTCGTGTTCACAATTGCTGTTGATGATGGAGATGTTTGTGAAGAATGACTGGTCATACTTGTGGAATATGCACTCGATGATGTCTGTACATTTGCACTTGTGGGTAACATTTTTGTGGATGGCTGAATGGTTGATGCTGAAGTCACTTCATGTGTTGTAAGCGTGGATGTTGGCACTGTAGTCTGAGTTCTTGGCCCAGATGTCACAGACGTTATTACTGAAGACTCTTGCCCCGTCGTCACTTGAGTGGTTGGTCTTGAAGTCACTTGTTGCGTTGTGAATGTGGCTGTTGGCACAGAGGTCTCTGATGTAATTGTCGAAGATTTTAGCCCAGTTGTTGAGGTAACAGAAGTAGTAGACAGACTGTGACTTGTTGTTTGAGGAGTTGTCGTGTTCACAATTGCTGTTGATGATGGAGATGTTTGTGAAGAATGACTGGTCATACTTGTGGAATATGCACTCGATGATGTCTGTACATTTGCACTTGTGGGTAACATTTTTGTGGATAACTGAATGGTTGATGCTGACGTCACTTCATGTGTTGTAAGCGTGGATGTTGGCACTGTAGTCTGAGTTGTCGGCCCAGATGTCACAGACGTTATTACTGAAGACTCTTGCCCCGTCGTCACTTGAGTCGTTGGTCTTGAAGTCACTTGTTGCGTTGTGAATGTGGCTGTTGGCACAGAGGTCTCTGATGTAATTGTCGAAGATTTTAGCCCAGTTGTTGAGGTAACAGAAGTAGTAGACAGACTGTGACTTGTTGCTGGAGGAGTTGTCGTGTTCACAATTGCTGTTGATGATGGAGATGTTTGTGAAGATTGACTGGTCATACTTGTGGAATATGCACTCGATGATGTCTGTACATTTGCACTTGTGGGTAACATTTTTGTGGATGGCTGAATGGTTGATGCTGAAGTCACTTCATGTGTTGTAAGCGTGGATGTTGGCACTGTAGTCTGAGTTGTTGGCCCAGATGTCACAGACGTTATTACTGAAGACTCTTGCCCCGTCGTCACTTGAGTGGTTGGTCTTGAAGTCACTTGTTGCGTTGTGAATGTGGCTGTTGGCACAGAGGTCTCTGATGTAATTGTCGAAGATCTTAGCCCAGTTGTTGAGGTAACAGAAGTAGTAGACAGACTGTGACTTGTTGTTTGAGGAGTTGTCGTGTTCACAATTGTTGTTGATGATGGAGATGTTTGTGAAGAATGACTGGTCATACTTGTGGAATATGCACTCGATGATGTCTGTACATTTGCACTTGTAGGTAACATTTTTGTGGATGGCTGAATGGTTGATGCTGAAGTCACTTCATGTGTTGTAAGCGTGGATGTTGGCACTGTAGTCTGAGTTGTCGGCCCAGATGTCACAGACGTTATTACTGAAGACTCTTGCCCCGTCGTCACTTGAGTGGTTGGTCTTGAAGTCACTTGTTGCGTTGTGAATGTGGCTGTTGGCACAGAGGTCTCTGATGTAATTGTCGAAGATCTTAGCCCAGTTGTTGAGGTAACAGAAGTAGTAGACAGACTGTGACTTGTTGTTTGAGGAGTTGTCGTGTTCACAATTGTTGTTGATGATGGAGATGTTTGTGGAGAATGACTGGTCATACTTGTGGAATATGCACTCGATGATGTCTGTACATTCGCGCTTGTCGGTAACATTTTTGTGGATTGCTGAATGGTTGATGCTGAAGTCACTTCATGTGTTGTAAGCGTGGATGTTGGCACTGTAGTCTGACTTGTTGGCCCAGATGTCACAGACGTTGTTACTGAAGACTCTTGCCCCGTCGTCACTTGAGTGGTTGGTCTTGAAGTCACTTGTTTTGTTGTGAATGTGGCTGTTGGCACAGAGGTCTCTGATGTAATTGTCGAAGATTTTAGCCCAGTTGTTGAGGTAACAGAAGTAGTAGACAGACTGTGACTTGTTGCTGGAGGAGTTGTCGTGTTCACAATTGCTGTTGATGATGGAGATGTTTGTGAAGAATGACTGGTCATACTTGTGGAAAATGCACTCGATGATGTCTGTACATTTGCACTTGTGGGTAACATTTTTGTGGATAACTGAATGGTTGATGCTGACGTCACTTCATGTGTTGTAAGCGTGGATGTTGGCACTGTAGTCTGAGTTGTCGGCCCAGATGTCACAGACGTTATTACTGAAGACTCTTGCCCCGTCGTCACTTGAGTCGTTGGTCTTGAAGTCACTTGTTGCGTTGTGAATGTGGCTGTTGGCACAGAGGTCTCTGATGTAATTGTCGAAGATTTTAGCCCAGTTGTTGAGGTAACAGAAGTAGTAGACAGACTGTGACTTGTTGTTTGAGGAGTTGTCGTGTTCACAATTGCTGTTGATGATGGAGATGTTTGTGAAGAATGACTGGTCATACTTGTGGAATATGCACTCGATGATGTCTGTACATTTGCACTTGTGGGTAACATTTTTGTGGATGGCTGAATGGTTGATGCTGAAGTCACTTCATGTGTTGTAAGCGTGGATGTTGGCACTGTAGTCTGAGTTGTCGGCCCAGATGTCACAGACGTTATTACTGAAGACTCTTGCCCCGTCGTCACTTGAGTGGTTGGTCTTGAAGTCACTTGTTGCGTTGTGAATGTGGCTGTTGGCACAGAGGTCTCTGATGTAATTGTCGAAGATTTTAGCCCAGTTGTTGAGGTAACAGAAGTAGTAGACAGACTGTGACTTGTTGTTTGAGGAGTTGTCGTTTTCACAATTGCTGTTGATGATGGAGATGTTTGTGAAGAATGACTGGTCATACTTGTGGAATATGCACTCGATGATGTCTGTACATTTGCGCTTGTGGGTAACATTTTTGTGGATTGCTGAATGGTTGATGCTGACGTCACTTCATGTGTTGTAAGCGTGGATGTTGGCACTGTAGTCTGAGTTGTCGGCCCAGATGTCACAGACGTTATTACTGAAGACTCTTGCCCCGTCGTCACTTGAGTGGTTGGTCTTGAAGTCACTTGTTGCGTTGTGAATGTGGCTGTTGGCACAGAGGTCTCTGATGTAATTGTCGAAGATTTTAGCCCAGTTGTTGAGGTAACAGAAGTAGTAGACAGACTGTGACTTGTTGCTGGAGGAGTTGTCGTGTTCACAATTGCTGTTGATGATGGAGATGTTTGTGAAGAATGACTGGTCATACTTGTGGAAAATGCACTCGATGATGTCTGTACATTTGCACTTGTGGGTAACATTTTTGTGGATAACTGAATGGTTGATGCTGACGTCACTTCATGTGTTGTAAGCGTGGATGTTGGCACTGTAGTCTGAGTTGTCGGCCCAGATGTCACAGACGTTATTACTGAAGACTCTTGCCCCGTCGTCACTTGAGTCGTTGGTCTTGAAGTCACTTGTTGCGTTGTGAATGTGGCTGTTGGCACAGAGGTCTCTGATGTAATTGTCGAAGATTTTAGCCCAGTTGTTGAGGTAACAGAAGTAGTAGACAGACTGTGACTTGTTGCTGGAGGAGTTGTCGTGTTCACAATTGCTGTTGATGATGGAGATGTTTGTGAAGAATGACTGGTCATACTTGTGGAATATGCACTCGATGATGTCTGTACATTTGCACTTGTGGGTAACATTTTTGTGGATAGCTGAATGGTTGATGCTGATGTCACTTCATGTGTTGTAAGCGTGGATGTTGGCACTGTAGTCTGAGTTGTCGGCCCAGATGTCACAGACGTTATTACTGAAGACTCTTGCCCCGTCGTCACTTGAGTCGTTGGTCTTGAAGTCACTTGTTGCGTTGTGAATGTGGCTGTTGGCACAGAGGTCTCTGATGTAATTGTCGAAGATTTTAGCCCAGTTGTTGAGGTAACAGAAGTAGTAGACAGACTGTGACTTGTTGTTTGAGGAGTTGTCGTTTTCACAATTGCTGTTGATGATGGAGATGTTTGTGAAGAATGACTGGTCATACTTGTGGAATATGCACTCGATGATGTCTGTACATTTGCGCTTGTGGGTAACATTTTTGTGGATTGCTGAATGGTTGATGCTGAAGACACTTCATGTGTTGTAAGCGTGGATGTTGGCACTGCAGTCTGACTTGTTGGCCCAGATGTCACAGACGTTGTTACTGAAGACTCTTGCCCCGTCGTCACTTGAGTGGTTGGTTTTGAAGTCACTTGTTTTGTTGTGAATGTGGCTGTTGGCACAGAGGTCTCTGATGTAATTGTCGAAGATTTTAGCCCAGTTGTTGAGGTAACAGAAGTAGGAGACAGACTGTGACTTGTTGCTGGAGGAGTTGTCGTGTTCACAATTGCTGCTGATGATGGAGATGTTTGTGAAGAATGAATGGTCATACTTGTGGAAAATGCACTCGATGATGTCTGTACATTTGCACTTGTGGGTAACATTTTTGTGGATAACTGAATGGTTGATGCTGAAGTCACTTCATGTGTTGTAAGCGTGGATGTTGGCACTGCAGTCTGACTTGTTGGCCCAGATGTCACAGACGTTGTTACTGAAGACTCTTGCCCCGTCGTCACTTGAGTGGTTGGTCTTGAAGTCACTTGTTGCGTTGTGAATGTGGCTGTTGGCACAGAGGTCTCTGATGTAATTGTCGAAGATTTTAGCCCAGTTGTTGAGGTAACAGAAGTAGTAGACAGACTGTGACTTGTTGCTGGAGGAGTTGTCGTGTTCACAATTGCTGTTGATGATGGAGATGTTTGTGAAGAATGACTGGTCATACTTGTGGAAAATGCACTCGATGATGTCTGTACATTTGCACTTGTGGGTAACATTTTTGTGGATAACTGAATGGTTGATGCTGACGTCACTTCATGTGTTGTAAGCGTGGATGTTGGCACTGTAGTCTGAGTTGTCGGCCCAGATGTCACAGACGTTATTACTGAAGACTCTTGCCGCGTCGTCACTTGAGTCGTTGGTCTTGAAGTCACTTGCTGCGTTGTGTATGTGGCTGTTGGCACAGAGGTCTCTGATGTAATTGTCGAAGATTTTAGCCCAGTTGTTGAGGTAACAGAAGTAGTAGACAGACTGTGACTTGTTGTTTGAGGAGTTGTCGTTTTCACAATTGCTGTTGATGATGGAGATGTTTGTGAAGAATGACTGGTCATACTTGTGGAAAATGCACTCGATGATATCTGTACATTTGCGCTTGTGGGTAACATTTTTGTGGATTGCTGAATGGTTGATGCTGAAGTCACTTCATGTGTTGTAAGCGTGGATTTTGGCACTGCAGTCTGACTTGTTGGCCCAGATGTCACAGACGTTGTTACTGAAGACTCTTGCCCCGTCGTCACTTGAGTGGTTGGTCTTGAAGTCACTTGTTTTGTTGTGAATGTGGCTGTTGGCACAGAGGTCTCTGATGTAATTGTCGAAGATTTTAGCCCAGTTGTTGAGGTAACAGAAGTAGTAGACAGACTGTGACTTGTTGCTGGAGGAGTTGTCGTGTTCACAATTGCTGTTGATGATGGAGATGTTTGTGAAGAATGACTGGTCATACTTGTGGAAAATGCACTCGATGATATCTGTACATTTGCGCTTGTGGGTAACATTTTTGTGGATTGCTGAATGGTTGATGCTGAAGTCACTTCATGTGTTGTAAGCGTGGATTTTGGCACTGCAGTCTGACTTGTTAGCCCAGATGTCACAGACGTTGTTACTGAAGACTCTTGCCTTGTCGTCACTTGAGTGGTTGGTCTTGAAGTCACTTGTTTTGTTGTGAATGTGGCTGTTGGCACAGAGGTCTCTGATGTAATTGTCGAAGATTTTAGCCCAGTTGTTGAGGTAACAGAAGTAGTAGACAGACTGTGACTTGTTGCTGGAGGAGTTGTCGTGTTCACAATTGCTGTTGATGATGGAGATGTTTGTGAAGAATGACTGGTCATACTTGTGGAATATGCACTCGATGATGTCTGTACATTTGCACTTGTGGGTAACATTTTTGTGGATGGCTGAATGGTTGATGCTGAAGTCACTTCATGTGTTGTAAGCGTGGATGTTGGCTCTGTAGTCTGAGTTGTCGGCCCAGATGTCACAGACGTTATTACTGAAGACTCTTGCCCCGTCGTCACTTGAGTGGTTGGTCTTGAAGTCACTTGTTGCGTTGTGAATGTGGCTGTTGGCACAGAGGTCTCTGATGTAATTGTCGAAGATTTTAGCCCAGTTGTTGAGGTAACAGAAGTAGTAGACAGACTGTGACTTGTTGCTGGAGGAGTTGTCGTGTTCACAATTGCTGTTGATGATGGAGATGTTTGTGAAGAATGACTGGTCATACTTGTGGAAAATGCACTCGATGATGTCTGTACATTTGCACTTGTGGGTAACATTTTTGTGGATAACTGAATGGTTGATGCTGACGTCACTTCATGTGTTGTAAGCGTGGATGTTGGCACTGTAGTCTGAGTTGTCGGCCCAGATGTCACAGATGTTATTACTGAAGACTCTTGCACCGTCGTCACTTGAGTCGTTGGTCTTGAAGTCACTTGTTGCGTTGTGAATGTGGCTGTTGGCACAGAGGTCTCTGATGTAATTGTCGAAGATTTTAGCCCAGTTGTTGAGGTAACAGAAGTAGTAGACAGACTGTGACTTGTTGCTGGAGGAGTTGTCGTGTTCACAATTGCTGTTGATGATGGAGATGTTTGTGAAGAATGACTGGTCATACTTGTGGAAAATGCACTCGATGATGTCTGTACATTTGCACTTGTGGGTAACATTTTTGTGGATAACTGAATGGTTGATGCTGACGTCACTTCATGTGTTGTCAGCGTGGATGTTGGCACTGTAGTCTGAGTTGTCGGCCCAGATGTCACAGACGTTATTACTGAAGACTCTTGCCCCGTCGTCACTTGAGTCGTTGGTCTTGAAGTCACTTGTTGCGTTGTGAATGTGGCTGTTGGCACAGAGGTCTCTGATGTAATTGTCGAAGATTTTAGCCCAGTTGTTGAGGTAACAGAAGTAGTAGACAGACTGTGACTTGTTGTTTGAGGAGTTGTCGTGTTCACAATTGCTGTTGATGATGGAGATGTTTGTGAAGAATGACTGGTCATACTTGTGGAAAATGCACTCGATGATGTCTGTACATTTGCACTTGTGGGTAACATTTTTGTGGATAACTGAATGGTTGATGCTGACGTCACTTCATGTGTTGTAAGCGTGGATGTTGGCACTGTAGTCTGAGTTGTCGGCCCAGATGTCACAGACGTTATTACTGAAGACTCTTGCCCCGTCGTCACTTGAGTGGTTGGTCTTGAAGTCACTTGTTGCGTTGTGAATGTGGCTGTTGGCACAGAGGTCTCTGATGTAATTGTCGAAGATTTTAGCCCAGTTGTTGAGGTAACAGAAGTAGTAGACAGACTGTGACTTGTTGTTTGAGGAGTTGTCGTGTTCACAATTGCTGTTGATGATGGAGATGTTTGTGAAGAATGACTGGTCATACTTGTGGAAAATGCACTCGATGATATCTGTACATTTGCGCTTGTGGGTAAAATTTTTGTGGATTGCTGAATGGTTGATGCTGAAGTCACTTCATGTGTTGTAAGCGTGGATGTTGGCACTGCAGTCTGACTTGTTGGCCCAGATGTCACAGACGTTGTTACTGAAGGCGCTTGCCCCGTCGTCACTTGAGTGGTTGGTCTTGAAGTCACTTGTTTTGTTGTGAATGTGGCTGTTGGCACAGAGGTCTCTGATGTAATTGTCGAAGATTTTAGCCCAGTTGTTGAGGTAACAGAAGTAGTAGACAGACTGTGACTTGTTGCTGGAGGAGTTGTCGTGTTCACAATTGCTGTTGATGATGGAGATGTTTGTGAAGAATGACTGGTCATACTTGTGGAAAATGCACTCGATGATGTCTGTACATTTGCACTTGTGGGTAACATTTTTGTGGATAATTGAATGGTTGATGCTGACGTCACTTCATGTGTTGTAAGCGTGGATGTTGGCACTGTAGTCTGAGTTGTCGGCCCAGATGTCACAGACGTTGTTACTGAAGGCGCTTGCCCCGTCGTCACTTGAGTGGTTGGTCTTGAAGTCACTTGTTTTGTTGTGAATGTGGCTGTTGGCACAGAGGTCTCTGATGTAATTGTCGAAGATTTTAGCCCAGTTGTTGAGGTAACAGAAGTAGTAGACAGACTGTGACTTGTTGCTGGAGGAGTTGTCGTGTTCACAATTGCTGTTGATGATGGAGATGTTTGTGAAGAATGACTGGTCATACTTGTGGAAAATGCACTCGATGATGTCTGTACATTTGCACTTGTGGGTAACATTTTTGTGGATAACTGAATGGTTGATGCTGACGTCACTTCATGTGTTGTAAGCGTGGATGTTGGCACTGTAGTCTGAGTTGTCGGCCCAGATGTCACAGACGTTGTTACTGAAGGCGCTTGCCCCGTCGTCACTTGAGTGGTTGGTCTTGAAGTCACTTGTTTTGTTGTGAATGTGGCTGTTGGCACAGAGGTCTCTGATGTAATTGTCGAAGATTTTAGCCCAGTTGTTGAGGTAACAGAAGTAGTAGACAGACTGTGACTTGTTGCTGGAGGAGTTGTCGTGTTCACAATTGCTGTTGATGATGGAGATGTTTGTGAAGAATGACTGGTCATACTTGTGGAAAATGCACTCGATGATGTCTGTACATTTGCACTTGTGGGTAACATTTTTGTGGATAACTGAATGGTTGATGCTGACGTCACTTCATGTGTTGTAAGCGTGGATGTTGGCACTGTAGTCTGAGTTGTCGGCCCAGATGTCACAGACGTTATTACTGAAGACTCTTGCCCCGTCGTCACTTGAGTGGTTGGTCTTGAAGTCACTTGTTGCGTTGTGAATGTGGCTGTTGGCACAGAGGTCTCTGATGTAATTGTCGAAGATTTTAGCCCAGTTGTTGAGGTAACAGAAGTAGTAGACAGACTGTGACTTGTTGCTGGAGGAGTTGTCGTGTTCACAATTGCTGTTGATGATGGAGATGTTTGTGAAGAATGACTGGTCATACTTGTGGAAAATGCACTCGATGATGTCTGTACATTTGCACTTGTGGGTAACATTTTTGTGGATAACTGAATGGTTGATGCTGACGTCACTTCATGTGTTGTAAGCGTGGATGTTGGCACTGTAGTCTGAGTTGTCGGCCCAGATGTCACAGACGTTATTACTGAAGACTCTTGCCCCGTCGTCACTTGAGTGGTTGGTCTTGAAGTCACTTGTTGCGTTGTGAATGTGGCTGTTGGCACAGAGGTCTCTGATGTAATTGTCGAAGATTTTAGCCCAGTTGTTGAGGTAACAGAAGTAGTAGACAGACTGTGACTTGTTGTTTGAGGAGTTGTCGTTTTCACAATTGCTGTTGATGATGGAGATGTTTGTGAAGAATGACTGGTCATACTTGTGGAAAATGCACTCGATGATGTCTGTACATTTGCGCTTGTGGGTAACATTTTTGTGGATTGCTGAATGGTTGATGCTGAAGACACTTCATGTGTTGTAAGCGTGGATGTTGGCACTGCAGTCTGACTTGTTGGCCCAGATGTCACAGACGTTGTTACTGAAGACTCTTGCCCCGTCGTCACTTGAGTAGTTGGTTTTGAAGTCACTTGTTTTGTTGTGAATGTGGCTGTTGGCACAAAGGTGTCTGATGTAATTGTCGAAGATTTTAGCCCAGTTGTTGAGGTAACAGAAGTAGTAGACAGACTGTGACTTGTTGCTGGAGGAGTTGTCGTGTTCACAATTGCTGCTGATGATGGAGATGTTTGTGAAGAATGACTGGTCATACTTGTGGAAAATGCACTCGATGATGTCTGTACATTTGCACTTGTGGGTAACATTTTTGTGGATAACTGAATGGTTGATGCTGACGTCACTTCATGTGTTGTAAGCGTGGATGTTGGCACTGTAGTCTGAGTTGTCGGCCCAAATGTCACAGACGTTATTACTGAAGAGTCTTGCCCCGTCGTCACTTGAGTGGTTGGTCTTGAAGTCACTTGCTGCGTTGTGTATGTGGCTGTTGGCACAGAGGTCTCTGATGTAATTGTCGAAGATTTTAGCCCAGTTGTTGAGGTAACAGAAGTAGTAGACAGACTGTGACTTGTTGCTGGAGGAGTTGTCGTGTTCACAATTGCTGTTGATGATGGAGATGTTTGTGAAGAATGACTGGTCATACTTGTGGAATATGCACTCGATGATGTCTGTACATTCGCGCTTGTGGGTAACATTTTTGTGGATTGCTGAATGGTTGATGCTGAAGTCACTTCATGTGTTGTAAGCGTGGATGTTGGCACTGTAGTCTGACTTGTTGGCCCAGATGTCACAGACGTTGTTACTGAAGACTCTTGCCCCGTCGTCACTTGAGTGGTTGGTCTTGAAGTCACTTGTTTTGTTGTGAATGTGGCTGTTGGCACAGAGGTCTCTGATGTAATTGTCGAAGATTTTAGCCCAGTTGTTGAGGTAACAGAAGTAGTAGACAGACTGTGACTTGTTGCTGGAGGAGTTGTCGTGTTCACAATTGCTGATGATGGAGATGTTTGTGAAGAATGACTGGTCATACTTGTGGAAAATGCACTCGATGATGTCTGTACATTTGCACTTGTGGGTAACATTTTTGTGGATAACTGAATGGTTGATGCTGACGTCAATTCATGTGTTGTAAGCGTGGATGTTGGCACTGTAGTCTGAGTTGTCGGCCCAGATGTCACAGACGTTATTACTGAAGACTCTTGCCGCGTCGTCACTTGAGTCGTTGGTCTTGAAGTCACTTGTTGCGTTGTGAATGTGGCTGTTGGCACAGAGGTCTCTGATGTAATTGTCGAAGATTTTAGCCCAGTTGTTGAGGTAACAGAAGTAGTAGACAGACTGTGACTTGTTGTTTGAGGAGTTGTCGTTTTCACAATTGCTGTTGATGATGGAGATGTTTGTGAAGAATGACTGGTCATACTTGTGGAATATGCACTCGATGATGTCTGTACATTTGCGCTTGTGGGTAACATTTTTGTGGATTGCTGAATGGTTGATGCTGAAGTCACTTCATGTGTTGTAAGCGTGGATGTTGGCACTGCAGTCTGACTTGTTGGCCCAGATGTCACAGACGTTGTTACTGAAGACTCTTGCCCCGTCGTCACTTGAGTGGTTGGTCTTGAAGTCACTTGTTTTGTTGTGAATGTGGCTGTTGGCACAGAGGTCTCTGATGTAATTGTCGAAGATTTTAGCCCAGTTGTTGAGGTAACAGAAGTAGTAGACAGACTGTGACTTGTTGCTGGAGGAGTTGTCGTGTTCACAATTGCTGTTGATGATGGAGATGTTTGTGAAGAATGACTGGTCATACTTGTGGAAAATGCACTCGATGATGTCTGTACATTTGCGCTTGTGGGTAACATTTTTGTGGATTGCTGAATGGTTGATGCTGAAGACACTTCATGTGTTGTAAGCGTGGATGTTGGCACTGCAGTCTGACTTGTTGGCCCAGATGTCACAGACGTTGTTACTGAAGACTCTTGCCCCGTCGTCACTTGAGTGGTTGGTCTTGAAGTCACTTGTTGCGTTGTGAATGTGGCTGTTGGCACAGAGGTCTCTGATGTAATTGTCGAAGATTTTAGCCCAGTTGTTGAGGTAACAGAAGTAGTAGACAGACTGTGACTTGTTGCTGGAGGAGTTGTCGTGTTCACAATTGCTGTTGATGATGGAGATGTTTGTGAAGAATGACTGGTCATACTTGTGGAATATGCACTCGATGATGTCTGTACATTTGCACTTGTGGGTAACATTTTTGTGGATGGCTGAATGGTTGATGCTGAAGTCACTTCATGTGTTGTAAGCGTGGATGTTGGCACTGTAGTCTGAGTTGTCGGCCCAGATGTCACAGACGTTATTACTGAAGACTCTTGCCCCGTCGTCACTTGAGTGGTTGGTCTTGAAGTCACTTGCTGCGTTGTGTATGTGGCTGTTGGCACAGAGGTCTCTGATGTAATTGTCGAAGATTTTAGCCCAGTTGTTGAGGTAACAGAAGTAGTAGACAGACTGTGACTTGTTGCTGGAGGAGTTGTCGTGTTCACAATTGCTGTTGATGATGGAGATGTTTGTGAAGAATGACTGGTCATACTTGTGGAAAATGCACTCGATGATGTCTGTACATTTGCACTTGTGGGTAACATTTTTGTGGATAACTGAATGGTTGATGCTGACGTCACTTCATGTGTTGTAAGCGTGGATGCTGGCACTGTACTCTGATTTGTTGGCCCAGATGTCACAGACGTTGTTACTGAAGACTCTTGCCCCGTCGTCACTTGAGTGGTTCGTCTTGAAGTCACTTGTTTTGTTGTGAATGTGGCTGTTGGCACAGAGGTCTCTGATGTAATTGTCGAAGATTTTAGCCCAGTTGTTGAGGTAACAGAAGTAGTAGACAGACTGTGACTTGTTGCTGGAGGAGTTGTCGTGTTCACAATTGCTGTTGATGATGGAGATGTTTGTGAAGAATGACTGGTCATACTTGTGGAATATGCACTCGATGATGTCTGTACATTTGCACTTGTGGGTAACATTTTTGTGGATGGCTGAATGGTTGATGCTGAAGTCACTTCATGTGTTGTAAGCGTGGATGTTGGCACTGTAGTCTGAGTTGTCGGCCCAGATGTCACAGACGTTATTACTGAAGACTCTTGCCCCGTCGTCACTTGAGTGGTTGGTCTTGAAGTCACTTGTTGCGTTGTGAATGTGGCTGTTGGCACAGAGGTCTCTGATGTAATTGTCGAAGATTTTAGCCCAGTTGTTGAGGTAACAGAAGTAGTAGACAGACTGTGACTTGTTGTTTGAGGAGTTGTCGTGTTCACAATTGCTGTTGATGATGGAGATGTTTGTGAAGAATGACTGGTCATACTTGTGGAATATGCACTCGATGATGTCTGTACATTTGCGCTTGTGGGTAACATTTTTGTGGATGGCTGAATGGTTGATGCTGAAGTCACTTCATGTGTTGTAAGCATGGATGTTGGCACTGTAGTCTGACTTGTTTGCCCAGATGTCACAGACGTTGTTACTGAAGACTCTTGCCCTGTCGTCACTTGAGTGGTTGGTCTTGAAGTCACTTGTTGTGTTGTGAATGTGGCTGTTGGCACAGAGGTGTCTGATATAATTGTCGAAGATTTTACCCCAGTTGTTGAGGTAACAGAAGTAGTAGACAGACTGTGACTTGTTGCTGGAGGAGTTGTCGTGTTCACAATTGCTGTTGATGATGGAGATGTTTGTGAAGAATGACTGGTCATACTTGTGGAATATGCACTCGATGATGTCTGTACATTTGCACTTGTGGGTAACATTTTTGTAGATGGCTGAATCTTTGATGCTGAAGTCACTTCATGTGTTGTAAGCGTGGAAATTGGCACTGTAGTCAGAGTTGTCGGCCCAGATGTCACAGACGTTATTACTGAAGACTCTTGCCCCGTCGTCACTTGAGTGGTTGGTCTTGAAGTCACTTGTTGTGTTGTGAATGTGGCTGTTGGCACAGAGGTCTCTGATGTAATTGTTGAAGATGTTAGCCCAGTTGTTGAGGTAACAGAAGTAGTAGACAGACTGTGACTTGTTGTTTCAGGAGTTGTCGTGTTCACAATTGCTGTTAATGATGGAGATGTTTGTGAAGAATGACTGGTCATACTTGTGGAATATGCACTCGATGATGTCTGTACATTTGCGCTTGTGGGTACCATTTTTGTGGATGGCTGAATGGTTGATGCTGAAGTCACTTCATGTGTTGTAAGCGTGGATGTTGGCACTGTAGTCTGAATTGTTGGACCAGATGTAAGAGACGTGATCGTTGAGGATTCTTTTCCAGTTGTTGATGTAACTGAAGTAGTAGACAGATTGTGACTTGAGTAGTGCCAGGAGTCATTGTTGTGTTCACAATTGCTGTTGATGATGGAGATGTTTGTGAAGAATGACTGGTCATACTTGTGGAATATGCACTCGATGATGTCTGTACATTTGCACTTGTGGGTAACATTTTTGTGGATGGCTGAATGGTTGATGCTGAAGTCACTTCATGTGTTGTAAGCGTGGATGTTGGCACTGTAGTCTGAGTTGTCGGCCCAGATGTCACAGACGTTATTACTGAAGACTCTTGCCCCGTCGTCACTTGAGTGGTTGGTCTTGAAGTCACTTGTTGCGTTGTGAATGTGGCTGTTGGCACAGAGGTCTCTGATGTAATTGTCGAAGATTTTAGCCCAGTTGTTGAGGTAACAGAAGTAGTAGACAGACTGTGACTTGTTGTTTGAGGAGTTGTCGTGTTCACAATTGCTGTTGATGATGGAGATGTTTGTGAAGAATGACTGGTCATACTTGTGGAATATGCACTCGATGATGTCTGTACATTTGCACTTGTGGGTAACATTTTTGTGGATGGCTGAATGGTTGATGCTGAAGTCACTTCATGTGTTGTAAGCGTGGATGTTGGCACTGTAGTCTGAGTTGTCGGCCCAGATGTCACAGACGTTATTACTGAAGACTCTTGCCCCGTCGTCACTTGAGTCGTTGGTCTTGAAGTCACTTGTTTTGTTGTGAATGTGGCTGTTGGCACAGAGGTCTCTGATGTAATTGTCGAAGATTTTAGCCCAGTTGTTGAGGTAACAGAAGTAGTAGACAGACTGTGACTTGTTGCTGGAGGAGTTGTCGTGTTCACAATTGCTGTTGATGATGGAGATGTTTGTGAAGAATGACTGGTCATACTTGTGGAATATGCACTCGATGATGTCTGTACATTTGCACTTGTGGGTAACATTTTTGTGGATGGCTGAATGGTTGATGCTGAAGTCACTTCATGTGTTGTAAGCGTGGATGTTGGCACTGTAGTCAGAGTTGTTGGCCCAGATGTCACAGACGTTATTACTGAAGACTCTTGCCCCGTCATCACTTGAGTGGTTGGTCTTGAAGTCACTTGTTGTGTTGTGAATGTGGCTGTTGGCACAGAGGTCTCTGATGTAATTGTTGAAGATTTTAGCCCAGTTGTTGAGGTAACAGAAGTAGTAGACAGACTGTGACTTGTTGTTTGAGGAGTTGTCGTGTTCACAATTGCTGTTGATGATGGAGATGTTTGTGAAGAATGACTGGTCATACTTGTGGAATATGCACTCGATGATGTCTGTACATTTGCACTTGTGGGTAACATTTTTGTGGATGGCTGAATGGTTGATGCTGAAGTCACTTCATGTGTTGTAAGCGTGGATGTTGGCACTGTAGTCTGAGTTGTCGGCCCAGATGTCACAGACGTTATTACTGAAGACTCTTGCCCCGTCGTCACTTGAGTGGTTGGTCTTGAAGTCACTTGTTGTGTTGTGAATGTGGCTGTTGGCACAGAGGTCTCTGATGTAATTGTTGAAGATTTTAGCCCAGTTGTTGAGGTAACAGAAGTAGTAGACAGACTGTGACTTGTTGTTTGAGGAGTTGTCGTGTTCACAATTGCTGTTGATGATGGAGATGTTTGTGAAGAATGACTGGTCATACTTGTGGAATATGCACTCGATGATGTCTGTACATTTGCGCTTGTGGGTAACATTTTTGTGGATGGCTGAATGGTTGATGCTGAAGTCACTTCATGTGTTGTAAGCGTGGATGTTGGCACTGTAGTCTGAGTTGTCAGCCCAGATGTCACAGACGTTGTTACTGAAGACTCTTGCTCCATCGTCACTTGAGTGGTTGGTCTTGAAGTCACTTGTTGTGTTGTGAATGTGGCTGTTGGCACAGAGGTCTCTGATGTAATTGTTGAAGATTTTAGCCCAGTTGTTGAGGTAAAAGAAGTAGTAGACAGATTGTGATTGTTCTTGAGTAGTGACAGGAGTCATTGTTGTGTTCACAATTGCTGTTGATGGGGATGTTTGTGAAGAATGACTGGTCATACTTGTGGAATATGCACTCGATGATGTCTGTACATTTGCACTTGTGGGTAACATTTTTGTGGATGGCTGAATGGTTGATGCTGAAGTCACTTCATGTGTTGTAAGCGTGGATGTTGGCACTGTAGTCTGAGTTGTCGGCCCAGATGTCACAGACGTTATTATTGAAGACTCTTGCCCCGTCGTCACTTGAGTGGTTGGTCTTGAAGTCACTTGTTGCGTTGTGAATGTGGCTGTTGGCACAGAGGTCTCTGATGTAATTGTCGAAGATTTTAGCCCAGTTGTTGAGGTAACAGAAGTAGTAGACAGACTGTGACTTGTTGCTGGAGGAGTTGTCGTGTTCACAATTGCTGTTGATGATGGAGATGTTTGTGAAGAATGACTGGTCATACTTGTGGAATATGCACTCGATGATGTCTGTACATTTGCACTTGTGGGTAACATTTTTGTGGATGGCTGAATGGTTGATGCTGAAGTCACTTCATGTGTTGTAAGCGTGGATGTTGGCACTGTAGTCTGACTTGTTTGCCCAGATGTCACAGACGTTGTTACTGAAGACTCTTGCCCTGTCGTCACTTGAGTGGTTGGTCTTGAAGTCACTTGTTGTGTTGTGAATGTGGCTGTTGGCACAGAGGACTCTGATGTAATTGTCGAAGATTTTAGCCCAGTTGTTGAGGTAACAAAAGTAGTAGACAGACTGTGACTTGCTGTTTGAGGAGTTGTCGTGTTCACAATTGCTGTTGATGATCGAGATGTTTGTGAAGAATGACTCGTCATACTTGTGGAATATGCACTCGATGATGTCTGTACATTTGCGCTTGTGGGTAACATTTTTGTGGACGGCTGAATGGTTGATGCTGAAGTCACTTCATGTGTTGTAAGCGTGGATGTTGGCACTGTAGTCTGAGTTGTCAGCCCAGATGTCACAGACGTTGTTACTGAAGACTCTTGCTCCATCGTCACTTGAGTGGTTGGTCTTGAAGTCACTTGTTGTGTTGTGAATGTGGCTGTTGGCACAGAGGTCTCTGATGTAATTGTTGAAGATTTTAGCCCAGTTGTTGAGGTAATAGAAGTAGTAGACAGTTTGTGACTTGTTGCTGGAGAAGTTGTCGTGTTCACAATTGCTGTTGATGATGGAGATGTTTGTGAAGAATGACTGGTCATACTTGTGGAATATGC
The DNA here is from genome assembly GCA_034769755.1 of Odontamblyopus lacepedii. Classification (NCBI taxonomy): domain Eukaryota; kingdom Metazoa; phylum Chordata; class Actinopteri; order Gobiiformes; family Gobiidae; genus Odontamblyopus; species Odontamblyopus lacepedii. Next base: position 18,067,708 of record CM068346.1, on the reverse strand, counting down.
ACTCGATGATGTCTGTACATTTGCACTTGTGGGTACCATTTTTGTGGATGGCTGAATGGTTGATGCTGAAATCACTTCATGTGTTGTAAGCGTGGATGTTGGCACTGTAGTCTGACTTGTTGGCCCAGATGTCACAGACGTTGTTACTGAAGACTCTTGCTCCATCGTCACTTGAGTGGTTGGTCTTGAAGTCACTTGTTGTGTTGTGAATGTGGCTGTTGGCACAGAGGTCTCTGATGTAATTGTCGAAGATTTTAGCCCAGTTGTTGAGGTAACAGAAGTAGTAGACAGACTGTGACTTGTTGCTGGAGGAGTTGTCGTGTTCACAATTGCTGTTGATGATGGAGATGTTTGTGAAGAATGACTGGTCATACTTGTGGAATATGCACTCGATGATGTCTGTACATTTGCACTTGTGGGTAACATTTTTGTGGATGGCTGAATGGTTGATGCTGAAGTCACTTCATGTGTTGTAAGCGTGGATGTTGGCACTGTAGTCTGAGTTGTCGGCCCAGATGTCACAGACGTTATTACTGAAGACTCTTGCCCCGTCGTCACTTGAGTGGTTGGTCTTGAAGTCACTTGTTGCGTTGTGAATGTGGCTGTTGGCACAGAGGTCTCTGATGTAATTGTCGAAGATCTTAGCCCAGTTGTTGAGGTAACAGAAGTAGTAGACAGACTGTGACTTGTTGCTGGAGGAGTTGTCGTGTTCACAATTGCTGTTGATGATGGAGATGTTTGTGAAGAATGACTGGTTATACTTGTGGAATATGCACTCGATGATGTCTGTACATTTGCGCTTGTGGGTACCATTTTTGTGGATGGCTGAATGGTTGATACTGAAGTCACTTCATGTGTTGTAAGCGTGGATGTTGGCACTGTAGTCTGAATTGTTGGACCAGATGTAAGAGACGTGATCGTTGAGGATTCTTTTCCAGTTGTTGATGTAACTGAAGCCGATGATTGTTCTTGAGTAGTGACAGGAGTCATTGTTGTGTTCACAATTGCTGTTGATGGGGATGTTTGTGAAGAATGACTGGTCATACTTGTGGAATATGCACTCGATGATGTCTGTACATTTGCACTTGTGGGTAACATTTTTGTGGATGGCTGAATGGTTGATGCTGAAGTCACTTCATGTGTTGTAAGCGTGGATGTTGGCACTGTAGTCTGAGTTGTCGGCCCAGATGTCACAGACGTTATTACTGAAGACTCTTGCCCCGTCGTCACTTGAGTGGTTGGTCTTGAAGTCACTTGTTGCGTTGTGAATGTGGCTGTTGGCACAGACGTCTCTGATGTAATTGTCGAAGATTTTAGCCCAGTTGTTGAGGTAATAGAAGTAGTAGACAGACTGTGACTTGTTGCTGGAGAAGTTGTCGTGTTCACAATTGCTGTTGATGATGGAGATGTTTGTGAAGAATGACTGGTCATACTTGTAAAATATGCACTCGATGATGTCTGTACATTTGCACTTGTGGGTAACATTTTTGTGGATGGCTGAATGGTTGATGCTGAAGTCACTTCATGTGTTGTAAGCGTGGATGTTGGCATTGTAGTCTGAGTTGTCGGCCCAGATGTCACAGACGTTATTACTGAAGACTCTTGCCCCGTCGTCACTTGAGTGTTTGGTCTTGAAGTCACTTGTTTTGTTGTGAATGTGGCTGTTGGCACAGAGGTCTCTGATGTAATTGTCGAAGATTTTAGCCCAGTTGTTGAGGTAACAGAAGTAGTAGACAGACTGTAACTTGTTGCTGGAGGAGTTGTCATGTTCACAATTGCTGTTGATGATGGAGATGTTTGTGAAGAATGACTGGTCATACTTGTAAAATATGCACTCGATGATGTCTGTACATTTGCACTTGTGGGTAACATTTTTGTGGATGGCTGAATGGTTGATGCTGAAGTCACTTCATGTGTTGTAAGAGTGGATGTTGGCATTGTAGTCTGAGTTGTCAGCCCAGATGTCACAGACGTTATTACTGAAGACTCTTGCCCCATCGTCACTTGAGTGGTTGGTCTTGAAGTCACTTGTTGCGTTGTGAATGTGGCTGTTGGCACAGAGGTCTCTGATGTAATTGTCGAAGATTTTAGCCCAGTTGTTGAGGTAATAGAAGTAGTAGACAGACTGTGACTTGTTGCTGGAGAAGTTGTCGTGTTCACAATTGCTGTTGATGATGGAGATGTTTGTGAAGAATGACTGGTCATACTTGTGGAATATGCACTCGATGATGTCTGTACATTTGCACTTGTGGGTAACATTTTTGTGGATGGCTGAATGGTTGATGCTGAAGTCACTTCATGTGTTGTAAGCGTGGATGTTGGCACTGTAGTCTGAATTGTTGGACCAGATGTAAGAGACGTGATCGTTGAGGATTCTTTTCCAGTTGTTGATGTAACTGAAGCCGATGATTGTTCTTGAGTAGTGACACGAGTCGTTGTTGTGTTCACAATTGTTGTTGATGGAGATGTTTGTGAAGAATGACTGGTCATACTTGTGGAATATGCACTTGATGATGTCTGTACATTTGCACTTGTGGGTAACATTTTTGTGGATGGCTGAATGGTTGATGCTGAAGTCACTTCATGTGTTGTAAGCGTGGATGTTGGCGCTGTAGTCTGAGTTGTCGGCCCAGATGTCACAGACGTTATTACTGAAGACTCTTGCCCCGTCGTCACTTGAGTGGTTGGTCTTGAAGTCACTTGCTGCGTTGTGAATGTGGCTGTTGGCACAGAGGTCTCTGATGTAATTGTCGAAGATTTTAGCCCAGTTGTTGAGGTAACAGAAGTAGTAGACAGACTGTGACTTGCTGTTTGAGGAGTTGTCGTGTTCACAATTGCTGTTGATGATGGAGATGTTTGTGAAGAATGACTGGTCATACTTGTGGAATATGCACTCGATGATGTCTGTACATTTGTGCTTGTGGGTACCATTTTTGTGGATGGCTGAATGGTTGATGCTGAAGTCACTTCATGTGTTGTAAGCGTGGATGTTGGCACTGTAGTCTGAATTGTTGGACCAGATGTAAGAGACGTGATTGTTGAGGATTCTTTTCCAGTTGTTGATGTAACTGAAGCCGATGATTGTTCTTGAGTAGTGACACGAGTCGTTGTTGTGTTCACAATTGTTGTTGATGGAGATGTTTGTGAAGAATGACTGGTCATACTTGTGTAATATGCACTCGATGATGTCTGTACATTTGCGCTTGTGCGTAACATTTTTGTGGATGGCTGAATGGTTGATGCTGAAGTCACTTCATGTGTTGTAAGCATGGATGTAGGCACTGTAGTCTGACTTGTTTGCCCAGATGTCACAGACGTTGTTACTGAAGACTCTTGCCCCGTCGTCACTTGAGTCGTTGGTCTTGAAGTCACTTGTTCTGTTGTGAATGTGGCTGTTGGCACAGAGGTTTCTGATGTAATTGTCGAAGATTTTAGCCCAGTTGTTGAGGTAACAGAAGTAGTAGACAGACTGTGACTTGTTGCTGGAGGAGTTGTCGCGTTCACAATTGCTGTTGATGATGGAGATGTTTGTGAAGAATGACTGGTCATACTTGTGGAATATGCACTCGATGATGTCTGTACATTTGCACTTGTGGGTAACATTTTTGTGGATTGCTGAATGGTTGATGCTGAAGTCACTTCATGTGTTGTAAGCGTGGATGTTGGCACTGTAGTCTGAGTTGTTGGACCAGATGTAATAGCCGTGATCGTTGAGGATTCTTTTCCAGTTGTTGATGTAACTGAAGCCGATGATTGTTCTTCAGTAGTGACACGAGTCGTTGTTGTGTTCACAATTGTTGTTGATGGAGATGTTTGTGAAGAATGACTGGTCATACTTGTGGAATATGTAATCGATGATGTCTGTACATTTGCGCTTGTGGGTAACATTTTTGTGGATGGCTGAATTGTTGATGCTGAAGTCACTTCATGTGTTGTAAGCGTGGATGTTGGCACTGTAGACTGAATTCTTGGACCAGATGTAAGAGACGTGATCGTTGAGGATTCTTTTCCAGTTGTTGATGTAACTGGAGCTGGTGATTGTTCTTGAGTAGTGACACGAGTCTTTGTTGTGTTCACAATTGTTGTTGATAGAGATGTTTGTGCAGAATGACTTGTAATACTTGTGGAATATGCATTTGACGATGTTTGTACATTTATGTTTGTGTGTAACATTTCAGTGGATGGTTGAATGGTTGATGTTGAAGTCACTTCATGTGTTGTAATTATGGATGTTGTCACTGTAGATTGAGTTGTGGGGCCAGATGTCATAGACGTGGTTGTTGAAAATTGTTCAGTTGTTGAGCTAACTGAAGCCCCCAAAAGTCCTTGTGTAGTGGCACGTGGCGATGTGTTCACACTTGTTGCTGTAATTGAGGGAGATGTTTGCGGAGAAAGACTTGTTGATTTTTCAGAAACCGAAAATTGGTTTTGACTTGTTGCTTGAGGAGTCGTTGTGCTTACAATTGTCGCTGCTGGAAAAGATTTTTGAGAAGAATTACTAGTTATTGTTCTGGAATATGGATAGATGTAGGCTGCACATTGGGAGACATACAGCCAGCTATTGACAATTATAGCGGACTAATGAGTGGTTTGTAATGGTGATTCTTTTTCTGTTATATAATAAAAAAGGCATCATATAAGTTCAAAACCATTTTATGTTTTAGTCCAGGCAAACTGCAACTTTTTTCAAAACTGCTGAAACTGATTTTGTGCTGCTGCAACAGATTTACATTTACTCGTTTGCCTCATTTTTATAGGGGCAGTATTGAGTGGGGGTGGTGGTAAAAAAACGGAATTAATTTTGTGTTGGCTCACAGCTGAATTGCTGAAATTAGCCTTATTGTTATAGAGTATAATTTGGGTATGATTTAGACTGTTGAACGCTGCACTTTAACTCACTTTAACTCACATACTACTCAATCCTTTTCATCCTATTCCCTGCTCACACATGTATATAGTCATAAATAGGTCAATGATGTAAATAATTTCCCAGAGAGAGCTATTTTTATCTTTTATTTTATCTTTTATCTTATTGTATTTAGCTTATTTTGTAACTTGTTCGATGTACATGCTCTTGGTCGGTTGCATCTGTAACAAAGAAAATTTCCCTTCGGGGATGAATAAAAGTAATTCTGATTCTGATTCTGATTCTGACTTGATTATTAAAATTTTTTTTTTTTAAATCACTAGTCGCGCCTTGCCCTTGGCGCCATGCCCTGAGCATGGAAATGCAACACCAAGGTGGCCCCAAACAAACTGCCAATGGAAAAGAGGCTTATGTTAACTAAAGGCCACCACACACTACAGGAGAATTTTCCCGATTTCTGTGATTTTTTCTCCCCGAGTTCGGTGAGGCATGACCCGACGTTTTGTCGTGTGCATGATTTTGAAGCCATTAGGCTCCTGAGTGTCAGGGACAGAGGAGTGACTGACACTGAGACGCAGGATACAAACTCAGGATACAAAACAGGATATAGCAAAAATAATGAGAAGACTTTGATTAACACGTAATGTTTATTATCATGTAAAGCGCTTTGTGTTGCATTTTTGTATGAAAAGCGCTCTATAAATAAAGTTTGATTGATTGATTGAAAGTGGTAAATTTAAAGTGCAGCATCTCATCCACATTATCCATAGAAACTATCCTCCGCCAATAATGGCATACAGCCCATAAATCTGTGCTATTAATCCAGTTTGAGGTGTTCCATCCATCCATCCATCTTCTTCCGCTTATCCGGGGCCGGGTAGCGGGGGCAGCAGTCTAAGCAGGGGCTCCCAAGCTTCCTTTTCCCCAGCCACTTCCTCCAGCTCCTCCAGACGGACCCCTAGGCGTTCCCAGGCCAGCCGAGAGACATAGTCCCTCCAGCGTGTCCTGGGTCTTCCTGTGTGACCGAGCTCCTCACCTTATCTCTAAGGGAGCGCCCGGCCACTCTGCGAAGGAAACTCATTTCGGCCGCTTGTATCCGCGATCTCGTTCTTTCGGTCATTACCCAGAGCTCATGACCATAGGTGAGGGTAGGAACGTAAATTGACTGGTAAATTGAGAGCTTCGCCTTTCGGCTAAGCTCCCTCTTCACCACAACGGTCCGATACAGCGACTGCATCACTGCCGACGCTGCACCGATCCGCCTGTCAATCTCACGCTCCATCCTCCCCTCACTCGTGAACAAGACCCCGAGATACTTGAACTCCTCCACTTGAGGCAGAGACTCCCCACCCACCCGGAGAGGGCAATCCACCTTTTTCCGGTGGAGAACCATGGCCTCGGATTTGGAACAGCTGATTCTCATCCCAGCCGCTTCACACTCGGCTGCAAACCACCCCAGTGCACGTTGCAGGTCCTGGCTCGATGGAGCCAACAGGACAACATCATCCGCGAAAAGCAGAGATGAGATCCTGTGGTCCCCGAACTGGACCCCCTCCGGCCCCTGGCTGCGCCTAGAAATTCTGTCCATAAATACAATGAACAGAACCGGTGACAAAGGGCAGCCCTGGCGGAGTCCAACATGCACCGGGAACAAGTCTGACTTACTGCCGGCAATGCAAACACAGCTCCTGCTCCAGTCATACAGGGACCGGACAGCCCTTAGCAAAGGGCCCCGGACCCCATACTCCCGGAGCACCCCCCACAGGGCACCACGAGAGACACGGTCGAATGCCTTCTCCAGGTCCACAAAGCACATGTGGACTGGTTGGGCAAACTCCCATGAACCCTCGAGCACCCGATGGAGGGTGTAGAGCTGGTCCAGTGTTCCACGACCAGGCCGAAAACCACACTGCTCCTCTTGAATCCGAGGTTCGACTATCAGCCGAACTCTCCTCTCCAGTACCCTGGCATAGACTTTACCGGGGAGGCTGAGGAGTGTGATTCCCCTATAGTTGGAACACACCCTCCGGTCCCCCTTTTTATACAGAGGGACCACCACCCCGGTCTGCCAGTCCAAAGGTACTGTTCCCGACCGCCACGCGATGTTGCAGAGGCATGTCAGCCAAGACAGCCCCACAACACCCAGAGACTTAAGGTACTCAGGACGGATCTCATCCACCCCCGGAGCCTTGCCACCGAGGAGCTTTCCGACCACCTCAGTGACTTCGGCCAGGGTGATGGATGAGTCCACCTCTGGGTCCCCAGCCTCAGCCTCCTCTTCGGAGGACGTGACGGTGGGATTGAGGAGATCCCCAAAGTATTCCTTCCACCGCCCGACAACATCCCCAGTCGAGGTCAGCAGCTCTCCCCCCGCACTGTAAACAGTGTTGGTGAAGAACTGCTTCCCCCTCCTGAGGCGCTGGACGGTTTGCCAGAATTTCCTTGGGGCCGTCCGATAGTCCTCCTCCATGGCCTCCCCGAACTCCTCCCAGACCCGAGTTTTTGCCTCTGCCACCGCCCGGGCTGCAGCACGCTTGGCCCGCCGGTACCCGTCAGCTGCTTCAGGAGTCCCCCGAGCCAGCAAGGCCCGGTAGGACTCCTTCTTCAGCTTGACGGCATCCCTTACTTCCAGTGTCCACCACCGGGTTCGGGGATTGCCGCCGCGACAGGCACCACAGACCTTACGGCCACAGCTACGAGCAGCCGCATCGGCAATAGAGGCCGAGAACGAAGCCCACTCGGGCTCCATGTCCCCAGCCTCCCCCGGGATCCGGGAGAAGCTCTCCCGGAGGTGTGAGTTGAAGGCCGCACTGACAGAAGGTTCTGCCAGACGTTCCCAACAGACCCTCACGATAATCTTGGGCCTGCCAGGTATTTCCGGCTTCCTCCTCCGCCAGCGGACCCAACTCACCACCAGGTGGTGATCAGTTGACAGCTCTGCCCCTCTCTTCACCCGAGTGTCCAAGACACACGGCCGGAGGTCAGATGACACGACAACAAAGTCGATCATCGACCTCCGGCCTAGGGAGTCCTGGTGCCACGTGCACCGATGGACCCCCTTGTGCTCGAACATGGTGTTCGTTATGGACAAGCTGTGACTAGCACAGAAGTCCAATAACAGAACACCGCTCGGGTTCAGATCGGGGAGGCCGTTCCTCCCAATCACCCCTCTCCAAGTGTCACTGTCGTTGCCCATGTGGGCGTTGAAGTCCCCCAGTAGAACAACGGAGTCCCCGGTTGGTGCACTGTCCAGTACCCCTCCCAGAGTCTCCAAGAAGGCTGGGTACTCTGCACTGCTGTTCGGCCCGTAGGCCGACACCACAGTGAGAGACCTGTCCCCGACCCGAAGGCGCAGGGACGCGACCCTCTCGTTCACCGGGGTGAACTCCAACATGCAGCGGCTGAGCTGTGGGGCTATGAGCAGGCCCACACCAGCTCGCCGCCGCTCCCCGCGGCCAACTCCAGAGAAATGGAGAGTCCAACCCCTCTCAAGGAGTTGGGTTCCGGACCCCAAGCTGTGTGTGGAGGTGAGGCCGACTATATCTAGCCGGTAATGCTCAACCTCCCGCACAAGCTCAGGCTCCTTCCCCCCCAGCGAGGTGACATTCCATGTCCCCAGAGCTAGTCTCCATGTCCGGAGATCCGGTCGCCAAGGCCCCTGCCTTCGACCGCCACCCAGATCTCTCCGCACCCGACCCCTATGGCTCCTGTCGCAGGTGGTGGGCCCACCAGAGGGTGGCCCCACGTCGCTCCTTCGGGCTGGGCCCGGCCGGGCCCCGTGGGGAAAGGCCCGGCCACCAGGCGCTCGCCGACGTGCATCCACCCCAGGCCTGGCTCCAGGGTGGGGCCCCGGTGTCGCCATTCCGGGCGACGTAACTGGCCTTTGTATGGTCATCATCATTAGGGGCTTCTGAACCGCTCTTCGTCTGACCCGTCCCCCCGGACCTGTTTGCCTTGGGTGACCCTACCAGGGGCATAAAGCCCCCGACAACATAGCTCCTGGGATCATTCGGGCACTCAAACCCCTCCACCACGTTAAGGTGGCGGTTCGAGGAGGTGTTCTTTGAAAGTAAAAATGCAGTGTTTCCTCATGTGTGTCTGTTTACATCAGGGGTCTCCAACCTGTAGCTCAGGAGCTACCAGTAGCTCTCTACCCCTTTCCAAGTAGCTCGCCAAGGGATTTCGGAATTATACCAATAATAACAATTTAATTTGGTTAATGACCTATTACTACTGTACATGTATCATTTTGAAGCCCAACTTGTGCACTAATAAATGGACAATGGTTTATGCTTTATAGGCATCTAACTGTACCCAAAGGCCCTCTTTCTTATAATCGTCGCCAATTTCCTGTGGCCGCTGAGAAGCTCTCTTTTATTTTTGTTTTGTAAAGGTAGCTCACCAGAGGAAAAAGGTTGGAGACCCCTGGTTTACATCCACACCATGCATAGTTTGGGGTGAAGATGCAGATTAGCGATAGTGACACTATTTGTGTACTCTATCGCCAATCTTGTATGTTTTAAAAATCATGTATCTGAACTATTGCACCACATTTCACAAATAATAATAACAACACAGTTTTGACTTGTATCTAAAGTAGAAGTGCAGTCCTCTAATCTTTTGAACATTTAAGAGTCTGAAAGCGAGTGGTTTGCAATCTGTAGTCTTTGCGATCGGAGATTTTAAGTCTCAAAAGGTTCTCCTCGTGTCTGTGGGGTGTACTTTTTGTCGCACATTTCAAAATCATTTAAGACAGAAAAATCCTCTAGTGTGTAGTGGCCTTAAAGCTAAAAATCATCATACCATGGTTTAAAGTACATACAAGTCGATTACATGTAGTACACTGCATACATTCATAATGTAGCAGTGAAAGATTGACAAGCAGAGAATTAAACCAGAAGTTTTTATGTTTTTTTTTTTTTTTTTTACCCCTATAAGGAGTCAATTTCTGAGGACATTTACATTTTCTGTCGTAAGTATCTGTGATTACAGCAGCAACAGCAGCTATACATACACGCCTTCAAATCCTTTTTTTTCTCCTGGCGTTAACTTTCATTGAATATCAAAATATCAATACCAATGTGCTCATTCTTTCCAACATGAATCAATATTATCACAAAAGCCCCAACATTTTCAATAATCATCCTATGTAAACTGTCCAATTACATAATTTATGGATAATTATTTTTGAGGTTCTGAAGGAGGTGCTCCCGGCCCTTCCATGGGCCCTGGGGTTTGGTTAAAAATCACTGGTTTAAGATCAGCTTTATGTGTTTGAAATTCAGTTTCTCCTTTGCTATAATCTCTTGTGGACGCCGTTTACAAGAAGGGCCAGAGCCGCCTCTATTTCCTGAGGAGGCTGAGGTCCTTTGACATCTGCAGGACAATGCTCAGGATGTTCTACGAGTCTATGGTGGCCAGTGCCATCATGTACGCTGTAGTCTGCTGGGGCAGCAGTCTGCGCGTGAGGGACACTAATAGACTCGAGAAGATCATTAGGAAGGCTGGACATGTTGTGGGGGAGGAGCTGGACTCTCTGACGGTGGTGTTGGACAGGAGAATACTGGACAAAATCTGGACTATTCTGGACTCTCCCTCCCACCCCCTCCACAAGGTGCTGGCCAATCAGAGGAGCTCTTTCAGCCATAGACTGTGGCTGCCGCGCTGCTCCACTGAGAGACACAGGAAATCTTTCCTGCCTGTCACCATCAAACTGTTGAACGCTGCACTTTAAATCACAAACTACTCTATCCTTTTTATCCTATTCCCTGCTCACACATATAGTCGTAAATATGTCACTGATGTAAATAATTTCCCAGAGAGAGCTATTTTATCTTTTATCTTATTGTATTTATCTTATCTTATTTTTGTAACTTGTTTTCAATCTACATGCTCTTGGTCAGTTGCATCTGTAACAAAGAAAATTTCCCCTCGGGGATGAATAAAAGTAATTCTGATTCTGATTCTGATTGTACTGTTGTCCTAGTTGAAAGATTGGACAGAATAAAAGCAATAATTGCAATAATAATTCACTATAGCCTAGGTATACGATATGTATCCCTTATGAGGGAAATTCTTTCCCTGCATTTATCCCATCATTCAACCAGTGCCACTGGGGCAATCTGTCAGGAGCAGTGAGCTACTATATAGTACCCAGGGAACCATTTTCATGGTCTTGGACTAGGCTTGGTCAGGACTACCTTAGCTACCCATTATGCAAGTATTGGGTTAATGGAGGAAGCTGGAGTGCCCAAAATTACTTTACACAGTCATGCATAATAGAGTCTATACTAGGCACTGTAACCATACTGTAAATGTCTTGGGGTAGACTGCGAGAAGCAAAGCTTTCAAACTTCACCATCAACCCTCTGGCCAACACTAGTCATTCACACAGCACATTAATACTAGGAAAGGTGAGTGAAGTGTTTTTCCTAAAGACACAACGACTGCATGCATTTGACTAGAGCCACTGCAGCCCCACTGTGGCACCCTGTATTCCCTGTGGTCTCCCATCCCAGTACTAACCAGGCTCAATTTTCTTTGCTTCTGAAACAAAGTTGCCCTGTTTGAAGGAGGTTATGGACAAAACAAATGTCAGAATCTCAGTATGTCAAAAAATATTATCTTAGAACAACAAATCAAAGAGTACACATACACATAATACACAGGGATTGATTTGGTAGGGGTTAACTGGGCATAGACAACTAAACTTCAGTTCAAATATAGCTTCATTCACACAACACCAGGGTCACAGAAAAGAAAAAGATACAGAGAATGAGAGTCTTACCTTGTTCTTGTGCAAAAAGGAGTGCTGAAAATAAAATGTAGGTAGTTACAAATGTGACAGATTTCTTTCTCCATTTTGTTGATTCATAAATCCAGCATTTCATTTTGAAGTCTTGAAATTGTCAACCAAATGGTGCTGAATTCAGTGCTGCTCCTCATCTACTATCTTGTACACATAAAGCCAAATAACTTCTAATTACTTATTTTGTGCAATGAGTACTTTTTTTGTTTTGTTTTGCTAGCGCTTGTCCACCATATAAACATGTTTCCTAGTATCAAAAGCCTTTTTAAGCATCATCAATGATCAACCAAGTGAAGTGAGGCAGGTACAGCAGCACGCTCCTCCTTTGGCAAACCTTTGATGTGCCCCTCACGCCCAGCACATGTGCCTAAAGAAAAGGTCCATATTACAGTGACACTGAAGCTGAGAACTCAAAATAGAGAAGGCATAAACACTCTCCAGCATTATCAGTTACATCTCCATTAATGCTTCAAAATGTAAACGTGTAATAAAATAAAATTAAAAAACAAATATTTTAAGAAGGCCGTGACATCTTAAAAGTATAGTCCTCTGTAATTCATTAGTCTTGACTCAAAGAGTCCTGTGAAGACAAACAGATTCAGAGCAAATACACAACTCAGCAGAACAAAATTAATTTAAGTCTATACATCTTCTCCCTTTGGATTTGCAGATGAGAGAGCCAATTTCACCTCCTTGTTTCAATGGATAAATAAGTTCAATGCTATACTGTAGATCACTGAGTCGACAGAGTATGTAAAAAAAACTGTTCCATCATGAGCCGTATACATCCACAGCATTATTTACAGACCATGTATATGATAAAGATTTACACTGAAATTAGCACTCTTTGAAAAAGTTACATTACAGTTGATAAATTCTCAGTAACACCACCTGTGTTTACTTTTGACTCTATCAGTCTATCATCAACACTGAAGCTAGAGGGGCACAAAAGGGGGTTTATACGTTTTCTTGTAATAAAGACATTTTTAAGATGTGTACATTTTAAAAGGTAATTTATTCCATTTAATAATTTCAGCCCAGCCCTTGCTCATTCTGTTTCACCCATATTCTTTTTTCTTTTCTCTTTGATTTTAGGGCATCATTTAGGGGATTGCATTTGGAACACAGGAATTTTTTTAAGAACTATTTATTTAGAAAATGTTTTGTAGGTTGGCAAGACATTTCTGTAGGCATGACAAAATATGAAGCAATATTGATTTCTGAACTATTTTAAGACTAACTTTTGTTTCTGTCAAACCAAAGGGCGTTGTCAAGATAAGTGACTTATCAGCACCTGATTGGCACACAGCATAAATATTGATGTGTTTGAAATGTGCATTTTTAAACATTCCACAAATTATGGAAAATGTCAATATTTTCAGTTTTCTTAAATTATGTATAAACTGTAAACAGAAATATAATCTCTATTGTAACCATTAGAGGCATAACTATTTTAGCCCTAGGCTTCCATTGAGAATGTTTCCTTGTCAGAATATGATAAATGTATGAACATACTAAAAGCAAGAGATTGTTGAGAAAAGAGGCAGGGAAAGTGAAGGGGTTGAATAAAATGAAACTTTTATTTTTATTTGACCATTTTAAAAAGGCAAATTCATCAAGAAACCGGATTAAAGACAATCGGTACAGAGAACACACCCTTTTATATCATATGTAAATGTGAACAAAATAAATCAACAAACCCTTTTTTTTTTTTACATTTTCAGAAAATATATGTCATATATAAAAAGATGATAATTTTCAGAGTGGAGATTTTTTTTAAAGGAATTAGGATCGTGAACATTATTGCCTACACAACATTATAAATGTTGATTTGCTTCATAATAGAGTATGGCTTTGCTATTGCCTCTATTCACTATGAAATAACATTGAAAAACATGCATGCTTACTGTGAGCGGGGTCACTTCTCTACAGATCTGACTCGTAACTTTACCCAGTCGCGTTACCTGTTTGTTTCCATGGAAACAGAAGTGTTAAATGCCATGCTCTGGAACATTCCAAGCAAAGCAATAACATCACCATGGACACAAGCAGGCAGTGGAGCCTCTCCCAGAAAAGTTAGATAGTGAACCTTTAAAGCTTGGCAATGACATACCGGTCTATAAACATTGCTTTAGGACTTGAATGGGCCCATGTCTTCAAAGTATGTAAGATGGAAATATACATAACGTATTGTTTGTGACATTCTTCCATAGCACAGTCTCACAGAAAACTGCTGCTTTTCTCATCACTGCTCCTCTTCTTTTTCCTTGGGGGTCTCCTGTGCTGCTTGAGCTCTGTGGCGCTCTGCTTCTGTCACAGTCATTGGATGTAAAGGGAAGAACCCAGCTAAACCTGGAGCAAACGCATACACAAATTCCTCAATCAATTATAAGGTCAGACACGTCACTTCATATCTCCTTTAGCTCAAGTAATAAATAACCTATTTAATTGTCATTTTGTAATGTTTAAAGAAAAGGGCGTAGGTTGATTACCTACAGCAAACTGTTCCATACAAATTTGTATTTATCATCATTTGTTTCACAAGGTGTAACTTAGAAGTACGTTTATGAACAGTCACCTTTGATAAATATCATTTCCACACATCATTTAGAAGCATGGTAATAAAATGATCAAATTGCGAGCACACACCTAGCAGCTTGGCCACAGGTTTTGTTGCATGGGCACCACAGCCGATCCAGTACTTTAAGCGGTCGTAGTTGAAGCTCACGAGTTTCTCATTGTAGATATTGGGCAGAGGGTCATAAGTCCCCAACTGTTCGATGTATTTACCGTCCCTAGCTCTTTTGTTGAATGCAGCCACAATTCGGTAGAAGGGTCTGTTTGCCTGTTTGTGACCAGCCAGAGCCAGACGGATGACAACATATCCTCCGTGGTACTGTTTTAGAAGGAGGGATGCTGGCAAGAAAAAAACCAAAAACAAATGATAAACATTTTGAATATGTTTATGACCTAACATCTCCTTTAATCCTTGATGATTACTTACACAAATGAATGCCATGCCAGTTTTTATTTTTTGTTCTACAAAGGCATGGGCGTATTAGAATTTTGAAATGTCCTTGTTTAACCTTTTTGGAAGGGTGTCTAAACTTCTGTTTTTCTTTTCATTCTAAAATTTTTTGTTTGTAAGATTCCCATTTCCTCCACACCAGGATTTTTTTTTCAATTATTAACAAATTAATTAATTTGTTTCACAAGGTGTAACTTAGAAGTATGTTTATGAACAGTCACCATTGATATAAATTAATTAACATCAAATCATATAAATTAATTATCTGTGGCTGCTTTTACACTTTGCCCTATGCCTCATGAAAAGAGCAGCAGAAAAGACACTAAACCAAAAATACACCAATGTTTTATACATCAAAATCTATTATTTAAATGTTCATATTACATACATTAGTGTAATGAAAGTACTATTAATATATATACAAATACACTCATGAATTTATGCAACAGCTGACTAAATGAGGGCTGTGGCATGTGACAATGTCCATGTGAAAAGACTGAGTAAAACAGCATTGAGCATCAAACCACAAAGACAGCAAACCTAATGAGTACATTTTCAAAAATGTTTAATTTAGTAATGTATTATTAAGATTTGTCCTACATTTGACCTGTAATTTGATGCCAATGGGGAAACCTGTCAGAAGCAGTGCCCAGGGACACATCTGAAGATCTTCAGGTACATTTACAGCCCGGAGTACCTAGCTCTTGGCTGTGTCTATTCTGCTTATTTTTGAAAGTAGTTGATACTTACATAGATGGACCATGATGCTTGGAAAACAGTTCTGTGGAGTAAGAAAAAATAATATTTGATGAATCACAAGCAAAATAAAATTTGTTTTCATTTTAATTACATCTTAAAAGGTATAATTGCTTAGTTATGAAATAAAACCAGATGAGTGTCAACTTGCATGACTGAATGACAATATGCATTTTCTATGAAGTGATAACCCCTTAGTGACTCACTAATGTCCAGTAATACATTTTACACACTAGTAAAGATATGCATAGAAAAAAGTTTCAAAGACATAATGACACAAATAACTCTACTTATCTTTACTTCTCATACACTTACTTGCTTTTGAAAATATGTTTTAATATATCACAAACTGCAGCGTTGTAACTAACTTCTGGACTGAAGTTGGAATCAATATTTTGCCAGTCTCCTTATGTAAGGAGGTCTTTGGGTGTCTTGTATAGCCCGTGTATGTATGTATGTATGCATGTGTGTGTGTGTGTGTGTGTATTAGCTAGCTGTATATATATATATATATATATATATATTAGTGCTGCCGCGATTATTCGACGTTGTCGACGTAATCGATTATGAAAATGAGTCGACTACAATTTTTTTGGTCGAATATTCGCCTTTATTTATTTTTGGTCTCAAACGGCTCGTCCAGAGACCTTTTGCTTGCCTGAGATCAGGTATTTCCTCCACACCACTAGTCGTACTACACTCGAGGCCGACACCGTGCGGCAGGCAGCGGCTACACCCGAGGCGGACACCGGCGCAGCTAACAGCGGCTACACCGAGGCGGACACCGGCGCAGCTAACAGCGGCTACACCCGAGGCGGACACCGGCGCGCTAACAGCGGCTACACCGAAGCGGACACCGGTGCCGCGGCAGCAACTGCGCCGAGGCCGACACCGGTGCTGCTGACAGCGGCTACATCCGGGGTTGACGCCGAGGTGGCTAACCTCGGCTTCACCAAAGGCTAACAGCAGTGGTAAATAATGGCACCGCCAAAGAAAACAAACTTGAGGAAGTATTTGCCGCGGCGCACTCTGCTGGCTGGTCTCTCTCTTTCGACCACGACCACGATGCATGAGGTATTGAGCATACCGTTGCATATGCTGCTCGTGCAAACTCGTTAAATTGTGTGTGCATATCGTTGTTCAACATTGTTGAATGAGCACACACAACAGACATAACAGCAATAACCTTTGCAACTCGCACGCACAGCACACACAAGGTAAAATCTAACACACACACTTGTGTGTGTTAGAACCGCTTTTTTTTTTTATTAGTCGTTTAGATTAGTCGACTAATCGAAAAATTAGTCGAGAGATTAATCGTTAGAAAATTAGTCGTTAGTGGCAGCACTAATATATATATATATATATATATATATAAAATACAGCTAGGGGTGGCACGGTATATGTATTCGTATTGAACCGTCGCGGTACGGGGGTCACGGTTCGGTGCGCGCATTTTGATGGAGAATATACGGCACAAAAGTTTAATATTGAACTGACCACGGGACTTTCCTTTTGCGACGGTTTCCTTAACCATTGCCATGTGCAAGCCCTGATTGGTCCATGAACATGTATACATGTCTGGATTGGTCTAGCTAGCAAACTCCACCTTCAAATACAAAACTGCTGCCCGGAGTTAGAAGACCCACCACCATCATTTAAGTCGGTGGTGTGGGCAGGGCTCTACAGTGCGCCCATTTCACTCGCATTTGCGAGTAAATATTTCGTCGTGCGAACGAGGAAAATAAAACAGTCGCACCTGTGCGAGTGCTTCTGCAGCACAATAAGGAGCTGCGCACAGACGCAACGTGACGAGTTAAACGTTCTACATGTATCAAACATTAGGGGCGCACTCACACTAGGACTTCAAAATCGTGCCCAAGCCTGGATCGCCCCTAAAACGCGACACGCCCAGCGCGAGCGCAACCGAACCGTGCCCGGGCACGACACCTCCGACTGCGCACGACCCCAGCATACGAGCTCCGGGTGTGCGGCGATATCACTCATACGAACAAACTCCACTTCAAAACACACCCACGCCCCTTAAACGAGGAGCGGCACCGCAGCAGGACCCACACCTGTCCCACCACAGTAGACACCCCTGTGCCGCTGGACTTCCCTCTCTAAAGCGAGAGCTTTGTCTCGGTCTTGTCTAGGACTCGAGCGCATTTGGACTCGGTCACGTCACGGACTCGATGTCTGAATACTGAGTGCATCATATTTCATTACGGCCGCTGCTGTCGCCAGTAAACTTGTACCAGTATGCGGGACCTGTGTGCTGGAGCCCGTGGACACTGTACCGCCAGCGCGCGGCTTGTCCACAGCGCCACCCTCAGCGTGCGTCACAGGGCAGGTTAAACATCTGCCCTGTGAAAAAAAATAATTTTATGTCAGTGTCCGCACAGAGCAGAGCAGAGCAGGCGATATGTGGGCTGAAGTTTGCCAAAGAAAATGCCAAATTAATCTGTCACAACTCCAGGAATTTGAAAATACAGGTTTAAAAATTCGACCCACTTTATTCACATCGAAGCAGTTTTGTGTAAAGTGCCAGTGGAAGTTCTCTTAAAGAAGAGGTTCTCAAACTGTGGGTAGTGTTGTGTTTTAGTTTTAGTTTTTCCTTGAGTGATGCAGAAAAGAGGGAGCCACTGTCTGTGTGAATGTTCTTATATGTTCGCTTAGGTCCAAAAAGGGGCGCAGAGTGTTTCAGTGCAGTACAGTCTGTTTGGCTTATTTTAAGTCTAAATGAATATTAATCAGATAAAATGGAGATAGACTGATTAAAAACACAGTGATTGTGCAGGAAAAGTACAGTCATAATTCTTTTGTGTTTTTTGTATAAAATAATAAAAAGTTGGTGTGCGCAAGTTCTGCACTGTAATAAATGTTCAAAACTAAAACCTATTTGTGCCCCCATTTGTTTTTCTGTGCTCCTAAAATTTTTGACTTAGGGGCACATGTGCTCCTGAAAAAAAAAAGTTAGTGTAGAGCCCTGGGTGTGGGACAACTTCGGGTTCCCCGTGAGTTACAACAGCAACGGAGAGCGGGTGGTGGACAAAACGAAGACGGTCTGTTGTCGTTGTTTGACAGCTGTGGGTTATGTGAGTGGGAACACTTCAAATATGCTAACACAGAAGGTACCTAAAAAGACCATGTGTTAAAACTTCACTGATGTACCCAGCTCAGTAACCAATCAATATACTCAATGTGGTGCTTGCATGTTCACTTGTTTTACATGTTTTACTTTTACTACAAGTTGCAGTTATCTCAGCTGGAGATTTAGGCAATAAAAAGCTGCCTTTGAGGACAGCCTTTCTGGTTATGTTTTTTTTCCTGCACTGTACCGAAAATGTACCGAACCGTGGTGTCTGAACCGAGGTACGTACCGTACCGTGAATTTTGTGTACCGTGCCACCCCTATATACAGCCTATGGTATCTTGAAAAGCGCTGTACCAATGTTATGTATTATTATGTTAACCTCAATTTTAAGTACAGCCAGTTAATTGTTTGCTTTGTTTTTAGGGACCGTTTACCTGTCAAAACTTCCTAATAAGAGTATTTATTTTTGCATATCAATCTTTCAGAGACATTAATTAGTCTATGTCAATCTTTGGTAAACCAATGGGTGTTTTTCTTTATGGCCAACTGAGCTCAAGGTTTAAGTTCGCTTATATATAATTTCTACAACACGTTAAACTATCCAACAAATAAACTAAGATAAGACAACTCTGATTGCGTTGCTATATCAGTACTGTTTGGTATTTCTCTCATTTCAATGTTGACATTTTAGCAAAGGGCTTACAAGCATGCAGCTCGCGGAGGAGAACAAAATAGCAGTGTAATGAAACTTTCCAGAGATATTCACATGGATATTAAAAGAACCAAATTACCTTTTTGATTTCGCTGGACAACGCGCACGAATCGGCACTGTTTTATTGAATATCTTTGACAAATTTGTCCTAATGTGACTTGCTAGTGCGCCGCCATGTTGCCACAGGATGTGATGTACCAGTAAAGTCTTCTTTAAAATTTCACTGCATTTACTTTGTGCCATTACTGCCCCCTTCAGGTTTAAATAAGTACAATCCAATGTCACTTTAATGACAATGACCTACCATAGTTTCCTTCCAGTACATAAAAAAGTGGAAAAAACATTACTTTCTTTTCATTACATAGTCCTGTCTAATATATTACATATTGCAGGGTTATTTGTACGAATCCGTTCCAATGAAAGTGAACGACAGTGCTGACCAGTCTTCGGCCACTAGATGGTGGTGTTGCTCCACTCTGCAGTGCCCAAACTCCAGAAAATGTTTTACGAAAAGCAAACACGTAAAGTAACAAAAGTGAAAGTCATAGTGCATTGAAATATTACTATGGTAAGATCACATTTTACAGCTATTTAAAATTTGAAGTTGAAATGTTTTAGACATAGGCTAGAATAAGATACTTATATCTTAATCTTTGTACTACAATATCCCGATCAAGTAAGTGCACAAAAACGGCTAAATACATTTACAGGAGAGGAAAGGATGTTCAGTTTTGTTAAAATAATATAGTTTGTCATGTGGCTGTGCAGAGTTGACGAGTGCATTATTTCATACTTTGATAATAAGAATCTGAAAAAGGAACGTCTATTTTTCTACCCTGACTAGCTCTTCACAGCAGTGGCTGATTGAGAAAATGTGCAACAGAGATAAATATGTGCATGTGATGTTTGAGAAACTAGAGATATTTCTGAGCTCACGTTGGCTAAACATTTAAAACCCTAATGTGACCTTAGGCATTTTTTAGTTTGAAAAGTAGGCATTTTTAAATTTTGCTTTAAAATATCACTTTCAGTGACTTTTTTAATGATCTGCTGTGAAGGTGTCATTTGAACATTAAGGTTTATTACATTATGATTGTAGAAATATATTTTGGTTCTTTTATGTTATTTAATAGTACCCAACCCTCCGGAATCCAGAACTTTACCGAAGAATCTCTTTACAGCAGCGGTGAGTAGAGCTGTGGCCTGGATTCCCCCTGCTGTAATGGTGACCTTACACTTCTATTTTTGTAGTTTTTGTAGTCAGTTCAGAAGTAAATGTGCTTTATTATTGTTTACCCTGGATTAATAATAATAATAATAATAATGCATCTTTTTATATAGCGCTTTTCAGGACACTCAAAGACGCTTTACAGAGCATTATTCATTCACTCCAGACCCAGTGGTGGTAAACTACTATTGTAGCCACAGCTGCCCTGGGACAGACTGACGGAAGCAACAATTACTCATTGTCAAAATGACAATGCATTATACTGATGCATGTTTGACAGTGGGGGTGATAAAACCAGCATTTTGCTTATTTTAACGAAGGTTTAAGCTATACTGACTAACTTACAGTGCGACAGTGACTCAGGTGCTAGAGTGGTTGTCTGCTAAAACTAGAAGGTTGGTGGTTTAATCTCAGCTCTGACCTGTGCATTCTGCTGATGTGTCCTTAAGCAAGGCACTTTACCCACCTTACATATTCACGGGTTTCTGCTACCAGTTCAGGTGACCATTTTGAGCATTTTGTCACTTCAAAAGATATTTAGTTTTATATTGTTACTATGGAAATGCTAGATTTTCATCACTTGGAAACCCATGGATATTTACATGTGGTGTGGGGATGAGTTATTGGTGGTTGGAGAGGTCAGTGGCACATTGGCATCCATGAGTCCATCACGTCACCCTAGGGCTGCTGAATCAATAATGATTTAGTATAGGACCTATACTATATATTCAATAAATATTTGTTATAAATCATTAATCACTATGGTAATTGTCCAGATTGTTCATTATTCAGAAACCTGTGGGTATCTGCTTGTAGTCTGGCAGTAGTTTGACTTGTATCCAGTCCAGCCACAGTGGAAACTTCTTGAATGCTGGGCCATGGCAGTGAGCTGGGCCTGGTTGAGGCCCAGGCTCCTCCTCTGCTGTTGGAACATGGTGATTTCACACTCCTGTTGTGTAAAGCTTGTATTTCCTGAGTGTGTGTGTGCCTGTGTGTGACAAACACATGGTTTTCTAGACCAAGAGGTCACTGAAGACACAAAAAAAGGCAGAGCCTTGTTTGAAACTCTGAAAATATCCCACTGTCCCTGTGTGACTCTTCAAACAGGGTGGGTTTTTTAACTGATTACTGGAAGATAAAACTGTCAAGCATTCCTACAATTATGGCTACTGGGGTTTACTACTGTTTTAATGGTGGCTTTTAGCATTTGTGTCTTCTATATCCATGGGTTTTAGAATGATGAGAAGCTGGGACTGTAGCCATAGTAATTAACAGTTCAGTACAAAATATATTATCTTTTCAATTGTCAACCATCCTAAAATGGCCCAATATTACAAGAGGCCATGAATAGAGAGTATATTTGAAACATCCTAAGAACTTACACAAAATGAAACTTACCATAAAAAGTTTGTGATTTATTTAGCATTTCACATTCCTTTATTTCTTTCTTTCATGCATTTCTATTACAGTTGGCTGGAGCCTGTTCCAATAGGCCTTAGATGAGTCCAGGATAGTGAACTGCTACTTGCAGACAAGCTAAGTTTTTCTCAAATTCTCACATGAAAGAATGGTTGCCCTGCCTCATTGTGTTGAAATATTATATTACACTTGTCTAACTGAACTCATTAACAACCTTTGAGGTGGAAAAAATGCATTCCTTTTCCTTAAATCTGGACTGATTCTTAAAAGCTTGGACATCACTATGGAGTACTAGTCACTGAAGTTTGTCATACATAATAGCAAGATTAATAGCACACGTTCTATAAAGAACATTTCTAGCAACATTTATAACCTTGTTTGTTAGGCCTGTATTATTTTCAGACTGATAGGGGAAAAAAATTGTTTAATTCAATCTTAAATACTAGATTTGTAGACATTTTTGTATTTTAATATAATAATAAAGACCAAATGAGACTCAATTAAGTCTACATTGAGACTTAACCATAGATAATGTAGTAATATAATGATTAATCCAAATGAGGACAACAAGATGAACTGATTTGTCTCTAAAGAAAACAAATATTCAAACTATAGAGGGCCACCAGAGGCAAACCATGTATAGTATATGTATAGTTTGAGAAACACACACTTATTTCTTTCTCCCTATGAACTAGCATCAAGGACCATGACATCCACCCTCCTATGGGCTGACCACTCACAGAGGGGTTCATAGGGGGCGTCAGGTGCTATGAGGATTGGGCAGCAAGCTGCCCCAGCGACCCAGCCGGACGAAGCGGAAGATGATGGATGGACACTTATTTCTGATTTACAAGGTTCATTTTACACTATTTTATAATTTATAATTTAATTTCCTCATCACAAACATACCCGGAGTGGTTTTTTGTTTCATTCACATGTTTAATGCACAAAATCCTGCATATTTAGGCTGAGTTCTTCTCTCAAGCAGAAAACGCTCTGTTCCAACTTGTGATGTCATGTGCTAATACAGGAAGTGCTCCACTGTGTTTTTATACTGAACACACCTTCTCTTGAATCATTTGGATCATTTGAACTTAAGGAGAAAGGTAGAGGCTAACTTGAAGACTACCGCTCCATGACATCACAAGGTGGAACAGAGCATTTTGAGCTTTGGAGATGTAGACAGAGGCTTTCTCAAACCTGTGGGAATGAAACAAAACACAACTCTGGGTATGTTTTTGACGAGAAAACAACATTCTAACATGACTAAATTTAGCTTGCAAGGGTCAGCTTTAACAATCTTAAAATAATAGAAAAATAATAGTTAAATTAAATTAAATTGTACATAAATTTGATCCTATATAGTTTTGTCTTTCTCAATATTATTGAACCAACAAACTGAGACCACTATAGGACGACAGTTTGAGAACCACTGACACTGACAGTATAAGTGACACAGGCCGTGGCTGCAGCACATTGGGGAATTTCCAAGTTAGATTTAAAATAAGCTCCCCAATTTACCATACAATTTTACAAACCACAACATTTTACTGTCATATAAAAAAGCCACTGCTGAAAATACAAAGACTAAAATAGTAAACTGATAACTGATAAAAGAGACATGTCATGCACAGTATAATCTTCTTGTTTACCCTCCTAGTATTTTTTCTAATTATACATTTCTGTAATAATATTTAGTTGTACTCGACGTTATACTCAGTGCACTGTAAGGTGCTCTGACAAATATGTATTTATGCAGCAGCATCACAAATACTGCAGGCAGGTTTGAGTGTCTTGCTCAAGGACACTTAAGCAATATGAAAATGAGATTGAAGCTTCCTGCAGTTGGAAAACCTGTATTGCGTTGCCTTGTGAACATATAATATATATAGACATAGACATTTCTCTATACTTTTTCAACCAACGAAAGAGAAAATTACAGAGAATTATGTGGAATTCACACACGTTTGTTTGTTAACTAATATAATTAATATGCTAATTGTTATAGTTAGATAAATGTGCAGTGTGTAACTCTTCTGGTGAAGGGTCCTCCACTTAATTGTCTACTATTATCTATCTATTATTTACTTTTGCCTAGAATGTTCCACAGCAAGCAACCGATAAGAAGACCAGTACCGTCTGCTTGAATAGGACTTCTGGATGGGATTTGAAACCTTTTCATTTTATTCCAGTATAATGGGCCATGAGGGCTGTGCTGGGACATACAGAAGGCCTTGCCCAGATTACGTATTGAATTTGCTTCCTGCTATAAGAACCAGGTCGATTTTATATCAGAGATAGTAATAGATAATAGTGTTTGGAAAGGTTCAACCCTTCATATTCTCACATAGAAGAGATGCCATAATTGGGTGTTGTCAAGTCTGTCACTTAGATAACCTGACAGACATACAAAGCATGAAAAAGATAAGATTTTAACAGTATATTACACAACAAAAAGAGGTTACATTTTGTCAGCAGGACAACATTAACTGAGTGAATATTAGATCTGTCACTATAACTGCTATATTGACTTATTGTTCAATACTTGCTAGAAACCTGGAACAATATATTTTAGGGCTCAATATTTGTTGTGTGTATAATTTCTTTGCAAAAATGTGGAGATTGGAGGTATTCTTGTTGTAAAACTATGAGATTTGAGCTGTAGTAGGTGGAATAAGAATCTTCTAGAGCCAATTATTGGTTTGTTCTGTTATTTGTGTGCTGCAGCTCATGACCTTTAATGATATCGCCTATTTAAAAATGGTCTAGTGAGATTATCTTGAATTATTTTTAATGTGACATTGGCATAAAGTAATTTCATTATTATCATTTATCACAGTTATATCTCTGTAGCAATATTTCATGCTTCAGAATTTGTTATCATGACCAGGCCTAGTGAATATGTTTCACCATTTGACTGAATTCAACTTTCTTTTGCTATTTTTATAGACTGAACCTGGACAACTGTGGGATTACACAAACATATACAAACGTCTTATAATGTATTTCAGTAAATAAATCCATGCTGCTGTTTAGAAATTAGAATTATCCATTGGATGTATGCAGTGGTTGAATGTAACAAAGTAAAAGTAGTAAAATACTATACTTACTTCACTTCATTTAAGAGCAGGTATCTTTACTTTCTACTCAACTACATTTTTGAACAGGACTGAAAAGTATTTTGTATTAAAGTTTGAAACCTGTTGAATAATTTTTTTTAACACATTTGTAATTTGATCCAACTAAAGTATCTTATTATCTTAGTATCTTAGTACCTTATTAAAACAGCTAGGAAATAAACAATTGATTCAGTAGTTCCTCTTGAACAAAATTCTCCACAAATCTGTATCAAAATCACTACATTTAAAGCTTTATTAGACCTCGTGCCTGAACTACTTTTACTTTTCACTCTTAATCTTTTTACTCTTTTAGTACATTTTTAAACAGGTAATACTTTTATCTGAGTAGATTTTTCATGTGATACTTTTACTTGAGGCTTTTTTTTTGTTCCAGTATTTGTACTTTTACAAATGCAAATTGTAACAAAATTGAGTACTTTTTCCTCCATTGGATGTATGAAATGTTCCGCTAAAATGAACCTTCATAAATCTAAATCAAATCTAAGTTACTTATTGAATCCCACTATCCAAACACATACTTAGGACTTTAATTGAACAGAATAACTGGATTACTTGCATGTTAGTGGAAGGGATTTGAACATTTCTGGTGTTTTCGTGTCTCTCATTCGGATAACCAGGCAAACTACATGTCACAATGCAGTGGACAAAGGACTTTCTTCTGGAGATGCAACTTGGGGAGGAAGAGAGAGTCGTCAATGTGATGTTATGACCAGACTTTCTGAGGAAAACATCTCCAAATGAATAGAGGCCTTACACACTTAGGCAGCAGACCAAATGCATCTTACATGGTAAATCAGCAATGCGTGATTATGTGAACGGTAACATTGATTCTGCTTGTGGCCCGGGCTCTCGTGAGGACCCCATGCTCCTCAGGATAGCAAGACAAGTTGTTCCTCTCCTAATCTTCTGTGACAGTTGAGTTAGAGACGCTCAGATGACCAGAGATATATATTTTTACTAAGAAAAAAATCCCTACTCTAACATCAACAAGCTCCACATAGAGTTAGACCTACAAGATGTCTGGATTAATTGAATTATGTGGAAGATGCTGCTAATGTCTTAAACACACTTTGCTTTCACTTGCATTATGCAGGTTTAATGCTTACTAGCTTTGTTAAGATGATTTTGCAGTTATGGCTAAGGGACAGCTACTACTGTACTATTACTTGGTTTGTTTTGATTGTAAATAGGTGTTTAAAAATTAAGAAAACCAGTGTAGGCAGATGTATATTAAATGGTTTGAGGCCATTTAAGGTGATTTTATACAGTCTAGTATAACTAACATTCTACTGTATTCATGTGCTCTATATAGGTTTTCTGGTGCAGGGTCTGAAACTTTCTATTCTCCATGTTATGAAGGGATGTTATTGCTTTGCCTAGAATGTTCTATAGAATAGTATTATCTTCATGAGAAACTGAGTATTGGCTAATCCCTTTCCACTATGCCCTTAAAATTACTATTAAACTCCAGACAAGAGTTCGCTAGTTTAAGACATGCTTAAAAGGCTATGTGGTACTATCAAAAGTAATAGTAGTAGTTATTATGAATCAAATATAAATCATTTTGTTTTGAATGACACTACTTCTAATTGAACATGGCTTTTTAGTGCTCACTAGTTTTACCTGAGCATACATTTGGATTACTTCCTCCTCTGTAAATCTGATTTTTTTTAAATCCATTTGGCTGCTTGGATTACCCGCCAAATTACAGATTTGTTGAATTTCTTGGGTATGAAAAATGCAAACGTTACAAAAACATAAGAAATTGAATCTGGTCTCTGTGTTAACCGCTCAATTACAACAGCCTCTTTAACGGCTTAAAACGTTTTCTGCCACTTACTTTTGACCACCATTGCTCCATCATGTAATACATTTTCTAAGGTAGATTATCAAGGGAAGAGCTGACCCATGTGTTTGCTTAAGCTCAATAGGATCCACTATCAATTTAGTAGCTCCATTTGTAAAACCATAGCTCATTCTTCATCATATACCAAACACTTATCATTTTCTGAGCTAACAGCCATGTTCCAGTGCTGGTATAATTCATGTCTCACATAACACAGTGGTTTGCTGGCCGTTTTGAATGGAGAATTGCTCAAACAGTGATTGAATGTGGCAAATGAGTGGGTTTCACACAATTGCAATGGACATTCTGTGAATATACACATAGATTCATTAGCTGGATATTATTTAAAGATCCTATATTACGACTCTTTAAGCCATGTTAGAATGATGTTACCTCCTCAAAAAATACCTTGATGTGTGTTTTGTATTATTGACACATGTAATCCTTTATTATTGGTATTAGTCTACATCTATAAAGGTTCAAATGCTCTGTTACACCTTGTGATGTCATGAAACTGTAGTTTAACATCTACCTTTTACCTTTTGTTCAGTTGAAATAGCAAATTCCAGGGCTGAAACTACCCAAATTATTTTAGGAGGATGGAGCACGTCCTATATTACCACATAACATCACAAGTGTTTTCAGTTTGAGAGAAGAACTCAGCTTAAATATGCAGGATTTGTGTGTGAATGAAACACAACTTCATATATAGTTTGGATGAGAAAACAACAGAAAACAGTGTAATATGGGCACTTTAACAAATGTAAAAGTAATTTCAGTTTATTGCTAAATTAGATTAAATTACACTATTCATATACTTTATGTGTAGTATGAGAAGGTGGCAGTCAAAATGTTCTTTATGATCATGCTGATTTTGTGGTATTCCTGGATAAATTTAGCCAGATACAGACAACTTTGGGGCAGCACTGGTATTTACCTTACAACCCAAAGGTCTGTGGTTCAATCCCAGTTCCCATAAAGTGGCAGTGTCACTGGGCAAGATACTACACCCACCTTGCCTTTGTATGAATGTGATGCATGTGAATGATTAGTGGTGATCGGAAGGGAAGGAAAGCAGCCTCCCTTCCATCAGTTTACCCCATGACTGAGTGGCTAAATAACTATGTGTTATGCGTCAATCACCTATTCACTGAAGTCTAACTCATTCATTACTTACAGGTGAAGAACTCGAATGCACCGGTAACAGTTTATTTATTTTTATTTAACCTTTATTTTACCAGGTAGGTCGGTTGAGAACCAATTCTCATTTTCAACGACGACCTGGGTGTGGCAACTGGAATTCCCAGTGGTCTCCCATCCAAGTACTAACCAGGCCCGGCCCTGCTGAGCTTCTGAGATCTGACGGGATCAGGCTTTGACAAGCCGGTATGGCCACAGTTGGGGTTGAACTGCCAAACTTAAAGGGCCCAAATTATTCTGTTTTCTGATCTATGTTATACTGTTGTTTCCTCATCACAAACATACCTGGAGCTGTGTTTTTTTCATTCACACCTGTTTAATCAGTCCAACCAGAAAACACCTTGAAATGTCATACAGGAAGTGCTCCACTGTGTTTTTAAACTGAAACATACATTTTTACTATTTGGATAATTTCAGCCCTGGTATTGACTATCTCTACTGAACAAAAGGAACTGTTAACTTGAAAACTGCCACTTCATGGCGTCACAGAGCATTTTGAGCTTTGGAGATGTAGACAGACTAATAATAAAGGGTTAGTCAAACCTGTGTGAATGATACAAAACACAACTCCAAATATGTTTTTGATGGGGTAACAACATTATAGTATGGCTTAATGTTCACATGAGTCAATTTTGTGTAACATTGGACCTTTAGTAATGATAATTGTGTAAAAATACAGAAATTAAAGGTGCAAACATGGCACTACTAGAAGCATAAAATAAACATTTTTTTATTATCTAATGGCAAATAGTTGCAATCCCAAAATGATCAAATTTTATTTAGATGTATATTACTCTGTGTTTTTGTGATTGGAAAAGTATCTTAGTTTTCAAGCCTTTACCGCAAATTCTTCCATATTTTAATTAACACCTAAACATAGGCCTACTCAATAATTACCCAGTGTCAGTTTTATGATGTTTAAAGCTAGAGAAAGTGTCCTTCCCTCATCCCCTGAGCTGAGCAGACCACAGAATAAAGGTTCTTTTGAATGGGAGGTGCCGTGTGACTTGGTCTGTGTGTATATGAGTGCTTTGTGCTGCCCCTGGCTTTTTTAAGCGTCTGTGTCCAGGCCGCGCACAGATAGACGTTATGGTTTGAACAGCACCTAATGGGGAGACAGCATTCAGTCACAGATGGGGGTCAAGTGATCGGGCTTCTCTGGAGGAGCTTTCAGATGCCTCGCGCTGAGACGAATTGTGATAGCATGCAAAATGAAGGCATTACTTTTATGTTCATTAACAAAGAGGACTTTTCTTCTCCTCATGCCTCCATCCACAGATTTGTCCACTCTTGATTAGAGCAGAAAAGCCTTGTGTTCCTTGAAATGAAGAGACATGTGGTTCCTGGTTGAACCCAACTACAGATGCAGCAAACAGCCTGATAAATGTTTTCCTTTCTGAAAATAATATTTCTTATTAACTTAAGTTCAGGGTGCATTCACACTTGTCCTGGTTTGACCTTGGTTTGGGCCCAGTTTGAGTCATAATGTAGATTATAGTAGATAGTCTGGTTATAGTCCTGGTCTAATATTGGTTAAGTTCATGATTGTGATTGTGCATGTATGAACGCATCCTAAGTATATTTAACACACTCAGCACAACACACTCACTGACTGTAAACGTAGTTTTCCTTTCAGTAAATTACATCGGCACTAACATACATCAGTAATTCTTTACAATAGCCCCCATGGTGGTATAGTGGTATATTGTGAACCAGTAATCATTTCATAATGGATTTTGTAATGAAGAAATGTCTTACTGAAATATCAATGTTCGAAATGTTGAATTTATTACAGTTACACAAGATTGAAACTTATAAAATATATTTAATTAATCATGTTAATTAATTAAATAGTGAGATACATAATTAACTTGTGTGACTCAAGTGCCAAAGGATTCTTTTTAATCCAGTATTAAAACTACTGTGACTAGTTACACTGGCGCCCTGAATATATACGGTAGTTTTTATTTCTGTTTTTGTCATTTTTATTGTGTGAATATAGATCTGATAAAACTCCATTGCTAAACATGTATTAGTGCTTCAAAAACATTACCTCACAATCTAATATGCATATGCTGCAGCAGCTCAGCTTTCTCTTGTGAAATCTGGTTTGTCTCACTGATTCCATGTTTATTGCATATGGAGTAGTAGTATGAGCATTGATTATGAATAGCTATTGGACGGCTTTTTGAAGATCAGTTCAAAGATACTTCCTCTGTGTGTAGTTCACCATGTCATTTAGAGCCACACTGATCTACAAACATGCAAACATTTTTATCTGAATCATACATTTACTACATCAAATTGAAAGAACTTCTTGAAAAATAATAGCAATTGTTGGTATTCTGTATTCGGGCATCCTAAAAAGTGCTAATAATTATTCTGTAATTATAGAATTCTCTTTCCAGAATTTCTAGTTTGGGTGATTTTTAATATTCGTAATATTTATACAGCAACCATGAATGCAAAAATGTACAAAATCATCTACATATGTTCAAAGATATTGTTACAAATATTAGGTCAAATTAAATTAAAGTAGTAGTTCAAGTTAAATATGAGTTGGCTGTTATCATTAGTAGTATTATATTTTACTTTCAAATGACAATTGACAATCGCAATAACATCTCAAATTGAAGTCAGTACTTAGATTACTCTTTTTATTTTTACTTTTTCAAAATTATATATATATATATAACTATTATAATATATTATAACTTTAGTACTACTTTATTTTTCCTCCAAAGGTGTTACAGAGTGAGTTCTGTGTCAGTGTAAAACACCTATATACTCTTCAACTGTATGAGAAAGTACAAGTGAAAAAGTCCTTGCATCCAAAGCTATGGTATTCTGTTTAAAAGTAATATTTTTTTCCTTCGATATCAATTGAGGGTTCTGGCTTGTCAAACCATAATTTCAAACTCCCCTGTACCAAAATGTATGTGAACCACTCCTCATTCCAGCTGAATACACTATTGCCTTGTACCCTTTAACCCAATATATTCAACAGCAAGAAGTGAAAATGCTTATAGAAGTTTGATTAAAAGTAACATTGAGTGCCTGGATGGACTTTTGGACTCTATACTGTAAGGAGTCTTCTGGCTGCTCTGCTCTGCTCAGCCCCTCACTGGTCGCTTATGTGAGGGGACAAGTGGATTTGGCATGCACATCAGAGCGTGCTAGCCTAGCATTCTGCTCCTATCACATGCCACACACACGGACTCTCACACTGGCCCTGTGCAGCCCCCCGCTCGTGCAAAATGGATTGTAACACTGGCCACTGTAATAAAATGATGCCAGGAACCCACTGTATTCCTTTACACTGCCGTTTGCTGGTGATTTGGGTGTCCGGGGAGCTTGTTATGACACCAAAAAGGAGTTGTACTGCTGCATTGTGAGTTATCTGACAGATGTGTGTGTGAGTCGTGTCCAGATGTTTCCAAGATGCCCATTAAGTTTTTGTTCTTGAAATACATTTGCATTCTGTATAAAAGTGAGTTGTTCCCCATGTTCAAGGGCCCATACTACACTATTTTCTGATCTATGTTATAATGTTGTTTCGAAAACATACAGAGTTTTGTTTTGTTTCATTCACACTCTCACATTTTGCATCTTTGGGGCCTTTTTTTACCCCTTCTATGTTTGTTATTCTATGACACTCTTTGAATATGGATGTTCAAGACCACAAAACATTGCACACAAAACATAACAATCTGACTTCTTTTGACTAAGACAAAAATGTTTGCCACTGACGATATGTGACAACTATATGGATCGGGCACAACTAAACAATTATAAAAAGTAATGGGTATTGTAGTCACTCCAAAACATATCAGGTGCTGAGAGAAGGGGATTCCTGGGTGTTTTACAGCTGGTGACCGGAGCCGTAGTGTAGTTCGTGAGATTGTCTTCCTTTTATTTGTCTTTTCTGTGTTGCATCTGACTTGTTATTTATGCAAATTTCCCTTTCTGGAACAATAAAGTTAACCTTACATTTTAAAATAAAATTTATGACCTTCAATCACAAGTGTCTTGCTCAAGGGTCCTTGCAGGAGTAAACTACAACCCTAAGAATTTGTCTCACAGTTAAATTATGACTAATTTCTTAAACCTAGCTTTCTGTGTTGGATTTTTTTGTTTGTTACCATAGGCGTGCACATAGATCTTTTATAATAATAGAAAAAAAAAATAAAGAAAAAAAAGTTACATATTTTACCTAATATGTTTCATTAGTTTTCGCTAAAATTACATTTCTGAACTCACATATTTGTTTACAGAGGAGATATTAGTGTCTTTCTGTCCTGAAGCCTGTAGTGTGTACAAGTGAAGAGGTGAGAGCAGCCTCATCTGGACGGGGGCAGGTGGAGCAGGTGGAGCAGGTGGAGCGTCTGATCTGAGGCAACATGGCTGCCATCCTGTCACTGCTCATTACAGTCTGAGGTTGTTTACTCCAAATAAAACCTCCAGAGCTCTGAGTCGCACAAACTGCTCATGTTTGATACTTGTGGAGAGAGACAGCTGCTGGAGGAAGAGTCCAAGAGCCCAAGGAGTATAATGAACAAAAAATGGTCCAGGCTAATTTTCACTACAGATTTGATTATTCTTCGTTTGAAAACATTTGTATTACTCAATTTATATTTACATATAGCTTTAGAGCAATGTCCTTATAATAATATATAATACTACCTAATATTGTTAATCGTGATAAAAGGGGTAAACAATAATTGTGGGACCTTTTAGGTAATTGTGAGAATCGCCAACAAAGATAATCGCCATTATATCACCAACATGTGCAGAAAAAAGCTACTTCATTCTCCATAATGTTCTCCACAAGATTGTAGTTGTTTTCACTGATTTTGACCTTGATAATCGTGACACCAAATGTCACTACTGTCCCATGCTTGGTGCCACTGGGGCTAAATGTATCTGTTTGTTACTACACTCATAATAGAGAGCCTTGGATCAGATCAGGAGTATCTAGCTCCAAAAAGACCTGTTCAAACACAGAGAAAACTAACTCCATACCTGCAATTATACCACGAGTCCAGCTGCTGTGATGTGTGACAGTGAAGGCCACTTTCTCACCATCACAACACTTGGCTCTGGCCACCAGCAAAAATCCTTTAAGTTCAAATAACCTTGTACCACAATGTATAGCATGCAAACCACATTTTAACCTGGAGAGACTCAGACACACACAAAGATAAAGTTTTTGCAGCTTTACTGAATGAGCTTTGGCACTCAGACCCCAGCAGAAGACATTGTGAAAGAGGACGTGGACGATTAGATGAGTTTTACTAGAGATCTTCCCTCCTGGGCCTCGACACTGGAGGTGGTAGAGGCCGAGGAGAGTGAAGAGGGCAATGAGAGGATGAAGAGAGAGAAGTAATAGTAGTGAGGTGATGAAGAAAGAGGAGCAGGTAAACTCCAGAGAAGTGGTGAAGTAGACGGGAGCTCCTAGGCTGAATTTACACTAGCTCCATTTGTTCTTCTCTTCTAGTGAGGATCTCCAAATACCCTTATGTATCTAACTGTATCCTTTTCCCTACTTGAAAGCGTGTGTAGCCACCAATCCAATTTTAGTTTGAGGTTTGTGTTAGGGGATAAGCAGAAGAATCAAACCAGATGCCCTGATGCTGTGAGGTGTTTTTTTACAGTTACATTATGCACCAGGGTGGGATAACATAGCCACCCGGGGCAGCAGGTTTAGTTGTATGTCAAAGAAGTACTGTCAGCTTTTGCCACTCTGGGAATATTGCTGCTTTCTTATGATTTTTTACAATATATTTCTAAGAATGTTGCATGATCCTGGTCCCTTATCAGCCTCTTAGCACAGCTCTTCTGTCTCTTGCTCTTTTACACCATTTTCCATTGTTACCAGGCCTAAGCTTTGTTTACGTAAGACCAGCGTTCTAATAGTTCAATATGAAGCTTGCATTTTCGAGTCAGTCCATGTTAAGGCCAACCACTGATCTTGTGTCTTTGAAGATTTGCCTTTAACCATTATAATGAGATAATATTTTAAATGACGTCTTACCAGCCTTCATGGCCGCCCACGCTGCCCTGCAGATAGGGCTGGTTTAGTGTCACTTTGTTACCACAGGTGCGCTCTTCAAACAGGTGAGATGTTCCCAAACCAACCAATTTCCCCAAAGCATTGCGTCTTAATCCAAAATCAGTAAAGAAGCATGGAAACTATACATTTCTCCTTGATCATATTTAATACAAATCTTCAACAGTGAATCACAAGAACACACCACAGGTGAAGCAACAACTGAGGAACAGGCTTATGATGAAGTATGTGTAGTTTCTTCTTTACATATTTGCAAAGTACTTTATGTAATTTACAGGTCATTTAAAGGTAAGTAAGTTTTTATTTATATACCACTTTTCACAGACATATCTCACAATCATTACTCATTCACTCCATACCCAGTGGTGGTAAGCTACTCACTACACCACTTTCATATATACAATGTGGGTGAAGTGCCTTGCCTAAGGACAGTTTTTGTGACTGTTGCCCCACTGTGGCACCTGGTGTTCTCAGTGGTCTCCCAAGTATTAACCAGGCCCGGCCTTGCTTAGTTTCTGAGATTTGACGGGATCAGGCTTTGACAAGCCGGTATGGTGTAACTTTTCTAGTGGATGGCCTGTTGCCTGCTTGTCTCCATAGAGATGTTGTTTCTCTGCCTGGAATGTTCCACTGTATGATATTCAAGTTATCTACCTTGAGTTTATTCAATTTTGGGTCTTTTATTGATTGGAATATTAAAAAAACATGAATTTTTAAGTGAATTGGGCTGCCTCTCTAGACCTGGTGGTGCAATCTGCTTGTTCCCATGGAGATAGATACATTTATAAGCAATTTCATCTCCAGGAAGAAAAGTTGGTAACAGATTCTCCACCGGAAAAGTTCCATAGTGCATCTTTAAGTAGTTGACAACAATAGAAAATCAATTGCCCCTTTTGCTTTCTCTCCAACTGATGAATAGCTGATTTGATATCACTTAACTTAAAAGAGAAAAATATAAATCAAAGGGAATTTGCTTGTTAGTGTTTTAAAGGTGGACTAAACCTGAATTATACCAGGATTAAAACAGGACTGAACCCAGTCTACATCAGGACTTTAAGCACCTATATTACGCTATTTTCTGATCTATGTTATAATGCTGTTTCCTCATCACAAACATACCTGGAGTTGTTGTTTTGTTTCATTCACACATGTTTAACACAACTTCATACACCTTCACTAGAATCACTTGGATAATTTCAGTTCTGGAGTTGCTCATCTCTACTGAACATAAGATAAAAGATAGCCATTAACTTGAAAACTACCACTACATGGCATCAAAAGGTGGAACAGAGCATTTTGAGCTTTGGAAATGTTGACAGCCTGATAATAAAGGATTTCTGAGACATGTGTGAATGAAACAAAACAAAACTCCAGGTATGTTTTTGAAGAGGTGACATTATTATTAACATTATAACATGGCTTAAAGCACAGAAGAGTCAATTTTGTGTAATACAGGACCTTTAACAAGCCTAAAATTAGGATAAATCAATGGATTTTTTTTCAGCAGAGGGCACTACACAGAATCTGAATACAAAGAAGTGAAAACTGTGAATGTTGTACATCAGGCTGTGCAGCAAACTTTCAATTTCCAAAGTGGTAAAGAAAAGAATATTCATTTATCAGTACTTTCAGGCCATAAATTTAATTTTCTTTTTTTTTTATTTTTATTTTTTTTTCAAATTGTATACAGGTCTAATATGGCTGTCCTGTCCTTTTTTCACCTCATTATCAAACCACTGACTTTGTTTTTCTGAGCCGGGTGGAGACAGAGAAACAGTCCACTCTTTGCATTAACCAAAGGCACCTGTACGTCCTGTGAGTGCCATGTACAATCTCTATCACCTTTCTTTAATCAGAGCTACAGCACAGTGTAGGCTTCCCACCGCCCGGCAACACAAGGGCATTTTATATGCTACCTCCATCATGATAGAATAATGCCCATAAGGAAGTCATTACACTGGAGCAGAAATGCTGAGCAGATGTGCAAATGTTTGGACAAGGCAAAGACAGGAGTTGTCGCTGTTAGGGCAACGAAGGGGCGTCTTGAAACCCCTTCTCAACAGGATATTTCAAAATTGTTATGAAGCGGTGGTGCTAGAGGTTTGACACTTTAGGCACATATTTAGGGTGCCAATCAAAAAGGAGCTGAGCGGCAAACTTTCACACAGAGGTGACTATACATGAATTTCTGTTATTATCTATTATCTTGGTTATATGTATGTTTTTGTGACACCTAGACTTTTTACTCAGTGTAAGCGGTTATAGTTGTGGAACAAATGCAATACTTAAAGCTCTTATATTACTTTACATTATATTATTTACTCTTGTGATCTTTAAGTCATGCTATAATGTTGAAAGTGCATCAAAAACAAACCTGGAGCACATCCTGTATTACCACATGACATCACAAGGTGGAACAGAGTGTTTCCTGTTTGAGAAAAACCCAAGCTAAATATGCAGGGTGTGTGTGTTAAACATGTGTGAATGAATCAAAGCACAACTTTCTGATGATAAAACAACATCATAACATAGATGAGAAAATAGCATAATATGGGCCCTTTAAGCAATTTATACTCCAACAGGATAAGATAAGCCAGAACCAAATATATACTCTAAACAAAATTATTATATTGTTATCGCTATGAATGATTTATTCTACAAAAAAAAGGGAAAAAAAGAAAAAAAGAAACATTAAAATGCATTAAAATTGCTTTGTAGCTCATGCGGAGTAGATATATTGTTTGTTTAATATCTAACATCAACTATCTATTCATTTACTCATTATTCTCTTGCCACCTAACAATAATTTCTGTCAGGCCAGCACAGTCACAGTTTTAACTTGTTCTTTTATCTTCTTATCCTTCCTGAAGTGTTAATGCTTATTTAAATTTTAAAAAAACAAAAAAACATTGAACGTTATTTTACATTCCACACCTTTACTCATATCACCACAGATCTGGTTTGTGTCTCATCTCTTTTTTGTCTTTTCTTTGTGCATTGTGATTTGAAATAAATAAACACACAAATGAGAAAGTGTCACCTATAGCAACAGAGAAACTTGGGTAATCTACATAATACGGTGTAGGAAGTGTTTGAAGAGAGGCGCTGATCAAGATAAGATACAGACTTTATCATTTACAAGATGGAGCTGTTTATATCTGCACCATACAGTCTATGATCTGCACTGGCTCACGGGGAAGAGACCCAGAGACAGCGAGACAAAAGCGAAGCCTGTATCATAATTGATTAATATATATATGTGTGTTCAATCTATGTATAGTTTCGATTTTTTGTTTTGTACAACTGTTATTATTCCAGTGATTTGTTTACTATATATTGCATAATTATTTTTAATTGTCCTTATGCTTTAGTTGAAATAGTGAGTATAGTGGATTTCCATTATATAAAAACAATAATTGTGGGACCTTTTAGACTCACAAAAGTTACAGGAATCAAATGCACATCTAGGTTGAATATGCATCGAAATTAGTGTAGCCAGAATAAATGTTCCCTTTTCAATTACTGCAGACATTTGATACTTTATATAAATGGTTTGTGCTAACAAACAGAAGACGCCCACTAGTGGAACTAACAGACACAGCGTTGGGGCAAATGTTTTCTTTCCATTTGATTTAATTTTAATTAAATGTATATAGATTTTATTAATTTCTTTTTTGTTTTGTGAAGATTTAGACACATATAGTTGTCATTTAAGACATTATATTTACTATTATAAAATGTATCAACAGGAATTTTGATTAGACTGTGTAGTTTATTGTATATTGCCAGACACATAACCAATAAAGAGCTGTCCTGCATTGAAACTGATCAAAGTAGAGCCAATAAGAAACAACTGGTTTGACCCCTGCAGTGTAACTTCAGTTTATGTTTCAAATTCATATTTCATATTCAGATTTGATGGATAAGCCTATTTCAGAAACACAGACCATTTTAAATGTGCGACTTTTGTTTTCATCAAATATGCTGTGGTCCTCGTACCTTTTCCCATCTTTCTATATTCTCCATACAATACGAAATAAAAAAAATCTTCACAGGACTAATACACCATGTATGGGTATGTAACAGAATCTTTACACGCGTATATTTGCATCCATGAATCCCGCTTCATTTGCACTGAACCACTTTTTAACTTTGTTTATGAGTTTCTTTGATTTGGCATTTTTGGCATTTCTGACGCCTGTTGCCTTCATACCCTCGCAAATATTTACCTTAATGTATGTGAAGCCTTTCTCTCTAGGACTTTTGCTTTTGTCAAGGCGTCCACGTGATTGATGCCTGCCCTAATCCGGAGCTGTGTGCGTCCTCCCAGGAGGCTGCCGTGCGTCTTTGTGCGCCCCTGTCCCATGTGAAGCGCAGTGCAGCGCCAGAGCGAGGGTCAGGGCTATTCGGCAGGGTACCAGATCCTCCCCACCGGCGCATCTGCATGTGAAATCGCCATTTCACCCCTCCACACTCCCTAATTGTTGCTAAAATTATTTGTGAAATTGCCTTCCACCAGGAGTGTTTTCCACGGCAATTGTCACAGGGTTTTAAATGCGCGACGGGCCCACAGAGCTGACACATGCACCTCGTCTGTTCTGCCATATGTGCTCCCTTTTTATGGGACTTTAATGGTGCAGCATTATTTATTTCCTAACAATTACCTTAAAGCAATTATCCACCGGGGCAACTCAACCTGTTGTCATCAATAGCGGGTCGATCCCAAGACGTGTCATTGCCGCAGAGCCTTTTAAAGCGATTTAGACGCACGCTGCGCACTTTTACTTGGCCTAATTCTAATTAACAGGTTAACAAGCCACAGGCATCTTATGGTCCTATAAGAAAATGGGCAACTTTTACGCAGGGGCCAAAGCATTGATTCAGTACGCATTTGTGTCAGAGTTATGGATTATTTTAATTTAGAGAGTTGTGCGTAAATGCAGTGTGTCCCCAAGAAGCAAATTTTTTGTCAAATGTTTATATTTTTTATTCATAATGTCGAATAAAGTAGAATAGAATAAAATAGAATAGAAACCAATCCAATTTTATTTGTATACAACATTTTATATACAAGATAATTTGCTACACATAATAACATATCATAACATAACATAGGCTAAGTCACATTGTGCCTCAGCAGAATACAATAAAATAAAATAGAATTGATAACAATATTTGGATCTTAGAAAGAGGTTTTAAATAAACCTCAAAAAGGTTATAATCAGTGTGCATAAAAATGAGATGGAAATATTCAATTGAAAGAAGTATATATAAGTTGGCTGTACATTATGAGACCGCTGTGTTTAGACGTGCGTTCTTGTGCGTTTGAGAAGCGTGATATTTTTCCACCGCGTTGCTGTGCCGGGTTTTGTTGTTTTTAAGAGGGAGGCAGCAGTGAATTAAAAGTGAAGCGTGTGGCTCTGATTGGTCCACGGGCTCCTGGCTAAACCCACTCTCTTTCATCCATAAAAGAAAGGCCAGGGAGCCTATGGGAGCGCTCGGTGTCTCCTCCTACGACATGCACCAAAGTTGGCCACTTAAACTACTTCCAGGCTGCATGCAGGCGTTACACTGAACCCGAACGACACCAAGGAAACGACAACAGCACGTTCTGCTTTACGTCTCTGGTCTGTTCAGCGTCAAGTGCATCGTCAACGTCAATTTCTAATCGACCCTAAACGGGCAGATATCGATTTGCATTTGTTGAGACTTCTATATTTCCTATTTTTCCTTTATTTCGTTCAGCCCGGTGGAAGAGGGCTCGCTCTATGTTCTGTCACTACGAGGGATTGGGGATTTGACCGCTGCTTTTTTGAGAACACTCTTTATATTTTTGTTTATTTGGACCAATATCCCGAAACACTTCTGGGTAGCTAAAGACGAATGGCTACTTTACCGGGAACAGTGCCTCGAATGGTGCGTCCTGCGCCAGGCCAGAATTACCCCCGAACCGGCTTTCCACTGGAAGGTAAGACAGCTGCTAACATCTGTCCTTTAACCATCACCACACACAAAATGGCAGCGGGCAGTTAGCCTAAATTTACGCAATGTGCAGCTAGTTACTAACGACATACGGCAAATAGGAAGGTGCCTCAACCTCCAGTCAGTGGCGATTAAAGTTGACAAGCTCCAGTCTGGTCAAATATATGTAAATCCCCTGGAAGGCATGCGCACTGCACTTGTTTTTCACTAGCTCTCCATTTAGGCATTTTGTTTTTTTGTAGCATATATTTTATGCTTTGTGGCCCATTACACGTCTTATACCACAGTCTTACAGAGAGATTCATTTTTGTTGTGATATTTGTACAAGTCTTCAAAAGCAGTTGAGCCTTGGCCAAGCAATAGTCTTGCCATGGATAATAATTAATACATTAATACTCCATAGTAAAACAACATTTTTGTAGTAAAATGTAGCTTCACGAACTTCCCTTCTCTTGTCTATAAGCCCTATTTTAACAAAGAAATAAACAAACATACAAATCATAAATGTAAATCATATCCAAAGAACATGTTAAATTGATGAATATTCCTGTCCTGCACCCTGACCATATGTGCGTAAAAAGATCTTGTTGTATTTGCATACATTTATGGGAGCAGTTTTCCCATTACTCCCAGTTCGTGCTCAAGTGGGCCGGACTGAAATGTACAAACCACGCTCTTCGGAGTGGCTCGAGCCGCGGGATTTGTTGAAGTGCCACGCGGCTGGAAATGGCACTAACACACAGCTCAAAGGATCACATCAATATTTGAACAGCATGACTAGGAATAATCAGGGCGGGAAGTGTCTGCGCGGCTCTGGAGTGGCTCGCACGTCCTGCCACACAGACAGGACGCGCTCTTGAAAATGTATAACATGTTAATGTGCTAAACTGCGGCCCATTAGGGGCAGCAATGGTCCGGCCTTGTACCTGTGTGTCCAGTTGCTATGGTTACCCTTGTCCTGTCCTGTCCAGTGTCCACGCCTTTGGGTCAAGGCAGAGTCAACCAGCTCGGCGGCGTCTTCATCAACGGGAGGCCGCTTCCAAACCACATCCGACACAAGATCGTGGAAATGGCACACCACGGCATCCGGCCCTGCGTCATCTCGAGACAGCTCCGCGTGTCTCACGGCTGCGTCTCCAAGATTTTGTGCCGGTACCAGGAGACCGGCTCCATCCGCCCAGGTGCCATCGGAGGCAGCAAGCCCAGGGTGAGTGAGGTCGTGAACGCACCTCCGCGTGGAGGCTAATGGGCCTCAGTGGGGCACGCTGCATGGTGCCTCGGCATGTTATAAATGAAAAAAAATGTGAGAAGACTACATTTTGTTTAAAAAAAATGTATGCAATAAAATATTAATATTTCAATAGGACTGCATTTTCTAATTATTTTTTGAATCAGTTTGAACTGCATTAAATCTTTTTAAATACAACATATACATTACTCCTTAATATTTTTTGAACCAATAAATGCTTACATTTTTATCAAGGATTATTTTAAGATTTACCCTTTAAAAGTTTTTCATTTTACTCGTTTATTATGACTT
Organism: Odontamblyopus lacepedii; assembly: GCA_034769755.1. NCBI lineage: Eukaryota > Metazoa > Chordata > Actinopteri > Gobiiformes > Gobiidae > Odontamblyopus > Odontamblyopus lacepedii. The sequence goes on along the minus strand of CM068346.1, from coordinate 18,026,015 downwards.
ACGATAATGACGTTTTTTTTTTCAAATCGATATAGGCAGATTGTATTAATAATATTATATTATATTATTATTATATGTATTATATTATAATAATATAATATATGGCTATGTATTTAATGTGTGTATGAACATTTCGCAAATTATTTTTATTAAAATCATTTTCTTTTTTTTATTTTATCTCTATCCATCTCACTTTTACGCACGGCCCACGTTTGGATTTAAAGCAGGTGGCAACTCCGGACGTGGAGAAGCGCATTGAGGAGTACAAGCGTGAGAACCCGGGCATGTTCAGCTGGGAGATCCGGGACAAGCTGCTGAAGGACGGCGTGTGCGACAGAAGCACTGTCCCTTCAGGTGAGGCATCCTCTGGTAAGCCGCACTATTTTTTTTATTACTTTTCACCGACGCGCACAATAGCCACATATATTAAGATTACGCATCAACTCTGGCCTACCGATTACTGTATGCTTTTTCTTTATTCTTTTTACTGTGAAACTTGTGTCTTTGTTAAGGGAGCACTGATAGGATTACTATGGGTCTTTTTATGGCTCTTAGGCCTAATCACCCGTTTACCTTCTTGTCGCCATTAGTGAGCTCCATCAGCCGCGTTTTGAGGGCGCGATTTGGCAAAAAAGATGACGAGGATGACTGTGATAAGAAGGACGAAGATGGAGAAAAGAAAACAAAGCATAGCATCGATGGCATCCTCGGTGATAAATGTAAGTTCAGGCTATTATTATTATTATTATTATTATTATTATTATTATTATTATTATTATTATTATTATTATTATTATTATTATTATTATTATTTGGAAGCCTTGGGACTTGGGTGTTTAAGTATTCCCTCCTCTTGTCCTCCTGGGATCGTCCTAAACTGTTCTAACTCAGGGCTGTTCATTCTTCTCAATTATTTATGAGAGCTTTGGCAGAAAATTAATTTGTGAAACCGAATTCCTCCCTCATTCATTCACTCATTCATTCAGCGGTTAACGAGCTCTAAACGACAGCTGACAGTTGACCCATTTCACAATCAGTTGGCCGACATTTCAGCACTTGTCAGCTGAAGTGGAAATCAATGTAGAGCTTATTATTGGCGCTGCTGTTGGTAAAAGTGATGCGCGGAGGGGGGACAGGTACGAGCTGTCAGCGGCTGCCACTTTACGCACAGCACATAAATATTATAACTTACATGTTTGGGGTTTAGTGTCAATGTCACACATGTGCCATAATTAAAGCTCTACACATGCGCAATCAAATGTAGTTTACAAAGAGCACAGGGATTAATATAAGCATGTAAATTCTTATTTTGAAAAGAACTATTTCTGAGTAAATATGGTCTGCTCCAGCGATATTTTTTATATTTCCAAATTCCAACCTGCATTGTATTTTATGTCAAAACACACAGCTTTCAAACGCTCTTGAGGTTCGCTTCTTTGAGGCCAAACGTGTGAATGGGGTTTAGATAAGGATTCACAAAAAGGTTTTTTGTGCCGTAAGTTTTGTTCAGACTTGAAGATGAACTTCACTCGCTAAAGCTCTCTTTACTAAGTGAAGGGCTCGAGGTACAAAAGCAAAAGCAGGACCCGTCCATTCTCATTCAAAAAATCTGCTAAAAGAGACAGACAACTTTGGACAAAGGGCACGGAGAGGTATAAAAAGGAGATGAATTATTCAGTGCGCCCCGCTGCTACATAGTTTTGTAATTTCAGATAATGGTCCGTTGGAGCAGAATAAGTTGATAGCGTGAAAACGGTCTCATTTTTTCTGTCAAACCTTGCGTTAATGTTTGAATAAGGTCTAACCATTTTGTTGCAAATAATCTAAGTCTACAGGACTCGGCTTGTAAATCATGTCTGGGAATGGCCGATGCACTCGGACACACGTCGTTACGCACGGCTTTTAAGCACGTAAAACATGATGGCGTTGTACTTGTTTTATTTATTTGTGACGTGGAGCTTTTACACTCTCGGGTCTATGTGCTTCAGTTTTAATTGGGAGTCAATTGCATTACTATAAATAAAAGGGCGCCCGGTGCGTAATGTTGTTTCAGTACCGATGGCGTTTAATAACGTTAATACTTATTAGAGTAAGCAGTGTAAACGGTGCCTGCTGAATAGGAACTGTGTTTGTGGTGGCTGTAATAGCTCGCAGGCTCGGTACGAACTGTATTTATCCCCAATCAGCCCCTCACTCTGTGAGTTTGTGCGCAGCCTTCTGTGCAGAGGGTTTAAAGCAGATTAAATAGAGCCTTTTATTTCTTTCCACTTTCATCTCAGAGCGAGGCTCACAGTGGCTCGCCCTCGGCACAAAATTCATGAGATTTTTTTTCGTTTACTTATCCAGATTTTAAGACTTTATTTATTTATCTATTTGTTTATTAGGTTGGTGTATTAGATTTTCTAAGAGGTTACATCAGGGATTTATCCCAGCTCTAATCTAACTGCCTTCTGCGGCATCACATTGTGCATTTATTTCTGTGAATCTGGTATTTTTCCAAAAGTGTTAATGAAGGATCAGTGAAGCAAAAGTTTCAAATAGAGCAGCCACAATAGGTCTACATATTTGCATGAGTCTTTCTCATTCTGATGACTGTCTGTCTGCTGGTCACTGAGCGGAGATCCTGCTCCAGCCTCTATTCTGTTTGTGCACGGTCCATCCGCGCGCATTTGACTCCAAAGTCAAACGCGGCAGAGACCTGGGGAGAGGCTGTGTCTGCACAAACCAGGCTCATCTTTTTGTTTCGCGCCTCAAGGTGCTGTGTCCATCTGGCACACGCGCACGCGCTGGACAGGCGATGGACACTTCAGCAAATCGCTGGATTACCTGAGCCTCGCTCTAATTAAACACGTGCCAGGTAGGATTATTTCCGCGCCTGACAGAGGGTGACATCCGCGAGAGGTGAGGCCATCGAGTCACACAGCGACCCAGGTTCATGTAAAAATATCACCGCAGGATCTGGGACGAACGTATGCGCACACATTTTTACAATAATGTTTCAGTCTGTTTTATCAATTTTGACCAAAGGCACTCGCGTCAATAGCATAAACAAATTTTATATAGTAATAATAATATGCGCGGCCTAGAGTGAAAGGGAGATGAAAAACGCGTCCTTCTTTCCTCACAAACACGTCGTGCGCAGTGACGCACGCACGCACACAGTTCCTAAGTGTATGGTAATATAATGTAGCTATATTTCGGGTCTAAAGCCGCGCTGAATGAGAAGGACAGGGGAATGAAGCGAGAGACCACTTCAAACAAATCCATCTGGAACAGTGTGAGAGAGAGATTCTCTGGAAGTATGGGGAAGTTATTTAGCTATTAATAACGTTTTTTCCTCAGGCATTGAGAGTGACTCCATCTGCACTTTCTCGCAGCTATTTGGCTGGGTGGAAATTGAGGGAGACCCAAATGTTGGGCAGAGATAACATACCCATCACAGCCCAGACCCTGCGCTGTGCTTCACTGCATTAAACTCGGATTAACCTCCCCTGTCCCCGCAGCCACTCCAGCCACATTTCACTGGAATTTACATCGGTAGGCCGCTCTTCTGCAGTCCGCTCAGAGAGGGGCAGCTGTCGGATAGCGCCGTGGATAATAATAATAATAATAATAATAATAATAATAATAATAATAATCTAATGAGAAGACAAGATGAATATTCTTATAGCGTAAAATGTTATTCATATAAACCCTTTTTATGATAAAGTTAGTGAAATCCCACCTTCCAATTCAAGTAAAAATTGTGTAATGTAACACACATTTAAATGGGTCAGAACTGTACAAAGAAAGTCAAAGAGTCTGTTTCCTGTCAATGACTGATCTAACAATGTTTCATGGTTCATTAGGTTCCTAAAGTCCTCATTGTCAGTAGTGGTCAGTATCCACTGATGGATTACTTTACAGATCTCAGAGCCATCAAAACGGTCTTACTCTCAGTGTAGTAGTTCTGTTTTTATCTTTTATCGTAGAATAGATATACATTTAGATAAATGCAGTTTATTGTTGCTAAACAGCCGTGTTACTTTAACTAAACAGCAACTATGATAAATATAGTAGATTCCCTTTGCAGTGTTAAGAATGAAAAATTCTTCCTTACGTTAAGTAAATTGATAGGCCTATATGTTTTGTTTTATACATAACATTTGTGTGGCATGTTACCCAGTTATGAAAAAATGTCACAATGCGTAACATTTTCTTGATTTTCTTACTACTATATTTTGAAACATGTACTTCTTTGTAATACATTATCTTTTTTATTTCTAAACACAAAACTTGAGCTCAAATATGTACAAAATATTGAAAATGTAGGATAACAATAGTTTTCCTCTCCCAAATCAGTATTGTCAGATCTGCATTTTGACATACTGAGCGTCCACTAACAGTTTAGCATGATCCCATTCTTAGCATCTTTAGCCCCATAGTGGTAGGCCTGCTGTTAATTACACATGGCTATTCCTGCTGATGAATGTCAAGCCTATATAAGGGTAACAAATGAGCCTATTGGTTCCAGGAGGTAACACACCGTGCAACATAATAAACGCCAGCGCCCTCTGCTTATTAGCAATGAGTAATGTGTCAATTTGAAGCAGTAGTGTTTAAGCTTGTAGGCCTACCAACACTAGCAGCAGTTACACGTCAGATATTTCATGTGTCAAGAGCTTTACGTGTCCAAAGCATTAAAAAAATCAGAGTAGGCTTAAATTCATTCTGTACTGGCATTTGACTTTGATCACATCACAAATATTCATGAAACCACAAACACAAGCTATGGCACCATTATCCCGGGTGACAGTGATACCTCTCAAGGCTGTCTATTAATTAAAGTGGCGCTTACCATGTGGGACGTTTCCTATCTGGGTACAAAAAAAATGTGTTTTTTTTTCTCCTCCATCTCTTGTGGGGCTCTCATGAAAAGGGGGCAATCTTCTCTCCCCAGCTTCATGTGGGACATTTTAAAGTGTACAGAAGGAAGACATGGGGATTTCTAGCTCATTTCTAAAGACGAGTTTATAATCCTTTCCTGCTTAATAACTTAAAAGGATTCAATTTCTCCCCTCATTTATGGGGTTATGATCGCACATTGTTAACCGCCGATAGTAGCATTTCAAGGTTAACATTCCCTGCAAGAAAATATCACTAGTATAAGCTGTAAGCCCATAGGTGCTCCTTTGTTTAGCCAGCAATTCTCCTCGCAAATTCAAGATAGCACCCGTTTTATATGTTGTTATTATTACTGTGATAAAAACCCAAGGAAGACCAGGGGACGATAAGATGCAGCAGAGAGCATTTTGAAGCAATATTTAATTATGGCAGCAGAATGTACCAGTGAGAATTGAATCCAGTGCAGGCTTAGGCAGACTCGGAGGACCAGGGCATCTGGTTGGGGGTCTGGTCCTGAACCGTATGAGACAAATTAAAGAGGAAGCGCTGCCCTCCAGGTATCCTGTCAATTTAACCGTCTTGTGTTTTCCCCCAAACTCAGAGTTTCCGGGCTCCTCTCAGGTTTCTTCTCAAGTGTGCCACAGAAGCACATGTAGGGCTTAGATATTATGACCCTTTGCAATTACATTTGTTTTTTATAGTCGTTGCAATTTTTTTATTGGGCCGATTACTGACATTTTTGTACATTTTTGTTCTCGTTATTTGTACCTTTCTGATACTGTGTTTTGCTTAATCCCAATATTTACTGTTAATTGCCCATTTTGTTTTTGATGCATGACATTTTTTAAACCCCATTTTATAATTACTGCTACTACCAATAACAATATTAGTTGTATCACTGTGTGTTAATCTGAAAAAAATATAGAGCGGTTATGTACCATTAATGCCCTGGCAAGAAAGGAATACAGTCTATGCATAAAATACATATTACATATAATAATAATAATAATAATAATAATAATAATAATAATAATAATAATAATAATTTGGCTGTTATTATATTAATTTCAGGTAACACTAGTGCCCCACTGACCTCACTATTAGCCACTTGTCAGCCAAACCCTCTTTAACGCCGGGGCTAAATTACTGGAGCTTTGTTAGCGATAGAAAGTTTAATTGGCTGGAAGAAGATGAATGGCTGTGACAGGAATCAGCTGTCCGCAGATTCCCCTGTGAGTGCGACTCGGAAATCATAACGCGACCGCCTTTTCCTCCTCTCAAACCGGCGCGTTCAACTTGTCACATCTCATTAGGGTGTTAACAGCACTGCCAGCATCGGGGGAACAGTAGGTGGCTTGGTCCGGGGGCAACCAATGGGGCTTTTGCGGGGCAGGTGGGGGCAGTGGGGTAGTTTGGTAATGCAATTGGACCACTGTTGCGAGCTTTTTATTTTTGTGAGCTTTTATTTTTTTATACTGGCTATTACAGTTCCTTTAATTATTCCCTTCCTAACAGGCTACGTAGGGGCCAGCATGTGTGGAAGGCAGCCCTGTTGTAATTAGCGATGAAATTAATTAGAAGAGGCATCCACTTAAGACTTTTTAGGTTTGGGCTAATTTTTGTAGCGCAGTTTAAAGGTGTAACAGTGGATTAATGGCTTAAACTCAATGTGACATTTTATTGCATCTTGTCATTACTGAAGCCACTTTCACAGATGCCAACTGCTGGTGATGGAAACCAATACAAAATCACATATTTCTTTTTACATTCTACATTATGAAACTAAAGATAATAGTAGAGTTAAAATAGTACTGTTTTGATCAAATTATAGACTTTTTAAAATTATGAAAACAAGGCCTTTACATTATTTTCTTACCGCACTAACCTGTTGTAAAAAATCCAAACTGAAAAAATACACTGCCATTATTTTTTACAAATGTATTTACATTATATATGGTGTGAAATATATTGCCTATAACTACAATACTTTTTTGGCATTTTTTTTGAACAAATTTTTCTAAATTATATTATTTTTAAAGATCTCAATACGCTTATAACTCATTTCTATGGAATTGCCATAGTATATACATTTCATTTGAACTACTGAGGAATATAGATTTTGTATTTGTATATTTTGATGATGCGCTTGTGTAATTGTAAATAAGTATGGCACTTAAGTATTTTGTGGAATTACTTCATATATTCTGCCTCTTCTGTTGAGTCTAAAACCTAAAATCGTCTTTAGTTGTTATTTTAAAAGGATGTATTCTCTTTTTATTTGGACGCTTTTTTCTTCTCCTCCTTCTTCTATGGCAACAAAAGCTGTGTGATGTCTGACAGCCCACTCCGGCCATTGTTATCTGAATGGGGAGCAGAAAGGAGAGGGCGGAGAGAGGGACCTTCTGTTATTTTGTGTGTCTCAAGACTTTTTTCTGCGCAGACTATTCAGGCAAGTTGATGAACTCCTCCAAAAAGTTTATTAAGGGACCCGAAACAATGCGCTGTGAAGGCTTTGGGGATCCAGGGGCCGACAGTATATAAACTCACTGCTATTGTGGCTCAAAGGCGGATGCGTGAATACTTGTGAATGGGGCCCCTCATAGTGACACGATAGGGCCGGACAGCAACACTTATAAAGGCAGACGAAGCGCTTCTCTGGCAGGTTTTTTTTTTTTTTTTCAAATGTACATGTGCAAAAAGAGCTGGGGGAGGAGAGGTGAGAAGTGTCATGCCTGTGTTGGTTATATACAAGGTGTCTTCACAGTTCAGTTGGGTATATTATAGAAAAAAAATGTTGATAGAAAATGATACGCTTTCAAAAAAAATTCAATTATTGTCTGTAGAGTTTGTGCCAGTCCCATGCCAGGTTGAACATCCATGTATTTCAGAGTGATAAGAAAATGAGCAACAATGTCATAGCTATTCACTATTTAAAACGAAATATTATATCTGAATAGATAACAGTGCTCAAAACGGCTCCTGTAAATAGGAAGATGAAACACAATCCACATAATTAGGAAGAGCATTTGGTGTAAAATGCAAATATTACCATTCCTTGCATCGCTTCACAGTATATTGGAAACTATAGATATCATTACAGAGTTATGGAATTTAATAGACAATAGGAATTTTGCTTTTAAATCACATACCCATTATACCTTTAGCATCTCATTTTGACTTTTTTGAGAAGGTTTTGGTTTTATCCCAGATGCCCTTTCAGATGAGTGACAGAGTTCATTGTTTTGTGACCCCAGCGACTGCGTTTGTTTATGATTTGTTCTAATATTATTTTTAAAAACAACATTGCAAACTGTTTCCAGGCTTCTCCTCAGAGTTCCCCTTTATAGCAGTAGCCCAAACAGCCTGTGATTTATTAGTTAAACTCTGCTTTTAGTTTTGGCCAAATTCAAGCTGAACCATCACAAAAGCCCGTGCTCTAATGTGCTGCACTACCACTACTCGCGCGGCTGCTGTATTGGAGTGTGGAAATTGGTGAAAACGAAGAGCGCACTGTGACAATGTTTCATGTTAAGGCGCATTTCAAAAGCTCTGCACAAAGCCCTTTAAATCTTCCTTGTGGTTTTACACACCTAAAGAGAAGCAGAAAGCAGCGGAGATGGGGACGGCGCACTGCTCACTAGAAAGTCAATACAGTTCTTCTGCTGAAAATGACAGAGCATTGCTGTTTAAACTAGAATGGGATAGTCATAGGTATTGATGTCTCTTATAAGTCGATGAGTTGATTTCAGTGCACGGTTGTAAAGTGTTTTAGTAAAAGGGAAAAAAAGGAAAAACATAAACGTGGGTCTGTTCAAATTCTAGCTAATTAGCCTATTTATATGGTCTTCTTTTTTTATAATAGGTAATCTCTAACAAAAAATGCAGCAATACCTGTAAGACAAAAATGTTCATCCATCCATCTTCTCCCGCTTAATCCAGCTGGGTCGCGGGGGCAGCTTGCTGCCCAATACTCATAGCACCTGACCCCATAGACAAAAGTGTTTATTAATGGTAATTTTTATCACCATTTAAGTCATGCACCTGCTAGAAGGTCCTGCACAAGCTATGGTAGTAACAGTAGTAGTTCTAGTAGCAGAAGTAGTAGTAATAGCAGTAGTGGTAGTAGAGGCAGGAGTAGTTGTAGTAGCAGTAGTAGTAGTAATTGTAGCAGAAGTAGTAATAGTAGTAGTACATTGCAAAAAAGGCCTATCAAAAAATAAGAAAAAAATACCAATTTTGAGGTAAAAATGCCCCATTTATGTGAAATTATCTGCCAGTGCAGTAAGAAATTTTCACTTACCAAGTTTTCTTAAAACAAGACGAAATACGAATCTTGTTCTAGGCAGAAAACACTAGTTTCAAGTATTTATGGCAAGATTTTTCCCCTTATTGGTTTGAGAAGGAAGTTAAAGAGGCATAACCTGTCTTGATTTAATATAAAAAAGTGCTTAAAATAAGTTGTAATATCTAGATAAGATATATCAGGATGGAATATCTTGAAACAAGTAAAAAAATCTAATTTTATTAAGAAAAAAAATCTTAAAATTGGTCTTTTAAGAAAAATCTGCTTAATTCAAGTCAGTTTAACTATGCTAGAAAAGCATTTGTAGTGTAATAGTGTTATTAGTAATTATAATATTGAAGAATGGCTATAGTAGTACGATTTTAACTCAAAGTCATTCGTAAGCTGGCCCCAAGTCCCTAAACACAAGGCAACGTGTTCACCACCATTACCAACACCAGGTCATAACTTGCGGTCTCTTGTATCTCTCCAGAGCTGTATATTTTCTCCTCAGATACATTATTCTTTCTCTCTTTTCAGTAAACAATTGAGTGTCAGTCTTTATCCTCCTCCCTCCGCTGGCTCTTTAGTCTTGTGACGGCTTTGGCTGGCTGCCGCGCTACATCAGAGGGGAGTCCAGTGATTTGTGACCCCAGCAAACCCACACTTAATCTCACTAAAGAGGCAGAGGCGGGGGCATACCCATTTTTTTTCTTCTTCTTCACTTGGAGGGCCCCACAAGCCTAAGCAGCAACTCCGCTCTGGCAGGTGTCAACATTAGCAAACAATTGAGCCCCCTCCCAACGGGCCGCGTATACCCCAACACTGAAAAACTCCACGGCACTTCATATTCACTGAAAAGAAGCAACATAATGGTGGCAATGCAGAGGGGGAGGAGAGGAGAGGAGGACAAGAGACAGATTACATTCTTCAGACAGCTATTACGAGGGATGAGTCGCTTCTAAACAAACAAATCAATATTGTGTTAGTTTACCAAGTGGAGTTTTCATCATGGCTTTAGGCGTATTTATTTTTCATTGTCTTTTCTTTCTTTTGCCACTTCTCCGGAGCATCCCCCATAAACACCAATCCAATTTAGTTAGAGAAGGCCATCCCAGCAGAGAGGCCTATCACTTCTGTGTTATTGTTCGAGCAAGTCAATTGGCTCTTGTAATGAAACCTGATTACGTTGCTGGATAGTGGACACTGAGCAAAATGTCCGAAATGGGGATGCTTGAGGTGCTTATAGGTCTTCCGGGGATAGCCAGGGTTTTGCCATTCATTAGACAGGACAGAGGAGCAGCCGTGAAGGAAATAAGAAAGGAATGGGTTGACATGTTGGAGTGGTGCGGCCCTTGAGTGGATATGTGTCTTGACAAGAGAGCCAATGTTTTTTAAAGACCATTTATTTAAGTCTGAGGAGTGATTCTGAGCCATGCTACGAGGAGGGACAAGTGGAGCCCAAGAGCAGGAGATTTTAATGGGAAAGCCAACAGTCTTTCAAGTGCTCTAGTTAAAAGGACATCAGGTTTATTTGTGCTTGGAAGAAATGGAATAGCATATAATAGCATGTTGTGCACAAAGGGGCTATGATAGGGATAATATCTTTATTAAAATGTGTGGCCTCTATCAGCCTAATGTCACAAATTGAAATTCTGTTTTTGATTTTCCGGTATAGATCTTTGTTTTGTAAGTGAGAATAGTAAATGCTGTAGTAGTAGCAGTAGTGGTAGTAATATTATTAGTATTAGTATCTTAGACTGTATATATATAAATGGACATAGCTAACCCGCTAGCCACCATGTTCCAAACAGGAAGTGAGCATGAGGGCTCTTCTGGCTCCACTCTGGTTTCAATCATTTTGGTCTTAAAACGTTCGTATTAACCTGAACTACTTGATCCTAGTGTTTTTATTTCACTATTTTACATGGAACTTATCTCCAAATTTGCCAAATCAGCCCCGATGAGCTTTATTTGACTGGTGCTGAACGCTATGGGTGTTGCTACACTCCCTTCGTCTACATATTTATACAGTCTAGTAGTTTCTGTAATAATAGCTCTATTTGCTATAGTGGTTAAATATGAGTACCGTATATTAGTAGGAGAGTGTACTGTAGTAGAAATAGTACTGGTAATGGAAGTAATCGCTGTAGCATTTTACACATCTCCGTTTGCTTTGTGTGTGTGGTCCTCCTCAGTTTGTTTTTCGGACCTCGTCGCTTGCCATAAACCCATTTCTTGTTATTGTTTGTGAGCCTATTATTCTCCAATAAAACAACCCAATTAACTTCACATTTGACCTTTACAGACAATAGCACATGGTGACACAAAGCCGCTACTACAAGTCATAAAATCATTACAAGCTTTCGTCGTATTAGCCCAACACAAAACCACTGTGAGAATAGGGCCTCCACATTGTAAAAGAAAGCACTGTTTACTCCATATAACGCGAGCCTTTGTTTAGCTGTAAAATAGATAAAATGCCCAAAGACAATATGAATATGTTTATTGAATCATTTTAGCTGCAAGGAGTTTTGACTCAAGCGTGTAATTGCATAAATCATAGCCATTTTGTTATAATATGTTATCTACCAAACGATAGAAACGCCAGAGAGGGCTGACAAATAATCTCTGGAGTAAAAAAACGAAATAAAATAAACAAATATGGTATCTCTAAAACTGATCCTGCTTTGGTCTAACAGAAGTGGCCCCAGGAATTATCTATTATCTGTATTTTAAAGTCACTATTATAACAATCCTCTTTGCCTTTTTAATATGCAATACATTTAATAGATATAGGCCGATGTACCCCAGTGGTCTGGCGAGCGCTTTATTTCTGATAATCATTTTTGGCCTCAAACAACCATTTTTAAATATATGTTTGGTATGCTATTCTATACCTTGTGGTGTTTTTTGCATTTTCCATAATTGTATTTAAAGGTGCAGCACTACCACCACCTGTTTGTCTCTGTGAATATGTTATTGCTTTGTCTGGAATGTTCCACAGTCTGGCATTAACTATCCAGAAGAGTTGTTGGTGCCACCAGGCCAAGTTACAGCCACGGGTCAGATCTGTGGAGAGGCTACTACACTCGCAGTGAGAATATAAGTTTTTCAAGGTGTTATTAGCAATAAAACATGCGTAAAAACGGCACGAGAGATAAGTTTAATGCCATACTGTGTAACATTCTAGCAAACAATAATACCTTTAAAGAGAGCAGGAGACTGAACCCTACCAGAAAAGTGACATAGTGGAGCTTTAATATGTCTGACAAGGAAGCAATAGTGAAATCTAAAAAGAAATTACATACTAATTTTGATCCCAAACTTAACCTAAAATCAGCTATCTAAAGACCCCCTCCTGACACCTGTAGTAGCTTTAATAACTATAATCCTACACATATGATAGATTATTGTTATTTTTTTCAAACAATATCCAGCAGTATCCAGGCCACTCGGGACCTCTTCTATTGCAGTTTTCCTTATTAACTTCCCATGTAAAATCGCACAATACCCAAGCAGGTCATAGCCATATCATTTATTGAAAGACACGTAGTTTCCTCCAATTCGCTGCAGTGCCGGCACGGGTTGACAAATGGCACCGATTGGGGACAGTACGCCGCTTTATGATCGTACTCACCACGGCGATGCATTGGAAAAGACCAAAAACACACACACACACATTTGGGGCTAATTTTATTACAATACAGGGATAGTCCTCATAATGTGCAGGGTAATTATGTTTAGCAGGCGTGTTCCCCCTTAGAGCTGAATGAAAAGCATTGACCATGGTCTGCTAGTTTAGAAATCACCATTAGCTTATGCTACTTAGAGCCAGAACATTGTACATTTTATGCTCTTGATCCTCCGCATCGGCCCGATATTCATTTGTTTTTAATTGTCCCTGTTTGTTCAAGACTTTAAAGCCGAGGTGGACAGTAACTTTATATTAATATAGGCCTACTTAAGTACTTTTCGGAAAGAATATGCATTTTGGGTACTTTGTAAATATTTTAGATTAAGAACTACGTACTACTATTATGTAACAGATAACCCTATGTCCTGATATCATATCATCCTTACACTGTTTTACGACCTCTTGTATATAGCATATATATTTTTATTAGTTTATGCCATATTTTAATTTTATTTTACTTATACTTATACATTTATATAATTATGCCTTTCTCTTTGTTATTATAATACTGTGATGGAAGCGCTACTAAGTAATCCAAGTAGTCCAAGTAATTTCCTTTATGGATAAATAAAGTTTGTCTAAGTCTGTGTCCAGTGGGATAGTATGAGTCTCAGTGGGAAAGTATGAATAACTATGGTACTTATAGCAGTTACAGTCAAAGTGCTACTAACAATGTACTACTTGTTAACAATTAGAAGCTGCAGTATTGCACAATGCTAATATAAGAACTACTACTATTTGTGTTACTATAAAAGTTGTAAAAATAGTAGAAGCAGTTGCAGTATTCTTAGGAGTACATTCTAAGCACAGCCCTCAACACTTTAACTCAATTTCACCACTTAATCAATTTTACCTACTACTTCACTCCCATTGTAGTAATCTTATTTGCAGTAGCGGTACTTGAACTTGATAGGCAGTACCTCTTCCACCTCCGGCATAGACAATAAACATGTCCTGTAAGTGTTTCGAATCAGAAATGTGGTCGTCCAAACAGTGGGGTGGAGCTGCTGTCCGCTCCAACTCAATAAACAAGTAGAAAATAATGCATTTGGCGTTTTCTCCACTAATGGGCTTATTTCTGCATTGTCACTCATTCTGTCTTTGGGGAATATGTGGTACTATAAAAGCTCTCGCTACAAGCAAATGGGAGCTCCAAATGAATGCCAAACACACTGTAATTCTGCACAATGTAGAGGAGAGCTGTTTGTTTGTCCCACAATGAGCTGAATGCCAGTGGACGGACTGAGATGCGACGTAATATGCAAATACTACAAGATTTAAGACTAAGTATTAAGGTTTAATTCTCTTAATGTAGCCCACCTCTGCTATTCAAATTAGACAACAGTACAAAAAGGCATACAATGTGGGTCTAGGTGTATTTTCTGCTCTACAACTGTATTTAAACTGCATTTCTTTGATTCCTTCTCTCACGCGTAATAGTTCTTAATAACAAAGAGTGAATAAATGTTAATATATAAATAGTAAAACAGCAAAGAACTATAGTAAATGGAAAATATAGGCCTATCTAAACTGTGCAGTTACAAAGCCATGCATTAACCTTATAGTCCTATGAAATTTAATGTTGGTATCAAACTGATTCACTTACCTGAATTTGACATTATACAATACAAAGAGACTATTTTAATGTAAGAAAGAAATTACTCTACGCAAGGGTCAAATTAGTCAAATTTTTTAGCTGTATGATATATACAGAAGACAAAAAAGAGTAACTGAAAATACGCACTGAAAATACACATTTGCCTGCTCACTTTTTCACCATGGTAATTGTAATTTTATATAAGATGCCCTTCCTATTGCAAAGGCCCTTATTCCTATCACTGCAATTAGTCTGTTAGGGACCAAATCACAGTAAAATTTAAAAGTACTATATTTTTCCTTAATCCAGAGTTGCTCTTCAAACTCCTCTTAGTGCCCTGGATGACTCTAAAACTTTCCAGAGTGGTGCTGCTGCCCTGCCCGGTCCAGCCTCCTCCCCTGGGCCCTCTGAAGTGTCCAGTGTGCACTCCTATAGCGCGCTCAGTAATCTTTTCTGGCTCTTTGTTGAGGACTGATTTGTTCCTGCAGGACTTCTCGGCTCTTGGCCCAGAGACACTGAGGTTTGATTTCCTGCGCAGGGTTTAGGCATTAGAGCGGAGGGACCCAGCTCTGCCCGCTCCCCCGTGGGCTCCCTGATGCTTTCGAGTGCACTGCGTTAATTTCTGTACTTTAGCTGTGACCTCAATTAGCAAAGACATTCGGGTTCCGTACAAGAAAAGGGGTAGAGAGTTCAGCCTTGGGACATAATTAACAGCCGGTTTATAATGTGATTGTTGGAACGAAACTTTATTTTACTTTTCTTAGCTAATGACAATATTTTGAGTATTTAAACAATTTACCTCTGGAATTTGCGAGTGTATTTTTGTGACAGAATTAGTCCGTATGGTCTAATAAGGTTGTCTCTAATAAGACTACTACTTTGTGTTAAACTATGAGATGGTGTTAAAACAAAGAAAGTAATACATTTGTAATTGCTAGACTCAATGCAAGACATATCAACTTATTGCTAAACTCCAGGTTCCTTTTCTACTTCGGTATTTTTTGTATTATTATTCTCATTGTGTTTGCGTATAAATGCAAAGCAGTGTGTGCACCGTGATAGCTGTCTTGTTATGGCATGCAGTGTGGTTTGAAACTGCTTATTCCTGCACTTTTCCAAATACAACTTTTAATACCCATTCAAAAAGAAAGCAGAAAATTCAATAATAAACAATGCAGCCTGTAACATCCCGGTTTTTAGTCGATGCATATTAGCGAAAAGTGCTCCCAGCTCACAAGCCCTTCACGCTCTCACAGTGCAGCGCAGGCATGGGGAGTCAATATGTCAGCGTTTATGGATGTCCCGTGGAGCTGCACCGGCCTGTCAGGGGCCCATTCATGCTCTAATGGCCCCCCGAGGAGCTCCTCTCTCTGGGCTCAAAAGGCTGGGGGCCCCTCCGATGCCCTGTTGTTGGAGGTGAGTGTGGACGCGCTGGGCTTCAACCACATGACACCAGCCATAAAAGAGCATGGCATTCTCCGTCCTCTCTCTCTCTCCCTTTCTCCCTCTCGCCGCACCCCGCTCGCCCCAGCTCGCTTCAAAGTGCAAAAAAGAGGGGCTAATTGTTTGTTGTGAGAGCCAAAGATTATAGAGCCTCCCATCCTTCTATGGGACGGTCCGCTTTGACCCCCCTCAGCCCCCGTTTCCAAGGACAGGCAGAAAGACAGGCACGAGAAGAAGAAAAGTATTGGAATTTTCTTCACAAAAAGTAGTAAAGTTCAGTGAATATTTCCTGCGAAGCCAAAGTAGTAAAAACAAAAAACTTATACTGCTACCTGGAGGTGTTTATAATGGACGTATTGAAGTAAATCATTAATACATTCTATCTCGGAAGTTTATTTCCCTTAATTTACAGAATACATGGATCACATAGGCATTCATACAGTATCATATTTTATCAATATTTAAAAACCTATATACACAAAAGTAATGTAATCCATTGTAATAAATTATGAACTATATTGTATTGATAAATAAATTATTCTGGTGAGATATTAATTCCTTTTTGCCAATAACAGTTAAGGGATATACAAGGTAAACATTACTTATAATCACAAGAAAAACTTGAATATATTTGGAATAAACTGACACTGTTCTGGTCAGTACATTTCTGTCCTTAAAGGTGAAGTCAAAATGATTGTTTTTCAGATAGATGGTCACATTTTAATATCCCCATGTTGTATGTTACAGGCCCATATCCCATCCCCATATTCAATTTCAGCTAAATGTCAAATTACATCCAGGAGAAGGTCACTGACATCCAGCGGAAAATGATCATAAAATGAATCTGAAGGAACTCATGTGTTGACATGCCTCTGTGTAATAGTTTTCCAAGTTATAGGTTATAGAATCTATTATTAAACCCCACTTGGGTATAATATTAGTTTAGTTCTATTCAGATAAAGAAATCACATACAAAGATCTGGGAAAATTACTACAGCTACTACTACTTCTAGGCAAGGCAAGTTTATTTTTATAGCACAATTCATACACAAAATAATTCTAAGTGCCTTACAGAATGAGAAAGACTTTAAAATCACAAACATACTAGTAAATAATTATCATGAAAGCATTACTACTACTACTACTATTACTAGTACTGCTACTACTTTAATACTACTGCTTTCATAAACTATGAGTTATCCTCTAAACCCACACTGCTACACTGCTAAGGCTTTGTTTTTCAATCTGCTATGAGTAAACTTATGTAAAACATGCCATGAAGTTGGAAAATAGTGTTATGTACCTTTAAGATTTTTTTTGTCATCACTGGGAGATAGAAAAAGATTACAGTCGGAGAGAATTCATCTTAAACCCACTTTGTTATCTACAGCGCCTATCTTGTCTCCACATAAGGTTCCTATCTGTGCTACATCCCTGCGCAAATGCCTTGAATCTCATGTCTCCTTCTTTAACCAGCCCTATGGGATCACACAGGCACTAAATACAGAAGCAGCCCCGTGTTCGGAAAAATGCAAATTGGTTGAGTTGTTAGCTATTTGATGTTGCTGCCCCCCTTCCCACTTCCTCCTCCTCTTCTTCTTCTTCTTCTTCTTCTGCTTCTTCTCTAACAGCCCCCAAAACATGTCTCCACTCCAGCGTTGTTGCTTGGTTTTGTAGTGTCTATATTATGCAGGCCCCGAGCAGTAGAGACATTGCAGAGACAGATGCATGTCAAAGATAGCAGATCTCCTATCAGACCCCGTGTGCTTCTCTTATCGCGCGTTCCCTTTGCATAATTAGCCCTTTTGATATTCACCCTCTCGCGCTGACAAAAACTATAATTGCGGCATCAGCTTCGACAAAAGGTAGGCGCGGAATAAACAAGAAAAGACGCTGGTGTTATTTTTGTCCCATGGCGAGGAAAAACAACATTTGGAAACTGAAATCTGCTGTCATTCATATAGTCAACTGGTGCGACTCGGAGCTTGGAGGCTGGGTCTGTGAATGCCTGCAAAAAAGGGAAAAAAATGCTAGCAAGAGGCCTGATTGTAATTATGCTGGAACTAATATGCTTTTCAAAATGAGCCATTATGAGCTAATGCTGGCTCTGCCAAGGCCCTGTCTGTTTTTGTCCCTCCGTCGCTGGGATAGTTAGCAGAAAGGTGTGCACGGATAACATTGAGAGGTAATGTAGCCTATATGAGCGCTGTGTTAGACCCGAGCAGTATTAAAGGCAGGTGTACTGGAGGATAAAGCAGGAGTTAAGTCTGGCACCGCTGCACCAGCACTTTGAATAGAGGACTATGAGATACCTGGTTGTATGCTGCAGGTTGGTGTAAGAATAAGACATGATAAGTAGTTCTACAAGGTATTAATTTCTTATAGACCAGCTCAATAGGTCTGGAAGTTATCCTCAACCGAGCTAGAGGAGAGATTTATGCATACTTCTCTTCTTAATTGTCCATTTAATGTAGGGACATTTAGCCACTGCATTTGATCCATCCTTGAGTGCTGAGACACATGGTTTATGATCCAGGTTGACGTAAAAATAAGACATAAGTAGTTCTACAAGGTATTTATTTCTTGTAGACCAGCTCAATGGGTCTGGACGTAAACCTCTATCGAGCTAGCAGTGAGCTTTATGCATACTTCTCTTCTTAATTATCCATTTAATGTTATTTGGCAGCTGCATCTGACCCATCTTTCAATGCTATGAGCCACTGGGTTGTACGCTGCTAGTTTGTGTAAGAACAAGACATGATGCATTCATTTCTTAACCTTATCGTCTACCAGTATTGCCCCAAATAGTAATTTGGTATATAAATTTTGGTTTATTTGGTTTTTTGTGGACAGTATGTTAATGAAAATACATACGCTGTAAACATGCTAGATTGTAAGTTTGGGTAAAATGTCATCTGTAGCAATTCATTCATATACAAGTGGATTTTAACACTGGAATCAAGGTGGGTAAAGTGTTTGCCCAAGTGCACTATGATACCACCAATCCACTGCTGCCCCACTATGGCACCTAGTATTCTCAGTCCTCCTAGTACTATACATGCAGGTCCATTCCTATCAAGAGGTTGGACATTTTTAAGGTGGTTTGTCCCCTGCATTTGACCCATTTGTCACTGTCACTGCTTCAACTTGGCAGAAGCAATGGGTGACCGCAGTGCAGCACCCAAGAGTCCTCCAGATCTTGTGCCAATAAACCTAGCTGGAGAACAAACACTGACAGCTGAGTAATTATTTGGGCTTTTTTGGCAGTGGAGACCTATATCCACTTTAATTAAGCTAACCTGGTTAATTGAGTAGATCTCCAAATGTTTAATATTTACTGTGAATAGTCAGTCAATAAGGTCTTGAAGGTGGAATTGAAGTGATAAGCAGGATTTATGAGGTTGCCATGTGTGTGAACGTGTCTGTGGGGTCAATGAAAGAGCCTCCTTAAACAACCGCAGTCTTTGAACTAGACAGTAATCACTCAGCTATTAACTTTTAGTCTTTCTTTTAAAGCAATGAGTATATTTATCCACTGTTACTAGGACAAATACTAAGTAACATTTATAGCAAAGAAGATAGCATTACCAGCTACTTTGCATAAAAGTAAATAGTTTATCTAGCTAATGATATCCCTGGCTTTATACTTCATGACCAAAGCAACAATAGAAACCAAAAAAATATATATTCTATAGACCAATAATATGTAATACAAAATAATAGATTGGGGGCACCTAAACTAATAGAAATGATCAGATTCAACATGTGTAATTTTACCTTTTAGATATTTCATGATCCATTACAATATAATTAACAGGGAAAACTTTCTCTTGCCCCATCTGGCAGTTTGACACCATCGCATTCTAAACTCTGAAAACCACCAACATGGGCAAATTATTAAATTATTAAATCATTCTATAGGTATCTTGTTTTACTTGCAGGTAATTTCAGGTAATTTTCACTTATAACCTTCCTTATCTCCCTCTCTCTACCCAGACAAAGCAGTGATTTAACCTCATTCAGTCTCATTTTTAATTCAAAATCAATACCCCAAACCCTCAGAGGGGCCCTGAAGGGGAGTACACGGCTGTAATGGCGCCAACTGGAAGGAGGATAATGAGATTGTAATTGGGAGATAAGTAATGAACCAGGCCATGAGCGCTTTATCGATATCCCCTGCACCTCTGAATGGAATTACACCATCACTATTATGGTAAGGTTTAATTAGAAACCACCTATTTGTAATGGTGAGACTACAACAGTATTGTCTCAAACAGCCCGCGAGTCATTGGCTATTTCAAGGTCCTATATTACACAAAATAGACTCTTGTGAGCTTGAAGCCATGTTATAATGCTGTTGCCTCCTCAAAAAGACACTTTCTGTATTACCACATGACATCACAAGGTGGAACAGAGTGTTTTCTGTTTGAGGGTTTTTGTGTTACACGTGTGTGAAAGGAACAAAACACAGCTCTAGGTATGTTTTTGACAAGGAAACAGCATAGCATGGAACAGAAAATAGCGAGGTATGGGCCCTTTCAATCTTGTCAAATCACGCCTGGTGCTATTGCTTTATCCATTTTAGCAACCACCAAAAAGAAACTCCCAAAAGTTTGTGATTATCATAGAGAATCACTACACAAATACAGTTAGACATGTGTGATTTTCAGTTTAATTCAGTACCACGTAGTCGTATGGCGAGTTACGATTGATTCAATACCGATACCAGTGTGTGTTTGTATTAAAATGCATTGAAACTCCTCTTCTTAGCTTGGCATATTGGTTGTCATTGTTTTCGTTCCACCCAAGCTTGAACTGATCCAAAACTGTGCAGATGAATTCAGATATACCGGTATGGGCAATGTTTTAAAAAAATACAATTTGATTAAAGATACACTTATTTTGAGAGACTTTTCAAAACCTTGTCAGTATTGATAGACACAGTATTTTGGTATTCAACCGGCCGTAACTAATTTTCAAAGGCAGTACTCAAGAAGTACTCCAAAACCCACCTAGCATCACCTCAAATAGCCCATTACAGCTGACATGTGTTGTTATAAATCTCTCATTTCTCCCTCAGCTCCAGTTCACAGCATATAGATGGGTTTTATATGAGCTTTACATCCCGCCCTGACCCGCCTGCCCTCTGCGCCGCCATATTCCCTTCATCATTAGAGGAACTGCCATTGACCTTGTGCTTTTGAGCAGCATACCAGGGACATGTGTAGGATCTGTGGGGCTTAAGGGGAGCAGCCGCGCGCTCTTTTGTCTATGGAGGTTTATCAGTCATTAGCCTGATAGCATGCTAATTGTGACATGGGTTGTAGCTGTTGGTTAGCTTGTAAGGTGACAGTTAGTATGTTGACATGCTAGTATAGACATTATAGCCGTTTAGCTCGATTATAACTGGGCTCTGACTATTGCAGTATTTACTTGGTTATGGGTTGAAGAAGCATTCTGAACTGTCACAGAATAAGTTAAATACAAAATGTGAACTTGTTCATATGTTTACTGCATGTAAATTAGATGTATTTTTTAAATCTATTTCCATTTTGTTTTAAAATCTGATTTCAAATATGGATGGTTTTAGCAACAAAAAACAAGGGAAAACAAGAGTTCTGCACCCAAATTTCTTTCTTTCCTACGCAATGACAAACTACAACTACAAACAATCCACACTTTTGTATTTGATGACACAGATTTAGCTAATACAAAATTAGTATATGATTAGGACATGTTTTTTTTTCCTTTTTAATTTTGGCTAAAAACCTTAAAAATCTTCAAAGATCCTCAAACTTGGTATCAGGGTATGCTCAACATTGTGACCCTGTCAGTAAGTACACATTCACACATTCACACGAACCGCATCAAAACTGGGACTAAATTTAGATAAAACCTTGAACTAAACAAGGATTCCACACCTGGACCAAACCAAGTCCACATCAGGACTAAATGGGACTCAAACCAGGACCGGCCCAGGACAAGCTTGAACTCCCCAAAAATCCTTCAGTGACAGGAAGTATTTGGAGAAGCCATCAGTGTTCATAAGGTGGTTGTTGGGACAAGAAGTTGGACCTACATCCTTCATGCTGCATAAGAAGCACTAACCACTCTCAGAGCAAAATCTGTGTACAGTTTGGAAGTCATGTCGTGTTCTCAAATAGTACAGTCGCGCATTGTCAGACTTTAGTGTAGTGTTCCACAGCCTAAAGAAAACATTTGGTTGGACACTTTGTTGTCTCTGTTGAGTCTCCATGGGTTCCCCTTGTGTCTCCATGGGTGCCCCTTGTGTCTGGTCTCTCCCCACAGGACAGAGGTGACTTTGGAAAGTGATCCGTGCACCAAGAGGCCAGTCTCGAGTGTTGTCATGGCGTGTTATCGTGCCAATGGCTATAGCATCGTCATGAAAACCAACAAAGGGATATGCGGCATATGTACATATTCAACTTTGTATGTTCAAGGGTGTTCTGCAGCCCCATGCGAGCTGTGCTTCAAGAATCAATCTTTATTAAAAAAGGATAAGACTGAAGAATTGATTTAATGAATGCGAGCTCATGTCCTGCAGCCACATGTAATCCTCGGAGAACCATCGAGCCGGAGCGCGGGGGGACACAAACGTTCGTGGAAGACTGCTGGAGTGGCCTGTAATGATAGTCTCCATATAATCCCATAATTCCTTGTTTAATTAAACTCTGGAGCTGGCCTTGAGACGCTGCCAGCTCTGTTGCTCTTTTGTTCTCACAGTTGTTATTTGGAGGCTAGGTTGGAGTATTCTTTTGTCCACTCGTGTTGAAGGATTTGACTGGAATGGGCTATAAACAGCGATCACAAACAATGAAAGGGATGGTAGGGAGCAGAGTCATTCAGGTATAAGTATTATAGTTCCCATTCAAATCTCTCCTTACACCCGTTGCTTGTGCGTCTTCTCTATCTCTCTTTCTTTCGGCGCTCCCACACTTTCTGGACTGTTCATGATGCAATCCAACGCACCCCGAGGCGACGCTGGCACATCACGGTTTCCTGTCAATGTCTCAATGAGGAAATTATGAAAATATGAATTTTATGACATAAAATGAAAAGGGCCATGTAGTTTGAATAGACATGCAGAGGAGGTTAAAATGATGCAATTTTCTAAATTCAGTTATAATGGTAATGCGTATTTGCTGTCAAAAATTTCCCTGTCGGCCCGGATTGTACCGCTTTGTGCTCTATCTCTGTTCCTCGAGCAAAAACTCATAGCACTTGAATGCCTAAAAAGTAATGTGGAATACGCGCTAATTCATTTAATGACAGCAGATAGAAACACAGGGGACTGAGGGCTTTGCACTGATATTGTGTTCTTTCTGATGCTCTTTGGCTCTGGCTGTATCTCTGCTCGGTGCCCTGGGCCAATGGAGAGAAAGGCAGGGTGAAGAGCAGCAAGGTGTCCCGCGCAGATTAACCCCTCTCTCCGCTCCACACTCCCCCAGCCCCAGGACGGCCCCAGCCTCAGGGGCCCCTCTCTCAGACTGGGATTGTATATCAGGCTTCTTATACTAAATAAATATCCTCAGATTAAGATAATATTCTGCCTGGTGTATATTGACGAAAGGGTCGCTGTCACTTCAATCCTCTGTGTTGCCCGTCTGCCTTTCTTCTCTTCAGCTCGGCACCGCAGAATGCACTATTGCACGATTTAGGCCCTGCTTACATGTACACAGAGATATTCCATAAACACCTTTTCTCTGTGCATCTGTGCTTTCATGTTTAAAGCCACAAAACAAAGATCTTCAAAAACAGTGCACAGAGATTGAACTTGACCGCTAAAAGTGAAATAAATCTTTCTTTGTAAATGCCAAAAGGACACAGTTTAGCGATATAAAATAAAGTAAACAAAATGGCAACATGTGAATAGTTATGACAGTAAATGCACTATTTTAGATTCTCTTGGGTTTGTGTCTAAAGGTGAAAAAAGTCACAGCATTGTTGTATTAATAGACAATTCTGTTCATTGTATTTTACGAAATACTTCAACATGTTTTAAGAAGAAATATGCAATACTGAGCTAATTTATTTGGTATATTGGTATACTAATATTTGAAGTAATTCTTAATCATATCACTATGTTGTGAAGTTAGAGTAACACATTTATGTTTGTGATCGACCTTTGAATGACACCCACCTGTTTGCTTCTCAGGTAACCGCACAGATGAGGGCTCAGACGTGGACTCGGAGCCGGACCTGCCTCTGAAGAGGAAACAGAGGCGCAGTCGCACCACCTTCACCGCAGAGCAGCTGGAGGAGCTGGAGAAGGCCTTCGAACGCACCCACTACCCTGACATCTACACCCGCGAGGAGCTAGCACAGAGGACCAAGCTCACCGAGGCCAGGGTCCAGGTAAGGAGCTGCTCTCAACGAGATAGGAACATGAAATAATAGTAGGAGTGAGTTTTGTCATGATACTAGAAATTCAAACGAAACTAGTAAGTAAAAGACTGGATATAAGATTTTGACCTTTGGCCTAAACCTTTTTTAACCCACAATGGGGATCAAATAATGCAAAGTTCAAGAATGGCAGGAGAATAAGAACATGCAAAGAACATGCAAGAACATGCAATAAGAACATGCAAAGGGCATGCAATCAAAATCAAGATAAATAACAATAAAGACATTCCCGATTATATCGATGTTGATACCACGATGATGATTAAAAATACTGTTAGAGAATAGAATGTAATTGATAACACATTGTCCAGATCTGATGACTATTCAGGAAAGGTAAAATTGTGTTATGTACATGTGATTTTGATGCTTTTTGAATTAAGTATTGATTAGTAGCTGGGATTTTGACACTTTTGATAGCATAAATTAAAACTACCACACTGCTTGTACTTGTACTAGTATGAATTCAGTGGGTAGGGTAATGCATTCAATTACAAGGACATATACTGTATGTTTTAGAAACTGAGTGTTGTTATAATCAGAAAACAATAACTGCAAATTGAAAAACAATTTTGGAAAGTAATTCAAACTGCATTATTCTATACAGTACTACTAGACAATATATTATATGGTCACTATATGCATTGCTTGTACAAATATTAGCTCCAGGTTTCCATTACTACCACTTGAACACAAACAGATCAAATCACTATTTTAATAGCATTTTTTAACACGGACCATACAAGGAGCATTGCGATTAAGACAACTATTAAACTAGTGCTTTCAATTCAATTCAGCTTATTTTTATAGAGCCCAAAATTACAGTGACCTCACAGGGTTTCTCAAAATCATTGCTTGAAACCAAAAGATTAAACCAAAAGGTAGTGCTGTGGTAACTTTCCAATTAACAAACCCTCTGTCCATCCATTCCCTGTGAGTAAACATGTTCATTTTCATCACACTTAAGGCTCCATTTTCTCCCCTCTGCCCCTAAACCATGTCTGACATTCAGAGTGACAGGAGCTTGTACCACAGCGGGCCCAGATCCGTACAGTAGAGTTATAGCAACAGCTGTTCTTGCCGGGACGGGGAGAAAAACCAACGCATTCCTGATGGATTTCTCATTTCGGCCTTTAGCCAGAATCTCATCCCCGGCACTTTCAAGCTGGCCGCGGCTTGTAAAACCCTCCACATATCACACAGGGTTCCTCATCCTCTCCCGGGACCCCATACCCCGACAACAACATTAATCAATCAGACGCTAGTAAAAAACGGCTGGGTCTGGGGCACCCCTCTCCTCTTACCACATCATTCAAAGACCCCCCCTCCCTCTCCTGTGCTCTCCTTGGAGTCCTCACCGCATGCTAAGTGTTCATCACAGTGCAAACATGCAGTCAGGATATAACTGATTCAACACATGTCTTTGTCCATCTTGAAGCCTGTAGTCTGAAGATGTCCAGTCTCAGAGCAGGGAGAAAATGGATCTGGATTTGGAGTGGGAGCAATAACTTTTAAAGATGTATTATGCAACTTTTCTGGTAGAAACTCCACCACCTGAGAAGTTATAGCTTTGTCTGTAATGTTCCACAATTCGTTCTGGTTTGCGACAGATTGCATTGTATCATAGGATTATTTTAGTTGTAGTTAGGTTAATGTGGAACTATCAGACTGATTGTATTTGAGGATATCCCTATAGTAGAAACATCAGTAACAAAAACATAAATAGTTTTTAAAGCTTTTATGGCATTAAACTATAAAACCTTATCTTGCTCAAACATATATTGAAAAACACATCCATTCTTCCTGCAAGTGGGGTTGCCTCTCCACAGTATAGTAGTAGTGGTGGTGGTTGCAGCAAAAGCAGTAGTAGTAGCTTTATTAAGTAATTATAATTATAGTAGAGTGAGATGCTACACTACCATCCATATTGTATTGAAATTAAACACTCTTAAATGATGCATAATCTCCTTTATTATAACTGTCTTTGGGATTTAGAACACCCATAGTTGAAGCCAGCACTGCTTTATCAACTATTTATTCAATACTTTTATTAGCTAGATGTATTTACAGAGAATGAGACATGTTTAGGGACAAGCTAGTGAGTAAAGAAATGGCAGTGGCTCTTGTCTTTGCAGTTGGATAATAGACTTAAATGATGTCATGTGCAAACCTGAGGAATTCAAGTCATGGCTATAATTTGTTAATGCTGTTTTCCTCATAATCTGATTTGTGAAGGCTTTGAAACTCTCAAAAAGGTCAACCAAAACTTAATTTTAAAGAAAGAAAGGGTAGTAAATAAAGACATTTGACTAGCCAAAATAAATAATTCTTATAGTTACAATTTGATGAGCCATCTCAGGAGAGCATTTGTATGTCATTCATTTTAGATGTAGCTAGGTTACTTTTTGTATTTGGGGATATCCCTATAGTAGAAACTAGTGCTGCCGCGATTATTCGACGTTGTCGACGTAATCGATTATGAAAATGAGTCGACTACAATTTTTTTGGTCGAATATTCGCCTTTATTTATTTTTGGTCTCAAACGGCTCGTCCAGAGACCTTTTGCTTGCCTGAGATCAGGTATTTCCCCTCCACACCACTAGTCGTACTACACTCGAGGCCGACACCGGTGCGGCAGGCAGCGGCTACACCCGAGGCGGACACCGGCGCAGCTAACAGCGGCTACACCCGAGGCGGACACCGGCGCAGCTAACAGCGGCTACACCCGAGGCGGACACCGGCGCGGCTAACAGCGGCTACACCCGAAGCGGACACCGGTGCCGCGGGCAGCAACTGCGCCCGAGGCCGACACCGGTGCTGCTGACAGCGGCTACATCCGGGGTTGACGCCGAGGTGGCTAACCTCGGCTTCACCAAAGGCTAACAGCAGTGGTAAATAATGGCACCGCCAAAGAAAACAAACTTGAGGAAGTATTTGCCGTGCGCACTCTGCTGGCTGGTCTCTCTCTTTCTCGACCACGACCACGATGCATGAGGTATTGAGCATACCGTTGCATATGCTGCTCGTGCAAACTCGTTAAATTGTGTGTGCATATCGTTGTTCAACATTGTTGAATGAGCACACACAACAGACATAACAGCAATAACCTTTGCAACTCGCACGCACAGCACACACAAGGTAAAATCTAACACACACACTTGTGTGTGTTAGAACCGCTTTTTTTTTTATTAGTCGTTTAGATTAGTCGACTAATCGAAAAATTAGTCGAGAGATTAATCGTTAGAAAATTAGTCGTTAGTGGCAGC
The DNA here is from genome assembly GCA_034769755.1 of Odontamblyopus lacepedii. Classification (NCBI taxonomy): domain Eukaryota; kingdom Metazoa; phylum Chordata; class Actinopteri; order Gobiiformes; family Gobiidae; genus Odontamblyopus; species Odontamblyopus lacepedii. The sequence continues at coordinate 17,998,425 of CM068346.1, read as the reverse complement.
ACTAGTAGAAACATCAGTGAAAAAGAAAGACATAAATATATTTTTTGAAGTTCGTATAGATGTGTCTTGTCTGTTTAGAATAATTCAAGTAGCTCATGAGTTTTAAAGAGAGGCAGGGGACTCTGGATGTCTAGCACAGTTTATTTACCATCAGTATTGGATGTAGAGACATGGACACTTAATACACTGTGGTTGTTTTTGATTCAAGTCTGGCTATGCTTGCATTGTAGGGAGTATTATAACCTGTAGTGACACAGGGCAGATAACAAAGACTTCACTGTCCTTTGTACAGTAGTGTAATTTCTCCATCATTGACCACTTTGTAAAGCTGAAAAGCATAGGTATCCAGTTTACATTCAGGGGAAAAAAAGAAAAAATATCAACTCGTTAAACAGTACCCTTATCTTGTTTGTGTGAACAGACTGAAGAACTGAGGCACTTCGAGTGAATTAAAAAACTTTTATCTCAAATAATTCTGGGACATCACAGTCTAAAACTAATAAACAATGACTAATACATCTTTTACATCTTAACCAACAACTAAAAAGGTAGCCATTTCCTGTTATGTCAGATCTGAAAAAAAGAAACAAAAAACGTTTTTAAAGAGCTATATCATTATTAGCTAATGTTGCATGCATGTTGTGTTTGTTCAATGATAGTGATATTGTCCACCAGCTGGACCAGAGCACTACCCAAATAGTCCATCTTTGGGCAGGGGGATCGGACACCCTTTGGCCTGAGAGCAAAGCCTCCCCACAACAGCTGCGATGACGCATCTTCCAGATGTCCTTCACAGAGGAGCAGGGTTCGGAGAGGGCCCGGACAGGCAGGGGGTGTCCTACACAACCATATTTCACCTCACATTTGGCTCCTCCGTCATGGTCCAAATGTTTAAACACTGGTCATTAAACATGGCGATAATGTGGGAAGACTTCTTAGGTTAAGGAGAAAATGCCTCTGTTGGAAGGAGAGCTAGAATTGTAATGGAAGAAGTGGATACAAATATTATTTCAGATAGTGGTGAGATTAATAGATGATTGTTGATCGCATACATAGTAATAGTAGTAGCTCTACTTTCACTCGAGCAATCCTGTGTTCTAATGTGTTCCATAATGAGTTAATAAGGTGTCAGAATAAAGAATAGTATTAAATTAAGTATCTATTTTCATCAGTTTTGTGCTAAAAGCTGTTCCACTTAATAGTTTTTACTGCAACTTAAATTGGAACTTGTTATGGTGGCACAACTAAAGCCTTTGCTAGTTTTTGTAGTCCAAATAATAGAAAAAGTACTATTATAAGTAGTCGTATTGAACATGATTGGAGAGTTAATTGGCTTTTGAATTGACAATTGAGTTGCAATGACAGAATGTAGTAGTGGTGGTCATTGTGGTAGTACTAGTAGTGGTGGTAGTCACAGTAGCAGTAGCAGTAGTTTCAGTGAGTACTTGTCCAGAAAGCCTTCCCTTCCCTCCTCCAAGCAGCATGCATGCTGTAAATTACCCTGTTGTCTTGTGTGTTTGGTTTAGCACTGACTCAGAACCCAAACTCACAAACACCTTTATTTCCTCTGCGTGTGCCCCGGCTGCCATTTTGAGACCCCTTCACCATCCATCTTCATAAGCACCCCGGCCCTTTCCACTGGAGCTCCTGCTTTCTCCACGATGGTTTTATCACTGCCTCTGTCTGACAAATACTGGGATCTGATCCATATCTCTGCATTTAGTTCCAGCCCTTCTCAGTGGGAGTCCAAGCAGCCACCTATAGTTTATCTGTACTGTGGCTCGTGGTGCTACCGTTCACCTGATAAGCTCACAATCAGTACAGGGAAATAGATATATTGATATGATGTCCATAGATAAAATAACTGTTTAAAGTAGTCAACCATACTTCTTATGAAAGTAGATAGCAGTTTTTCTGGAGTAACACAACTGAATAATGCAGTTGCACATTTGGCAAAATAAAAATAAAATATATTTATTGATTTAGTTGTCTGAAGTTGCTTTGGCTTTTTATTTGATGGGGAAAGCAGAGGTTAAAATCCCAGGATAGAGCATAACTTCAGACCCAACCCTAATCCTGTTGCTTTGCCTAGAAAGTTCCTTAGTATGGTATTAACTTATTTATGAAGTGAAGTAAGAATGTTTTTCAGGTAGTTTACAGCATTATAAATTTCCATGACAAAAAAGTCAGATATGGTTAATGATAAACTATTTCAGGAAA